>JAYESD010000001.1:83526766-84066766 GCA_036927565.1 Tuctoria greenei | reverse complement strand
ACATAGATCCTTCCATTTATACAGACAGGTGGAAATATTTATGTGTAAAATGTCAGCCACCCTTGGATGTCCGTCCAAGGACTAAGATTCACGGATTGCACGCTTGCACAGGAGCCCAAATTGCACAACAGTCCGCTTAGACGAGGACCCGCTATAAAGGCACACCCATCCTCTTGCGTCTTCGCCACACCACTCCATCTCCATCGATCGTAGCCTCCAAACTTCTCTTGCTTCACCACTGCACCATCACTGACCACCTCTCGCTCTTTCTCCACACCTCCGTCGCCGCACAAATGGGTAGCCCCGCACCGAAGCGCTCCAGGCCGTCGACGTCCTCCGAAGCACCTTCTTCTCTGTTATTGTCGCAGCCAATGTCGGTGGAACTGGAGGCGGTGCCCTCACCTCCTCTGTCCCCTTCTCCACCCGCAGCGCCTGCACCTCCTCTGTCTGCCTCGTCGAACACCGCTTCGATGAACTCGATTGGTGCCTAAAGGAGGCCACCGAACCTTTCCGCCACCGCCGGGCACGCAAAAAAGCTCGAGAAATTGGCGCAGGATGTATTTTATGATAGATCTTGCTCGTGTGACTGTCTGGGTCTTGGGAAACTTCCCGTCTGCACTAGCATGGACACCGCCTATTACTACTGCTTTGGGTTAGGGTTTGTGGCCGGTCGTCTCAACGTCCTCTACGAGACGATCGGGGAGGTGGCTGGGGTGGAGGGCCGCCAGCATCTCTACGCACCGTTGCCCGGAAGCTTCAGACTCAATTGCCGTAGGAGGCGGCAGCGGAGGAGGCGGTGGTGGCAGCGGTGGAGGAGGCAGCAGCGGAGGAGGAGGCAGCGGCGGCAGAGAAAGAGGTGGAGGAGATCTCCTCCGACTTTGAGTAGAGTAGTATTTGTAGTTTTTCCTTTTCTTGTTTTCTATGTGCTTTCGTAGTTCTTGTTTGTAATATATGTGTTGTTTTTATGTTAATGAAAAATGTCTTTTTTGTTCATGAACAATGTGTCCTATGCAGTATCGGAAAACAACTCCTTTCTGAAAAAGGGCGAGATAACTGTTGTTCAATGCCTAGCCAAGAATTCGTTGTGTTGTGACAATCAACGACTCTTGGTTGAAACTCCATTGAGATCGTGGTTGAGGCTGTGTTTATCCTCTTTTGTGTTCTTTCACTCATTTTTTTTCATTTGTAGTCGGCGCATGGGGAAATGTATTTTTAGTAGTTGTATATACTACATGTTATCATTTCATTGTGATTAATGTTACAGAATGCTGATTGTTTGCCATCGTCCTTTCGTGGACTTGGGTGTTCTGTATTTGCATATCGTTTGCATTAGCACATATACATTTGGCAATTCATATTTTTGTTCGTATTTTTTTGGAATGTCCCACTAGCTAGCAGATGACTGCTTTTAGATTTTGATCTCCATGCATGGCAACAAAGATGAATTAAGAAGCGAGCAAGTTGTCCTAAGAAGTCTACCCCTCTAGCTACACGCACCATGTGCAGGAATCGACAAAACCTAACATGTAATTAATCACGATTGCATGCGTGCACATGGGCACGGCTTGCGTCAAATTCTCCACTCCCGTGAAATTTTTTTCGTTCTACTTGGCGCGTCACATTTGAGATTTTGACAATTCAATTTTCACTACCTACGCCTCCAATTTCAGTCCCTCCTATTATTGTAACCCTATTTCAGCCACGATGAGTATAAATGGAAACATTGGCCTCCGTTCCCAACACACAGCTGCCCCGCCCTTCTGGTGATCTCGCAGTACTCCACTGTGTTGTCTCTCTGTCCTGTGTTCCATACTTGTATTCCTAAGAAATTCCCATGTTTTCATTTCCCACGGTTTTTACAATTTTTCCCCAATGGATCTCGCAGTGACGCATCGAAGCTCTTGGTGGTGTTGACTCCTGGGTACAACGCATGGCGACCAAGTTTGACGGGCTCTACCGAACATCTTCGTCGCCAACACCTCCCTGCGACATCGCATCACGGACTCCAGTTTTGTGCTAGGTAAACTACACGATCCATGCTGTCTTTTTATAGAGCTATATTGGCTTGGTTCTACACGTTCCATGTAGTTTTGGGCTAGTTAAGTTCTACACGATCCATCGTGATATGCGAAGATTAAATAAATCAACAAAGAAGAATGTGGTCTTCTGTTTCACAAATATTATATATATATATATATATATATATATATATATATATACTACATCTGTCCCGAAATAAATGTCGCTCCGATAGCTTATTACGGTAGTGTATTTCTAGTTCAATTCCTGGCCGGGAACGACAAATACTAAAATCCAGAGGTAGTAGTATGTAATTTCTAAGATTTTTAGTTCCCATGATTTTTACACTTTTTTCTTTCTTGTGGCTTTCTTGGATCGTACGTGTTTTTTCCATTCTTTCTTTTATAATTCCTCCGTTCGTAACAAACACTGGAGTTTATAGAAATCACACCGTCCGATCCAAAATCTATGTCGGTCATGTAATCTGACTTATCACTGTTATTTGGAATGACTACTTACAATGCTCTTTACATTAGGAACAAGACATCAAACCATGATGTCATCTACAAGCATTCATGGTGGCCAACAAGCACCTGGTATAACTATAAATGTGTTTACTATCAAAATTAAACAAATTTAGACAACATTAAATCTTTGCATGGTACGCAGAGAATGTTGCAGCACATGATATTCAGGAACCCCGAGGTTCTTCACTCCCTGGTACTATGATGCATGAACCAACAGCGGGTATAGATATACAACCAGAAATACTCCTTCTGCCCCAGCATAACTTTTCTTTTGGAGCTTAAAAAATGTCCCACTCCAACTATATCAGTAGCTTCCAACTACCCATATCACATCACATTACTACCTGCCTCTCTACCGTGCCATTTGTTTTGGCAGAGCGTGTTAGTTTTTTACTCCTTTGGCATTGAATTTGGAGCATTTTGAGAGACTATGTTCTGTCCTTTAGATGTATTGATGATGGGTGTATCATGGTCATTTGCATTCTTTCCTAGGCTCTACTAATTGTTTTAGCATGTCTTGCAATTCTACTTTCTTAGTACTTAGTCTTTATAGTTAATAGTTCATAAGCCTGTGTGATGGCGTTATTTTTTTATGCCTCCACGTTGTGCTCTCTTGCCGTCGGCCACTCGGGCTAGCACCGGCACCCACGCCCTGCTGTTGGTCACTTCAGTGTCCTCTCCGACGCGTCCCCCTCGCCCATCGCCACATCCCATCCTTCGCGTGCCATGATTACCCCACCGCCCGCAAATCCCTGGTCATTACTCGCCCTGCCACCAATCCTCCTCGAGAGTTTCGGCAAGACCAAACCATCGCTTTGTTGAGCGTTGCAAGCTGGCACTATGCAATACTACACCTGCAGTAGCCACCACTAACAAGTGGACCCGATGTCTCATGGGCCCACATGTTAGTGGCAGCTAATGCAGGTGCAGTATTACGGAGGATTTCAATCCTGCAAGCTGCCTGCCTTATCTGTCTTGCATTCGCCACCTGCTACCGCTGGCGTCCATTACTTGCCCTGCAACTAATAATTCTCTTTGAGACACGCTACGGCTGATGTCAGTTAGACCAAACTGGTGAACCCTATCTTTGTCTAGTCTAGCATTGCCAGCTGCATGCCCCCTCACAGTCTTGCCTGCTTCGCTGATGGACTGAAAATCCTCTACAGCACTACGAGTGTGTACCGCCACTGACATGTGTACCTGATGGCTCATTTTAGAGTATGAACAGCAACAAAGAAGTCAACAATATACCCCCCCCCATCAAAATAGTTGTCGTTTAGACAGTCCTAACTAGTTCATTTTTAATTCATTTGTTGGTCTGATATGACAATTAATATAAACCAGGAGGGAGTACTACAGAACAAAATAGTGATGGGACGACGCGGTCGTCCCACGCTCGTATTTGCCGCACTCGTCCTGAAGATGGTATGAACATCAGACTTTTCTTCTTTTCACACTATTTTTACATGATACTAAACTTGTTCAGGCGGTAATTTGCTTTAATAGTTTACTGTTTGAATCAATTTAAAGGAAGGAAGGAAGCTAGTACGAAGTGTGGCTAAATGACTGAAGGTTGCCGGAATACGCTATGCATCCCAAGTTAGTAGAACGGAGCATGTGAAGCTACCAATTCATTTCTCCTCAAGGTTGGGTGTTGCGGTTGGTATTAATCAGCGGCACTTTCTCGATGATGTGGTTATGTTTACAAAAAGACATGCATCCCTCAGCGGTGCAAGGAAGTGGGAAGAGGTTGGCCATAGTAACAAGAGAGATATAGTATGAGACATTCTGGTTAGTGTTGTCACACCCCCACACAAGTATTTTTTTCTTGCAATCTCCATCCTATACGTTTACAGCAATATGTTATACAATGTACAGGATTCCTGGGACATGGAGGACACACCGGAGAGCGCAAGAAAAATTTTGAAAATTGCTGGTGAGCGCTACAAGGGGTGGCGCTCGACTTTGCATGCCACCTATAAGAGTCATTCTACAGATGAATAACGTATACGAAACAAGCCTGCTGATGTAACGGCGCCCGAGTGGTTGCACCTAATAGAATATTTTGGGTCTGAGTGATTCAAGGTCAGCTAACTTTTTAATAGCTTCGCATCATATAAAAAATATTTCATTTACTTTTATTCGTGGAATTAATTCTTAAAATTATTGTAGTCAATAAGCAGGACCAATTCTCAAAATCGAAGAAGACAAAAGGCGAGTCACTTGCTTGGCTCCAAATCCTACGCCCAACTTAGTTACGAGAAGGTATGAAAAAAATCATGCTTTTACTTTGCACTGCAAACAATATGTATACCGACATGTTGAATTGTACTTGTATTTTATGTAGCGAGACCCAGAGAACGGAGAAGAACCCGATGACATACGACTGTGGGAGGCAAGCCATTTGTTGCAGAACGGTAACTGGGCAAACAAGCTGGCAGAATTTGTACATGTGAGTAACACTTCAAACAATCCCCAATTAAATAAATATTTGCAAATTACCTGTGGCTTTTCTTTTCGAATATAGATCCAGGCACGTGCCCAAGTGGACGAGATGGAAGCTGAGCAGGGAGTCCCAATTCCAAATGAGGAGAGAAACCACATCTTTCGATGTTGTTATAGATCCTCAATCAGTTGTGCAGGATCACGGGTTCGGGGGTGTGGTTATATGGCTAACCCAACTGGTCCTGAACATGAACGTATGTGTATCCAGATGTCTGAATGCCTCAACGACCAAGTTTGAAACTTAGAAGATAGAAATGCAGGCCTCAATCACCAAGTGCAGGAGTTGGAAGGAAGAAATGATAGCTTAACCACCCAGATGGACTGCATAAACCAGAAGAATAAAGAGTTAAACTTTCAAGTCCAGAACTTACAAGGTCAGATAGCAGCTGATCGTGAACAGACAACTAAGGAAATACAGGACATGCGCGCCTTAATGACTGAAATGCACAAAATGGTGATGGAGACCACTCCACAAAAGGTCCACCAATGGAACCGCCAGAAGCCACCAGCTCCAACAATTAGTCCCGGTCAGCTTAGGAAACTCCTAGCATGCAAACACGTCACTTTAGTAATCCTTGAGTGTTGTTATGCGTGTTGCAATATCAATTGATGGACGTTTATTGTTAAACTTGTGATTCTGTTGTCACTAATTTTCAAACCTGGTGCATTCGGGTTCTACTGCCGCTAATTATAAAACGTGGCATTACGAATTTCTTGTCACGAATGATAAATTGTTGCAATAGGAAGCTATTGTCAGGAATTACAAAACGTTGCAGTATAAACATTTGGCAACGACTCAAAAAACGTTGCACTAGACTGCTATTGCCACCACGCAGAAAATGTTGCATTAAAACACTATTGTCACAGATAAGGCAATACCAAACTATTGGCCACGGATGCGAAATTGTTGCAGTACCATACAAGTTCCCACGGATCTAAAATTGTTGCAATACGGTACTATTCGCCACGTTTGTGGACTCATTGCAATACCAAACTATTCGCCACTGATGCGAAATTGTTGCAGTACCATACTAGTTCCCACGGATCTGAAATCATTGCAATACGGTACTATTCACCACGTTTGTTTACTCGTTGCAATAACATACTATTTGCCACGGACATTAAACCGTCGCACTACCATACTATTTTCCACGGCTGTGACATCATTGCAGTACCATACTATTTGCTACGAATCTGGAATTGTTGCAATACCGTGATATTCGTTGCAATATGGTAAATCGTCGCAACACCATAAATCGTTGCAATACGGTACTATTTGTCACGGCTGTGAAAATCGTTGTAATATTGTAGTATTTGTCACGAATGTGAAAATCGTTGCAATCACATACTATTACCACGAATGCGAAATCGTTACAATACAATGCTATTCGTTGCAATACGTTAAATCGTCGCAATACGCTAAATCGTTGTAATAACATACTATTTGCCATGAATGTGATATCGTTACAGTACCGTACTATTGCCACGCCTATAAATCATTGCAACCACATACAATTACCATGAATGTTAAATCGTTGCAATACCATACTATTTGTTGCAATACTTTAAATCGTCGCAATACGCTAAATCGTTGTAACAACATACTATTTGCCAAGAATATGAAATCATTGCAATACCGTACTATTTGCCATGATCGTGAACCCGTTGCATATTCATTGCAGTACGTTAATTTGTCGCAATACATGAAAATGTTGCAATAGCGTCCTATTTGCCACCGATGTGAAATTGTTGCAATACTATACTACTCACCACGGATGTCAAGGCGTCGCAATAACCTATCGCCATGGAAATTATTACGACGAGTCATAAAACTATCGCCACGCTCTTTTTCGTTGCAACAGCGACCTATTGCAACGAAAAACAACCTATTGGGGTGAATTTTTTCGTTGCGATAAACCGGAATCCTTGCAGTGATAGCTTTACGAGGCCGGAGGTTTGACATGGAATCCTTCCATGAGCAACCAATAGGCTGCCATGAATAAGTGGGAACTCTATGCTCCCACTATTCCTAGCACCCATTCAAGCTCAATGGAGTTGCCACCATCGTTGGGTGCACATTGTTCCTTTGTGGCTAAAGGTTATTTTAACCTTAGCCAAGAAACGATAGATCACACCCAACACATGTTGGGTGCATGTTGTTCCTTTGTGGCTAAAGGTTATTTTGACCTTAGCCAAGGAATGGTGGATCACACCCAACACATGATGGGTACACCTTATTCCTTTGTGGTTAGAGGTTATTATGATCTTAGCCAAGGAATGAAGGATGACACCTGACATATGGGAGACCTTGAGGTGCGGATGAGTGGCATCAACAACACTCTCCTCAACCACACTCATGGCACCCATGGGAGGCAACATAACATCGACACTGAACCCTCCAATGTCAAAGCCACGCTGCATCAAGATTAAGCCAACCTCATGGCCTATATCGATCGTTAGGGTTTCAACCCCTATCACGGACCTTGACCAAGAAAAAGCTTGGGGGAGGATCTCCACTTGAGATAACTTGTATCACACCCCATTTGCATTCCTTTATTTTATTTCTTTCTTTCCAATGGAGTTGTATTTTAAAAATAATAATAATAATAATAATGCAGTATAGGTTAGGTTAATAAAATAAAAGATGTGCGGTAAGAATATTTTTACTTTGCATAAGATGAAATGATGATAGTTGCTCTGTTTTATTTTCTCTAGTCCTTTGCATACAACTTCGTATTCTCCAAGTATTGTGTTTATTGGCTTAGAATACCCTTGCCTTAAACTTGGAATTTGTGGGTAGCAAAGGCTAAGTCCAATTCTAGGTTGTTGAGGGGCATGATACAGTGATAAGAGCTGCTATACCCTAGTTGAAAGTGAAACATGATATCCCGGAGAAAATTTTAAATGGGAGTTTCTCATTTGATAGAAATTCCTACCAAAGCCATATGATGATTTGAATTTGATAAACCCTATGCATATGTTGTTTGCCTTCACATTGAACCTAGTCAAACTAGTATAGACCTATATGAGAATCTTTTCATGCTTTTAAGATCAAGATTGCACGGGCACATGCTAAACTTCTACACTATAAGTTAGCAAAATCCCATCATACCATTCACCATCAAAAAGATACTCCATGTTTCCCTTGCATAATACTCTTTCCAAATATTTGAAAAGAAAACAGGAGTAGAACACAGGGCTACAAGAAAAAGAAAAAAAAATGCATGCTCATGTACAAGAGCATGAGAAAAAAAATAAGTAGCCATGCATACAAAGGAGTCATCTTCATATTTCCGCTCCACAAATATTCTATCACACTTGCACAAATCTTGATCAAAACGTATGATTTGTTTTCTCCTAAGGCTTACTTTTGACTTAGCAATATACGTGTTGCAAATATGCCTACTCTTGATCCCTACAAAGCTCCACATACAAGCCGTATTTAGAGGTAGGACAAGAAAGGCATTGCTTTGGTGAGAGTAGAAATACCACTTCCCACATAGAAGATTGAGTGCATCATTTGAGGAATTTAAATTCAAACACCATTTGAAATTCTCCAGAAATTTTAGTTGAACTCACACATTAGGTGATGCATGCTCACTTTGTTGTTCTGTCTTCCAACCCCCCAAGAAAAAGATGAGACATAAGCCTCATAATGCATAGGAAAAAAGGGTGAGGTACCATAGCCAATTTATTCAATGAATAGTAGAATGTTTTGTTGTGCACTTGGTACTTTTGCAAAATAGGACATTGTAGCAACTCCTGATCAACAACCTAAGTCTTTATCTTTGCTTCAGGACGAGCAAAGGGTAAGCTTGGGGAGTTTGTTGATGGTCGTTATATACCAATTTTGACTGTCAATATAACTCAATTATGTGAGGGGATGAATATTTCTTACACACATCATAGTTAGAAATAACCTAGTTCCACTTATATTTGGAGAAATTGGTGCATGCAAGGTATTCTATACAGATTTGAGGTGAATGCATGACCACATGGCAAGGAAACTCACTTCCGACCAATCAGACAATGCCATGTGGCCTCCCATGAGTCCAGTGGCCCACTTACAGGCGAGTACCCGCAAATTTTTACCCCGATTCATCTAGAAGGTCGACAAAGGCCCACATATCAGTGTCTAGGAGCAAGTGGGAGCCGAGTGGGGCCACCCCCAGTTCGGCCCACTAGGAAGGTCAACCGAACTTGTAAGCCTCCAAACTCGGTCCACTAGCACGTGTTGACCTATGGTGGCTTCCTTGACGCGGGAGTAAGTGAAATCCCGGGAGATTAGCGCGCGAAACCTCCTTAGTGTGTGTATAAATAGGGGGAGTGCCTCACCTCACTTCACACACACCACTCAAGCATTCTCTCTTTTATACACTAGTTCTCCTAGCTTCTTAGTGGATGTTAGGTTGTAGAGAGGAGCCTCTAGTCCCAAGTCTAAATTGTGAAAAGTATGGCTCATGTATATTTTCTTGTATTTGTGACATTATGCTTTATATTAGTATTATTAGTCTTCTCTTATTCATATACTTGGATGAAGCGTTTCTTGTTTGGTTGTGGAGTTCATGTATGTGTTAGGTGTAGATGTTATTATGGTCTAGTTATAATGCCATTATCATGTTATCATAAATATCATACACCACCACTATAGTCTAATTAGGTATTAATATGATTATGTTAATATAAGTAATGTAGTGCTTGGTTCCAACATTGGTTTGAAAGATATTTAGAGCATATTTGTTTCCGCTTAAAACTCGCTTATCAGTGAAAAAAAAGCAAAAAAAAAACACCCAAATACCCTGCTTAATTCTTGCTTAGCTTGTAAGCCGCTTAATGAGGAGGCCCATAAAACAACAAAAAACTCGCTTAGCCATAACGCAAGGTGGAAAGGGCGTCTAGAATTAAGCGGTGCACTTTTTCCACCCCTACCCCCGAAATCGTCCGTCTCCTCCCGTCCTCCCGTAGTGCTGCCATCGGGAACATCCGGTGACACCCAACTGAAGGCCAACACCCGATGGTTGCACGCCACGGCGCCGCCAGTGGTGGCGTACCCAGGCGATGTGTGCCGTCGTAGCCCATAGTCGTCCGCTGTCCGCTGTCCTCGAGACCTCGAAGTTGTATGCCTCCTCCCGTCGTCGCAGCCGTCTCGCTCCCATTAGCGGTCGGCCGTCCGCGAGCCCCGGCGCCATACGCTATCGCGCGCCTAGGCGAGGCCCGCAGTCGCGCGGCCAGGGGTCCGTCTCCTCCCGTCCTAGGCGCCGCAAGCCATAAGGGTATGACTCTTCCTCTCTGCTTTCGATTTCTATATTCTGATTAAGGTGAGGTGTATTCCCATTGTTTGATTCATTGATGATTTTTAATTAATTGATTCTACAAATTTTGATCCATACTTCCAAATTTTGATCCATAGTCAGGAATCTTCTCTTTTGCTCGGATGCTGCCTCCTTCCCATACACACCGGTATTCATTCCATGCTATGCATTATATTGATCTAATCTCTGAAGATGAATATCTTGCTGTGTATTGTAAATTTGCTCTGCATTGTAAATTTGCTTTCATGTTTGGAGCTGCAAGTAGTACCAAGTGTGCATCACTTTTGTGAAGCATTTTTTTCTTTGCACCTGTTATTGGACATCCTATTGCAGTTGTAATGAATTGCTTGATTGATATACTTATCTTTGATACTATAGATGGAAAAGCCACAAAAGGTTGTAGTAAAATGGGATGCATTTGCCGCTAAAGCTTTTAATGAAATTTGTGTTGAAGAAGTCCTTGCCCACAATCGCCTGCAACATTGTTTGATTAGTGTGGGTTACGCAAATCTTGTTCGAAAGTTTTATGAACGTACCAAAAGAACATACAATAAAAGTCAAATGAAAAATAGGTGGGACGTTTTGAAAAAACTTATACTCAATGGAAGACTTTGAACATGAGAGCTACTGGATTAGGAAGAGATCCCGCAACGGGTTGTATTGTGGCTAATGATGCATGGTGGCAAGAACAATGTTGTAAGTATACATTGATTTCCCATTCATGTACTATATTTGTGCACTAATTAGTGTTGTGTACTAACCAATGTGTTTTCTATTTTCAGGCTATGCCAGGATGTATAACACTTAAAGATTTGCCACTTCAAGATAAGGATCAAATGCGAATCATGTTTGATGCTATTAGCATTACAAATGAGACTCATTTGTTCCTACAAATGGTGTTGCAGCTGGAACTAGTCAAGTTGATGGTGATGTCGAGGACATGATTGTAGGTGAGATACAAGGTGATCAAAGTGCCAATGTTATTAGTGGAAAAAGGCCAGCCCCATGCTCTCCTAAGGGAAATAAGAAAAGAAACATGAGATATGTTTATATGAAGAGATTAGTGGAAGCTTATGAGAAGAAGACTTCAAATAATAATGTAGCAGCACCACAAGTTGTTGACACTGTGAGAGAAGAGATTATTAATATGATGGATCAAGTCATCAAGGATGGGGCTGCAGAAGACAGTGATGAATATTATTATGCAACACAACTTCTTAAAAGCAAATAAAATCGTGATATGTTCATTAGTTTTAAGACATCAAATGAAGGCTAAATTGGATAAGAAGGGCATGGGAAGATAGTAAAAAATATTAGTGTTTAATTTTTTATGCATCTTATGTGTGAGACATTTATGTTCATGCACTTTCTGTGCTAAATTAGTGTTATGTGTGAGACATTAGTGTCATGTGTGAGACATTTGTGTTTATGATTGTTATGTGTGAGACATTATGTGTTTGATATTTCGTTATTTTCCGTATGTCATTTGTTATATTTTGAGTTTTCTATTATTATTAATATTTAATCTTACAATGGGGTTGTGTTACAGATAATTATGAGTACATCTAATGGTTATTCTACTACTCATCATGGAAGTAATGATGCTGATGATTTTATGGTGGCATATTTAGCTTTGGAGTACATGGGTGCAGGCTCGAGTGGCAATAAGAACATAGTTAATACAAATATTCCTGTTATGACTGGAATTCAGTGGGTCGAATTGCAACTTCAAAATCCAGAAGAGTGCTACAATATGTTCAGGATGACAAGGTCAGTTTTCCTGCAACTTCATGAAACATTAGTACATAATTATGGGTTGCAATCAAGTAGAAGGATGTGCACAAAAGAAGGACTTGGTATGCTTTTGTTGACTTGTGGTGTACCTCAATCATTTAGATAGGTGAAGAATAAATTTGGTCATTCATTGGAGACTATTAGTAGAAAGTTTTCAGATGTTCTAGAATATATTATGAAATTGGATTGTGACATTATAAAACCAAAGAACCCACAATTTACTACTGTTCACCGAAAGTTACAAGAACCAAGGTTCTGGCCTCATTTTAAAGATTGCATTGGTGCAATTGATGGTAAACACATACCAGTCACCATTCCAGAGTCCGAACAACCAAAATATACTGGAAGATATGGTTACTGTTCAGAGAATGTTATGGCGGTATGTGACTTTGATATGAGGTTCATATTTGTTGTAACTAGTTGGTGCAGATCTGTGCATGACACAAGAGTTTTATTGGATACTTTGATCATATACAAAGAACAATTTCCACATCCGCCAAATGGTATGAATTGTTGTCTCTTCTTGTAATATTTTTTATTTTTGTTTATGCAATGATAGAACACTTATATATTTATGTAGGGAAGTATTTTATCTTGTGGACTCTTAATTCCTAATAAAAAGGGTTTCTTGCACCTTATAAGGGACAAAGGTACCATGTTTCTGAATGGCAACATCAGCAACCGGTGGGATCAAAAGAAGTGTTCAGCCATGTACATTTATCACTGCGAAACGTGATTGAGCGATCTTTTGCAATGTTGAAAATGAGTGTTGAAAATGTTGTGGCGCATTCTATTGCACTTGCCTAGCTATCCTATAAATTATAATTGCTTGCATAGCTCTTCATAATTTTGTTAGAGAAAAATTCATCCATGATTTAGATTTTTGAATCACATTGTCACAACACTAGTGTTGGAGATAGTCAATCTGGATTAGGCGATAATTCTACTTTAGGTGATGAAAGCGATATGGGTGCTTTACGTGATTCTATCGCTGCTGCAATGTTGAATGAATAAGTAGTGTACTACATAAATCATAAGATTGAGAAACAATAATTCTTTGAGTGTTTTTTGCATCTGTCCTTTTTTGACCAGCTGCAGCCAAGTATGCACGGTACTGTACCACAAGCTGGGAAAAAAAATCATTCAGCTCAATGGCCAGCCATGCAACCATGCACCTGATGGAAAAAAAAAAGAACAAAGAAAATGAACTTTGTATGCACTTCGTACAGGCGTTGGAATAAAAAATGAAAAAATTGAACTTTGTTACCACCCGTCACGTTCAGGCGGTTGAATAAAAAAAAAGGACTTCATTACAGTCACGTACGGACAGAACAAAAAAAACTGACAGCTGATTGATACGGTATCCCTTATTCAAAAGTATGCATGTCATTCTACACACAGTGAATAAGGCACCAAAAATAATCAAGTTATCCAAACACTCCAACCTTCTCAAGTAGTTTCTTAATCAGACCACAGACTCAGTAGATCATTGCCCACCAGATAATCGGGATACAGAAAAGCGAAACCAAATAGGGCCTTAGGTTAGTCATTGCCATAGGATGGTGCTTGTACCTAGGCTCTTAAGATATCTACTTAACATGTAAGCGTGGTGCTTAGATAGTGAAATAGTGTTGGATGTCTCGTAGACCCATGGTTTGTAGGGGTAGGCGGCAGGTGGTGACAACCTTGTCCATCCTTCGTAATCCCCTACGTTCGGCTATTCCACAGGCTCGTGGCAGGAATCGTCCTGATAATCTCATGACTAAACCTGTGCCCGATGTGTTGGACCACCAAACCCTAGTACTCACCGTTAGCATACCCATATATACACTAGTTGACTATGTATATGAATACGTAAAGCACAGTAAGAGTAGCTCGTTTCCTAACTTATCCTCCACTAGGACATTCTTACCCTTTAGAGTAGTTTTCTTAGGTGTCTGTCACACTATCCCTATTATCATCTTACCCCTGTTCTCATAAACTCTTAGTATCATATAACTTGATCATAAGAATAGTGTTTACCTCACTTCACCACCTTCCCTTGGGATAAATACGATACACTTGGGATTACTCTTGGGTGAAATACTACAACAGTATCTTCTATGCGCTTGCGGATTTCATCTCCTACCGGAGTACGAACACTTGCTGCCTCCTTCACTGAAGTGTGTTGATGGCAGTGGCGACGAGATAGTCGACATTGTTGATCCACTGTTGTGGTGCTCCCTGAGGAGCGTACATAGTTGGTGGGTTTTGGAGGAGGGTGCGCGCTGCTGCCAGCGCGCTCTCAGAACTTGCAGCTGGTAGCGCCATTGGCACCGAGATGGCGGGGTGTGCCGTGAGGAGCCAGCTCGGCTGGCTGCTCGGCCACCTGCCGTGCTGAAACGACCCCCACGGGCGCAGGATGTGGTATCATCTTCGCCAGCCGTGATGCGGCGGACTTGATAGGTACCATCGAAGGGCTTGATGTTCACCATTGCGTGTAGACGCAAACTTCTTGGGAAAAAACACTCCTGCATGGCGTGCCAAATGTCAAAGTGTGGGTTATGACACTTCCCCCGGACCTGCTGAGAAGCAGCCTACGAAGGTTCTTTTTTAGGAGGGGCTAGTCCCAAGAGCTCGCGAGCATGACAGAGATGGTGAACACAGGGGTTTTTTACGTGGTTCAGACCGCCGGAGCGTAACATCCTATGTCCACAGTGTGTGTTTTATTGCTTGAGTGTGTATGAGTTCGAATGGAGTTGTTATCGAGCATATGTCCCAAGTCGTTGGCTGCCTGGTCCTTCTGTAGTCCAAGGCTGAGCAGTTTACAAATGGGGCAGGAGCCCAAGAGGTGGCCTCAGCGTGATCTTATCCCCGGTACAAGATCTAAAGGTGCAAGGATCGAATGCCCAAGAGGGGGGTGAATTGGGCTTCTTTTCAAAATTAAAGCAATAAAAACTTAACTACTAAAAGCCCAATTCCCTATGCAAACAACCTATGCATTCAAGTGAATAGTAATTTTGCAGTATATGAAATGCATAAGTGTAAAGGGAAAGAAAGAGTGTGCAAACTCCCGAGGAGACATGAAGACACAGAGATTTATTCCATGGTTCGGCAAGATCATCAAGACCTTCCTACATCCACGTTGTGGCACCCACCAAAGGGTATAACCACTCCCATGTCACCGAGACCAGGGATCTTCACTAAAAGTCTCCGTTCGCCAACCCGGCAAGGTGGACCTCAAGCCTTGTACAAGTTTGATCCTCCGGGCTTCCACAACCATCTTGGCAAGCTCCGGAAGACTCTCTCCAATCACCGACTGTTGCACGGTGAATATAATCACCAAGAGACACTCCCTTACAGCTCTCACTACACTAGAGACTCCAATCACCAAGAATGGAAGCACACAAGCATAATCTCTAGCAAGTTCCAGCCTATCTCTTGGTGTACAAGTGGTGTAAATGATGTAGAAGTGGTAGCTCAATGTCTTGAATGCTTGGTAATGTGTAGAGTAACTCTGGGTATCAAGACTTATCGAAATGACTGGTTGAAGGGGTATAAATAGGCAGCCTCCACGAAATAGCCATTGGAAAAGTAGGTTGACATCACTGTTCTGCGAACACCGGATGATCTGATGTTCTCCCTTCAGTTGTCATCGGCCGAATCCAAATTAGCTGATATAACTGTGTCAGATATGACCGTTGATCGACCGATGTAACACTTGCCTCATCATCGGATGATCCGGTGACACTTCATCCAGAATGGTCCAGAAATAATGCTTACTGGAGCGATTGACCGATGTGTTATAATTGTACATGGATGGTCCGGTGTTACACTTGGTCCAGGGTAATTGCTTACTGGAATGATCGACCGACGTAACACTTTCTTCATCATCGAATGATCCGGTGAGTACTCAGTTCTGAGGTCTTTTTCTTCTATTAAACCAACTCGACTGATGTATTGTTTTCTGGAAACATCGATTGATCCGGTGAGTTGATTTTGTCTGCTTCGAGTTGTTCTAAGTGATTCTTTTGGAATTTGCTCGAGTGACCTCTTATACATTGGTTTGAAATATTCTTCTGATGATTACCAAGTCTTGGGTGTTGTCAATTTCGATGGAATAACTTTGACATATGAGCTTTTTCTTTTAGTCTTCATAAAAATCGATTGACCTCGTGAAATAGTTTGTTTAGGGGTCTCCAATTATATCCAATGAGCAGTAGATGATATACATATAGAGTTCATTAAGTGTGATGATTGATACGAGAGACCTTGCATCCACAAACTCATTAGTAATATCCAACGGTTGTCATAAATCACCGAAACCATACCTCATGGGGGCCTAGATGCTTTCAATCTCCCCCTTTTTGGTGATTGATGACAACACAACGAGTAAAGCATAATTGTAATGAAATTAAGAATACGATACTCAACGGGATATGCAATAAGTACAAAATCTAGCACACGAATCTCGAAGGCTCAAAAACGATTTGTCGGTGGTTTTGATCCGGCAGATCTCCCGACACTACTAAAGTGTTAGAGGAGTTTGATGTTCGGTGTGGGCGCGTGGAGATCCAAGAAGGTGAATTGTAAATAACACAGGGGACACGGAGGTTTACGTGGTTTGGGCCGCCTGAGCATTATACCCTACTCCACGGGTGTGTTGGTATTGTATTAGCTGTATGAGCTTGTATCGAGCGTCTATGGAACGTGTGTGTAGACGTGTCCTATGTACCGTCGGCCTGTCCTTTTATAGTACAAGGGCAGGCCATTACAAGTTAGCCTGGCCCGACATGTGGCCCCGGTGGTTACTGATATTGATATACATTCAACGCATTCAATTACCCTTAATGACCGAGTTATGGGCTTTGACAGCACCGTTACTGGTAATTAAGGTCGTCCGATCGTGTGTCATTAATATAGTATTAATGACACTTGATCGGGTCTTGAAGTCCTTGATTCCCCTTTGAAGATCCGAAGCCGTTGTGGAGTCTTCCGGAGGTTAGAGGCTGAAGATCCGACGGTTGGACACGTGGCAGCACCAGAGCACACTGTGGAGAACAGGTGGCTCCGGTGTTACCCGACACGCGTCAGCACTGGAGCTTCCCTCGGTCTGGGGTTAGGTCCAGGGGTGCCATTTCGGTACATAGTCTGGAGCTTCCCCCCTTGTGGGCGGTAGCTCCGGTTTGATAGTACATGTGGCGACCCTGGGACTAACCATGTTGGAGAAGCAGGTCCGGACATGTCTGACATGTGGGCCTCCGAAGGTCTTCAAATCAAGTGGATGACTTTCCCTTGAAATCTTTGTAATCCCGAGGGGCATATGGTACCCAGGGTACCGATAGTGGCCCCTTGGGCCCACCTCCGGGGAAGACCCCTTGGATGAAGTCATTCCGCCGGAGGTGGGTCCATCCTTCGACTTTTGAACTGAGTCTTCAAAGATCTTCAGATGTGCCATTGGCGATGGTTTGGAGTTAAATCCTCGCCTCGTGGCGTATCCCGTGTGCGGCAGGTGAGATCTTTGGCGTGTGGATCTCACGCAATTGAAGGTCGCCGGTTCCCGATATGAAAATCATATCAGTTCCGTGCGCCTTGTAAGGCCGCCGCCTTCGGGCTTCCTGCCTCATGATGACAACCGTTCGCCTGGGTAAGAACCTCGACTTGATCGTCGGGGTGGTCCCGGGCCCTCTTGTCATCGACTGGGTGGAATTTGTGAGTAGTATCTTCGACTTCCTTGCGGTTTCCATCCAAGCGTCGCAAGGGCTTACTTAAGAAGGAAAGCGCGCACCGTTTGGGGTTCTTTACGCCTCTCATCTGATCTTGCTCAAACCCCCAACTTGTGCTTCGCTTTTCCTATCTTGCCTTGCTGTACCGCGATGGAGTTGGGTCTCCGCGAGAGTCGTTTGAAGACCGATGGCGACCTGAAGAAGGTCTGGACCCTCATGGGATGGTCCTCGAACTTCTTCAACCGCATGGTCCGCGCCGGGGGAGAGCTCCCATTTGAGAAGGAGCACGCCGGTGAAATGGTGTACTTTTCTTCATACGCCATGGTGGGGTTGATCCCACCTTTTTCCTCCTTTTTCTTGATGCTACTAGACTTCTATGGTCTGCAGCTGTATCACCTTGGCCCTCACTCCATTCTCTTTGTGTCTATCTTTGTCCACTTCTGTGAGATGTGGGTGAGCATCCCCCCCTGCATTGAACTCTTCCGGACCTTCTTCACCGTCCATACCACCGGCAGGAACAATGAGTACCTTGGCTTCTACTACTTCGTGAAGCGCAAGAAGTGCCCATTCAAGTACCTCCGGTCGTTTCCCTCTGGGAAGTGGGATGACTGGAAGAAGGACTGGATAGTCGTCTGGGTGGAGGAGCACGAGAGGCTGGAGCTACCCGAAGGCCTCCCCAACATCAACACGACAAGCTGGAGTGAAGCTCCGGTGCTGGCGGAAGCCTTCAACCCTGCTCTGACTAGGATCCGCCAATGCGTGGAGGGAGGATTGACTCCTCAGGCGGTGTTTTGCAACTTCCTAGTCAACAGGTGGGCACCGCTGAAGAGGAGAGAAAAACTCGCTTGGGCCCTCAACAGCGTGATGGACGACGACCGGGTCGAGATCGGGCTGAAGTCCAACATGGTGGGGACAACCTTGGAGTTCCACCTCAAGAATTTCCAGCACGGCATCGACGTCGCGGGTGACGACTTGACTCCGCCATCAGCTTTTCTCCCTCTGAACGTGGAAGTAGAGTTCAGCAGGGAGCTCCGGCGGAAGATGCCTGTGCTTGACGACCTTGGTGTCGTCGAGAGAAGATCAACCACTAGGGTGCGATCCCTGGAGCTTCCGAGGGTGGCTCCGACCCTGCCCCGAAGCCAAGGGCCGAGGTCGTCGGCAAGGGTAAGGGGCCGGTGGAAGAACCTTTGAGCCGGAAGAGAAAGCTGCAGCATGCCGACGGAAGGTCCGTCAGGCCTGCCACCTCTGCATCGGCTCCTTCTCCCCGGAGGGGGAGGTCTTCTACAACTGCGGTGACCGTACCCGCAGCGGGGTCCTCCCGGGGAGCTAGCTCCGGGCATGCGACTCCAGCACCAGGGCCAGTGGAGGCCTCTAGGTCCGGAGGTTCTTCCCGATCGAGGGGGGCCTTGACTAGGGAAACGCCCGTGGCTGCAACGAGTTCCGGGGGGCCTTCCAGAGCTTCCACTCCGGCTATGACCAGCCCAGAACGCCCGGGAAAAAGGTTCCGCGCAAGCTGGTGCGGAAGCCTCCCAAGGTAATTTTTAATCTTTACCTTGGACAGTTGTTTAGTTGTAGTAACTATTTTTTTAAGTTTCTTCGTCCATCATCTGCAGCATTCCCAAGAAGAGGAGTGAGGCTCCACCCTCAGCCACAGCAGCTAAAGCTGTGAGGGCAGAAGCTTCTGCTCCTGTCTCGGTGCCGCCCCAAGTGGTGGCTGAAGCTGCGGCAGTTCTGGCGCCAGCTGTCATGGTCATGGACCTCGACTCATTCCCAGAGACTCCGGCGGTAGCGCCGGACCGCGGGAGAGAAGACGTGCCAGCGGCACCTGTCCTGGAGGTTGAAGCTCCGGGTCCTGGTGCTGAGATGATGGAAGCTCGGGCCGTTGAGCCGGAGGAAGCTGTAATTCCGGCCCCAGAGCCGGAAATTGTCGAAGCTCCGGCGGTTGAGCCGGAGGTGATTGAAGTCCCGGCGTGCGCGCCAGATGTTGAGGAAGTCCTGGTGGTTGGGCCGGCTACCTCAGAAGCACCGGCCGCAGAGCCGGTCGTTGTTGGAGCTCCGGCCGCAGGGCCGGTTGAGAATGAAGATCTTCCGGCTCCCGAGCCGGTTGTTGCAGAGGCGTCGGAGCTCGAGCCCCCATCGGAGGAGGTGCCCGGGCCGGAGCCAGAAGCGGCCCCTGCTCCAGAAGTGACGACGTCGGAGGTACCCGCGGTTGAGCCGGAGTGCCCTGGTGAAGTCGCTGGCCCCCTGTCTGAGGGGGTGAATGAAGACCTGGCGGCGAGGCCTTCCTCGATGGCGACTGAGGCCATCCCGGAGGATGGCCCTAGTGCCATGGAGACCCAGGGGACCACTCTTGTGGAGTGGGACCCAATTTTTGTATCTGAAAACCCGCTGGAACCAGCGGAGGAGACCCCAGCAGGTCCGGAACCTATCCCGTTGTCATTGTCTATTGACAACGCCTATTCCAGTCTGCGTCAAGTTCAACTGGCCTTCTTCCACGACAGCAAGGCTCTTGAAGAGGAGCGCCAAACCCTTATGCAGTGGCGTAACCGTCTCTACTTCGAGACCAAGCTGGCGCAGTCGAGGCTAGCGGATGACAATGAGTAGATCAAGCGGGAGAAGGTCCGCCTGGAATACTAGGGTAAATTATTGGATGACCGGGAGAGTATGACTCGCGCCCTTGACGCTCAATCCCGGGAGATCTATGAGCAGACCAAAGCAGCTAACAGTGCGGCCGATGAACGCCACGAAAGGCTTGAGGCCATTAACACTACACTCATCAAGCGCCGAGAGGCACTTGAAGAGAGGGAGAAATGGCTCGAACATGAAGAGCAGAAACTCCTAGAGCTGCGGGATGACGTCCTCAGGAGGGAGGAGGAGCTCAACGAAAAGGTGGTTCTGGCTAACAAGGGCCTCGAGGAGCGCGCCAAGAAATTGGAAGAGCGCTGCATTGAGGAGAAGGAGAAGGCCTGGGTGCGAGGGCAAGAACTCTACGAGCAAGAGTGTGCCCTTGTTGCCAGGGAGAAGAAATTGAGGGGCAGGGAGAAGGACCTGGTTGACCGCCGGAACAAGATCCACCTCCAGGAGGAGGAGCTCGGAAAACTCGAGAAGCGGGTTGCTGAGAAGATTCAGCAAAACGCCAAAGAAGTTGAGCGCCTCGCCCGTGAGAATTCCGAACTGGTGGCGGCCAGAAGATCCTTGGAAGAATTGAAGGGCTTGAGGACTGCGGACTCCCTACAGATTTGGGAGTTCCTGGGCAAGGCCAACGATGCGCTGACACCGATGGGCTTCAGTCCCGTGCGCCCGGATGATCCGGAGCCGGAGTCGGACCTAGCATTGCAGGCGTTGAGCTCGGCATGTAGCAAGCTCTCCAAGGTGGGCGACGTCATCACGGACCAATTGGAGGTTGAGGGGCAATCCCTGGCGAAGAACGTCACAAAATATGTGTTGACGTGCTACACCAGCCGGAATCCCCAATTCCCTCTGGACCCGGTGCTTGAAGGTCCCGTTGAAGGAGAAGGCGAAGCTGCCCGAGCCAACATGTCGGAGGTTGCCCAGAAGGTCGCCCAATTCTTCCATAGGGTCTAGGACCATCTCTGTAGTTCCCACTTGTATTCTCTCTTCTTCTTCCTTAATTTTGTAATCCCTTGTCTCCAGATGAATGAAATCCCTAAGTTTTTGTGAATTTCACTTTTTGTCTTCAACACTTTTGTCTTCACTTGGCCCCCTGGTAGATGTACACAATTTGATTGTGAACATGTACCAAGAGGATATTGTGTTTCGTTGAAGACTTATTTGCTTCGAACTTGTAGAGTGTAGGTCCGAAGTCTTTGATAGTGAAGGCCCCCTGAGGTCAAATTGACTACCGTCGGAGCTTAGTAGCTCCGGCAATAGTCCCTATCAACGCATAGAGCATCGATAGTTAGTCCTTCGGGGTGTCGGAGCTTAGTAGCTCCGGCAGTGACCTTTGCCAACGCGTAGCTTGTTGGCAGCAGACTCCACTTGTGGGGTCTTCTCACCATCTTTTATTTTACGTCGACGGCTGGCCCCCTAGCTTTACCGGAGCTTGGTTGCTCTGGTGATGCTCGTTTTCAATGCTTAACATTGATTACAAGCCATCTAGGGGAGTCAGAGCTTTTTTAGCTCCGGCTTTTCTCCATCAATGTGGATTTTATTTTTCCTGCACACTGAAGCCAAGAAAAATAGTAAAATTCATTTCTTGCCTATAACTTCGTCGCGGCTTACGATTCTCGAGAAAATTTTAGGTCAAACGCGATTCTAAATACAACCGAATGCGTTGCCTTTTCTTCCAGATCCAATTGTACTTGGACCCGCCTTACTTCGGCCTGCCGGGGTGTAGGTAGAGTGGCGTACTTAGGGTGCTTGACCAGGCTAAGTTGATAGCACACTCCGGCCCTAGATTGGCTTGGCGGCATTCAGGCGAGTGGGCCATGAACAATATTTGAATCCAAAAGAATCGACAATACATCTCGAATCGTATATGAACCGGTCGAACTAAAATTTCTTAAGAATTGCACGTCTTTGTTATAGACAAGAAAGAGAAAAATAAAAAAGAATGTTGAGCCTGTACAAAATAAATGCATGTGGAGTCTGTTTCATATGAAGGAGTCTTTCATTATAGGTCCGGGGTACAGGGGAAACATGTACACTCTTAGGGTACGGAACCAGGCTAAGCGTGTTTAATTTCTCGTTTGACCCAGGGTAGCTAGCCACACTTTTAGTTCTGAGACTGTGACAAGTGTTGCATGAACTTTGCGGACCTTCCGGGGAAGGTTCGGCTGTTCTACCGGAGGAACTACCCGACTCTGTACAATGACTCTATAACATACACCTCAAGTTACTACAGACTCACCTCTGTGATATTAAGTGTAGAACTTACGGAGGTGCTCGATGTTCCAGAGATTTGGGAGACGTGTCCCATCCTCGGTAGCCAAGCGAAGGCTTCCGGGACGGGATACTTTAGTCACCCGGAAGGGTCCCTCCCAGCTGGTGGAGAGTTTGTTTAACCCTTCTCTGGATTGTATTCTCTGTAGCACCAGATCGCCTTCCTCGAGCTGTCGGTTGTGTACATGCCGCTGATGATAGCGTCGAAGGGCTTGGCGGTATCGGGCATTCCGAACAGCTGCTTGGCACCTTCCCTCCTCAAGGAGGTCTAGGTCTTCACGTCGGAGCTGGTCTTGCGTGGCTTCGTCGAAGGTCCGGACCCGGAGTGACCCCAAGGTGATTTCCGGAGGAAGGATTGCTTCAGCTCCATACACCAGCAAGAAGGGTGTCTCTCCAGTTGACCGGTTTGGAGATGTCCTGTTGGCCCATAAAGTGGGCAGAAGTTCTTCAATCCAGTTGGCTCCATGTTTTTTCAAGCACTCATAGGTGTGCGTTTTGAGTCCTTTAAGGATTTCAGCATTTGCTCTCTCGGCTTGGCCATTACTTGCTGGGTGAGCTACGGAGGCGTAGCAAACTTGTATGCCGAGGTCTTCGCAATATCCTTGAAATGCAGAGCTTGTGAATTGGGTCCCATTATCGGTGATGATTTTGTTTGGGACTCCAAATCTGCATACAATGGACTGCAAAAAGTTGATAGCAGATTGCTTGTTGATTGTCACAACTGGAGTTGCTTCCGGCCACTTGGTGAACTTGTCAATGGCAACGTACAGGGACTTGTAACCTCCGACGGCTCTTGGGAAAGGTCCCAAGATGTCCATCCCCCACACAGTGAAGGGCCATGTAGGAGGTATCATTTGTAGGGGCTGAGCCGGTGTGTGAATTTGCTTTGCATGAAATTGACATGATTCGCATTTCTTCACCAGCTCGGTTGCATCCTGGAGTGCTATAGGCCAGTAGAAGCCATGTCGAAAGGTTTTACCAACCAGCGTGCGGGAAGACGCTTGGTTCCCACACTCGCCTCCATGGATTTCTACGAGGAGCTCGCAGCCTTCTTCCCTTGTGATGCACCTCATTAGGATGCCATTGGCACCGCGTCGGTAGAGATCTCCTTCTACCAATGTGTATATTTTAGCCAATCTGACTACCCGGTCAGCGGATACATCATCGTCAGGAAGGATGTTGTCTTTCAAGTAGCTCCGGATCTCCGAGATCCATGCATCAGAACTAGCTTGAGCATTTGAGTCTTGCGTGCTGGGTTGCTCGGAGCTTCCGGCAGCACCTACGACCCTTGATGGCTGCCATGGTAAGAGGGCCATCGGGACCGTCAGCTTCGGGATGCTGATCTCGCCCCCTTCGCTCAGTTTGGCAGGCTGAGCTGTTGGTTTTGACAACCTCCGGACAAAAGTTCCGTCAGGAGCCGGAGCTCTGGTTGACGCTTTTGTCGAGAGTTCGTCAGCTTCAGCGTTATGGGCACGCTGAACATGGTGGAGATCTAGGACTTCGAAGTCCTTCTGAAGCCTCTTGACTTCTAGGAGGTAAGCAGCTAGCTGGAGATTGTTGCAGGAGCATTCACCCTTCACTTGCTTAATGATGAGTTGCGAATCTCCCTTGACCAGCAGTTGCTTGACACCATATGACAGTGCCACCTTTAGTCCGTAGATGAGTGCTTCATACTCCGCCATGTTGTTGGTCGCCTTGAAGTCAAGGTGTACCATGTATTTCACCTTCTCCCCAGCTGGTGCGAGGAGAAGGATTGCAGCTCCGGCCCCCTTCTTTTGCATGGAACCGTCGAAATAGAGGGTCCAGTGAGGCTCGGTAAAGACCGGAGCCTTGTGTTTCGGCTTCTGCTCACTGGGGCCCCCAGAATTTGATGGAGAGGGAGTCCATTCCGCCACGAAGTCTACCAATGCTTGACTCTTGACTGCTTGCCTTGAAATGAATTCAAGATCAAATTCGGCCAATTCCGCTGCCCACTTTGCAATATTCCCAGTTGAATTGGGATTATGCAAGATTGCTCGAAGTGGGTAAGAAGTCACCACTGAGATCTTGTGAGCTTGGAAATAATGGTGAAGCTTCCTGGAGGCAATAAGAACTGCATAGAGCAGCTTATGCACCTCTACGTATCAAGTCTTGGCATCATTTAGTACTTCACTGATGAAGTACACCGGGCGCTGAATGGTCCGGACCTTGCCGGAGGGGCCCAGAGCTTCCTCTCCACTGACCCGGATCCTCCCGGAGGGATCCGGATTTTCTTCGGGGACCTCCGGGTCCTGTCTAGAGGAACCCGGAGCTTCTTCAGAAGCGACCTGGACCCTCCCGGAGGGGTCTGGGTCTTCTGAAGTATCTTCTTGTGGATTCGAGTCTGGGAGTTGGGACCTAAACTCGCTTTCAGGGACCTCCGGACCCTCCTGAAGGGGTCTGGATTCCTGAGTATGGGGTAGCTCTGGTCTCTTCGCAACCAGAACCATACTGACGACTTCGTCAGTTGCTGAAATGTAAAGCAACAAAGGCTCGCCAGGGTTCGGAGCTACCAGAATTGGTAGGGTGGTGAGGAACTATTTCAGCTCCTGGAATGCCTTCTCTACTTCTTCAGACCATTGGAATGGTCCGGACTTCCTCAATAACTTGAAGAAGGGGAGTGCCCATTCCGCCAGTCTTGAAATGAACCGGCTGAGGGCTGCTAGACATCCAGTTAGCTTTTGGACATCTTTGATGCGGGTTGGTGGCCGCATGTCTTCAATGGCCTTGATCTTCGCCGAATTAGCTTCTATGCCCTGGTGACTTACCAGGAAACCAAGAAGTTTTCCGGAGCTAACCCCGAATACACACTTATCTGGGTTTAGCTTTGTGCGGGTGGCCCGCAGCTTGTCGAAGACAGCCTGCAAGGTGTCAAGAAGTGACTCCTTGTTCTTGACCTTGACCACGATGTCATCGACGTACACTTCCACTATGTCTCTAATGAGTTCTTCAAAGGTTTTGTACATAGCTCGTACAAAAGTTGAAGCTGCATTCTTGAGACCAAATGGCATGGCTGTATAAAAGTACAATCCATCTACTGTGATGAAAGAGGTATGCTCTTCATCTTCCCTAGACATCCAGATTTGATGATACCCAGAATATGCGTCTAGGAAACATAGTAATTCACACCCGGAGGTGGAATCCACTATCTGATCTATTCTAGGTAGTGGGAATGGATCTTTTGGGCATGCCTTATTTAGTGTAGTGTAGTCGATACACATCCGAAGCTTCCCGCCGCCCTTGGGCACAACGACTGGGTTTGCCAGCCATTTTGGATGGAAGACTTCTCGGATGAATCCAGCTTCGAGCAACTTCTTTACTTCTTGTCAAATGAAGTTCTGTCGCTCTACGGATTGCTTCCGAGGCTTCTGATGCACAGGACGGGCATCGGGGTAGATCTTCAGATTGTGCTCAATCACTTCCCTGGGGATCCCAGGCATTTGTGACGGTTGCCAGGAAAACACGTCAACATTAGTCCGGAGGAAAGTGATGAGCGCGAGTTCCTATTTGTCGTTCAATCCCCCCGATATACGGGTGGTTTGAGCGGCATCGGAACCAATTTGGACGACTTTGACGGGGATGTCGGTGTCGCCGCTTGGCTGCACACGAGGTGCAGAAGTCGAGCCTCGCTGACGAATGCTCGGGGGTTTTGGATCTTGCTCCTGCCTGGAGTCCTCCTCTTGCGCCGTAGTAAGCGCATGGAGTTCTTCCAGAGCAGTTACTCCGGCAGTACGATCTCCGCGGATCCGGAGAACGCCTACTGGTGTTGGCATCATTAACACCAGGTAATCATAATGAGCAGCTGCCATGAATTTGTACAGGGCAGGCCTACCCAAGATGGCATTGAAGGGTAAGTTGATTTGAGCAACGTCAAAGACCAACTTCTCGGTGCGATACTTCTCTCGTGTCCCGAAGGTAACGGGAAGAGTAATAGCTCCGAGTGGGGTAATGGCCCCCGGACCTACTCCGGAGAAAGGTCGGGAGGGGTGGAGATCCGAAGGTCGGAGCTGAAGCTTGGTAAAAGCTTCGAAGCTTATGAGGTTAAGCCCCAAACCTCCGTATACCATGACATGGTGGAGCTAGATGTTATTGATGATAGGAGATACCATCAAAGGTAACTGACCTGCTCCAACCATGCTCCGAGGGCAGTCCGAAGAATCAAAAGTGATGGTTGTGTCCATCCACTTCCGATGAGGCTCCGGCCTGGCTGTAGGAGCTACAGCAGCCATATCCCGACGCATAGTCTTGATGACGCGGCGGGAGGTGATGTCCCATGATCCACCAAAAATGGTGTTCATGGTCTTCCGACGCTCGTTGTCAGAGACGTCGGAATCGTCGTCGACGGAGGTGTAGAAGTCCTTAAGGACCTTTTTGGGATCCTGAAAACCTAACTCTTCTTTAGCCGGAGCTTCGTTGACTTTTTGTTTTCCTTCCCTCTGTCGGAAAGGAGATTCTTCCCAGCGCTTGTTGTAGCGCTCGGCAAGGTTTTGGACCTCTCGGCAGTCTTCCAAACTGTGGCTGCCCGTTTTGTGAATTGGACACCACACTTTGGGTTTGCCTCCGTCTTCAGAAGACGGTCGAGGTCGCTTCGCGGGGCGTGGCCCCCGGCCACCCGGAGCTACAGCAGCTGCAACATTGGATGTACCGGCCGACGGCTTCTTCTTGCCGTTGGTCTTCTTCTTCTTCTTGCCGTTCCTGGAGGTAGCGACTTTTTCTTTGGAGGATTTTTTGTGACCCTCTGGAGTTGGTTTGGAGTGCATCTCATGGCCCTCCGCAGCTCTGGCACATTTGTCGCCAAACTGAAGAGTTCCGTGACACTAGTGATCTCCTTGATCGCCAGTTTCTCCAGCATCTTCTTGTCCCGTACACCCTGTCTGAATGCCACAATGACAGAGGCACTAGAGATAGAAGGGATAGTGTTTCGTACCTAAGAGAACCTCTGGATGAATGATCGCAGGGATTCTCCCCCTTTTTGCACGACTGCAAAAAGGTCCAGTTCAGTGCCTGGTCGGGTGTATGAACTCCCGAAGTTGGCGGTGAGCTGCCGGCACAGCTCCTCCCAACTGTTGATGGAGGTCGATGGAAGGCTCATAAACCAAGACCTAGCGGTCCCAGTTAAAGCCACTTGGAAATAATTGGCCATTACGGCCTCATTTCCTCCAGTCAAAGCCGTAAGGGCAGGTCGTTACAAGTTACCTTGCGCGACATGTGGCCCCGGCGGTTACTGATATTGATATACATTCAACGCGTTCAATTACCCTTAATGACCAAGTTATGGGCTTTGACAGCATCGTTACTGGTAATTAAGGTCGTCCGATCGTGTGTCATTAATATAGTATTAATGACACTTGATCGGGTCTTGAAGTCCTTGATTCCCCTTTGAAGATCCGGAGCCGTTGTGGAGCCTTCCGGAGGTTAGAGGCTAAAGATCCGACGGTTGGACACGTGGCAGCACCGGAGCACACTGTGGAGAACAGGTGGCTCCGGTGTTACCCGACACGCGTCAACACCGGAGCTTCCCTCGGTCTGGGGTTAGGTCCGGGGTGCCATTTCGGTACATAGCCTGGAGCTTCCCCCCTTGCGGGCGGTAGCTCCGATTTGATAGTACACGTGGCGACCCTGGGACTAACCATGTTGGAGAAGCGGGTCCGGACATGTCTGACATGTGGGCCTCCGAAGGTCTTCAAATCAAGTGGATGACTTTCCCTTGAAATCTTTGCAATCCCGAGGGGTATATGGTACCCAGGGTACCGACACGATTAATAACATATGAGAGAATTAAGTGGCAGACGGATAACTCGAGAATAGCAAAGGAGTAGCAAATCTCCCAAATTACAAAAGACTCCCAAAAAGATATACTCCCCCTACAACTAGGACTCCCCCTGGGACTAAGCTATCCCTCCCCCTGAATCTTCTCCCCCTTTGGCATCAAGACACCAAAAAGGGGAGCCGAGTGCCTAAGGATCCTGAGCGCTCGGGGCGATGACGAACTGGTCGCCGTCGGGGGTGCTGTCATCGGAGCTGCTGCCTGCTACTACTGAGGCTGGAGTGGAGGAGACTGGTGCTGTGGGAGCCGCTGTCGGTGCCTGCTGGGTATGGACTGCAGGTAGAGGGGCACTGACAACTGAAGCCGGAGTCTGCTGGAAGAGTGTCGCAGCTGGCAAGGGAGAGTGAATGGGTGCGCCTGGAGCTAGCAGTGGTGACATGCTGATCGTCGGAATCGGCGTAGTCAGCACTGGTGCTGAGACTGGTGCTAGAACAGGCGGACCTGGAGCTAGACCTGGAAGCTGTGAGGGTAGGGCAACCCCAGTCTGAGTGTAGAGGTTGGTGATCAACCCCAGGATGCCCATCATGGCCTGCTGCGCCTACTGCTGCTAGTCAAGAGAATGCTGGTGCATCTGATCAATCAGCCCAGTGATCCTGTCAGTGTCCTCTCGCCTCTCGTGGGCTATCTGGCGCTGCATCTCCTGCTGCTACTGTTGAAGCTCCAAAAGACGTGCAGCCTACTCAGCTCTGGCCTGCTCAGCTGCAAGCCGATCCAGTCGTTGCTGCTCAACCATCTGCTGAAGAAGCAAGGTAAGCTCGAACGGCTGAGAGACCTGTGCCTCGGACACCGGAGGTGGAGTAGGTGGTGGTGTAGTCGAGCCTCCAGCCTCCGCGTCGTGCTGCCTGGGTGAGGGAGGAGGTGGGAAGTACTCCTCGACACTGTCACTAGTGTCACTCTCGCACCATATGTGTTGTAGATCCCCTCCCTGAGCCTCAGCCTGTGCTAGGATCTCATCTTCCTTCTCAAGGTCTGACCAGTCTTCTTCGGATAGACGAGCACGGACCTGACGCTCAACAGGACGACCAAGGCGGCGGTCTCCAGGAGCTGGAGCACGGTAGTGTCCGAACCGAGTGACGCTCTCGTCGGTGAGACTGTCACGTACGGCAGACCCCTCTGGAGCTATCAAGTAGAGCAAGTGACTGATCCAGTGGCCAAACACAAGCTGCCTCATCATCCCAACTCCATCAGTAATGACATCCTCCATCTCACAAATAAGGATGTCCACAATGTCGAACTCCATCTCGTTCATGACATAGAACAGGAGAGTCTGCTGCAGACTGGTAAATCCCTCAAGGTATCTGGACCTCAGTAGAAGCGTGCGGCGCAAGGCAAGGTGCACAGTGCGCACAGCTGGAGAGAGTAGAGCCGGTACCCTCGGCTGGTCAGGAGAGAAGGGCTAAGCAAATAGTGATTGTATCTCCTCAAAAGGTGGCGCCACACATCCAGTGAGCAGCCTCCTCGGTGGGTCAGCCTGTCCATATACTCTCTCGTGTAGGCATGTGTCGTGAAGATCCACGCCTAGCAGCTGTCCCAAGGTCTGACGAGTCATATGGTGATGCTGGCCCATGAACATGAAATCAATGGATCTGCGGCCCTCAAAGACGTAGAGTGTGGCATAGAACACTTGGACCGAGTCCTCCATGTAGGCACCCCGCTGGTAAGACATCAGCTCCACTAGCCCTCTGTACCTCTCAAAGTAAGGGCGTATCTCAGTCCCGGCTGCAAGTGCGAGCTGATCCCAGTCAAGAAAATTATGCTGGAAGAGCTTATGGCCCCAATGTCTGTATGAGACAAGTCTCATACAGCGACGCCTGTGTCAAGGTCTAGAAGCGGCTATCCACAAGTGACTCTCTGGGTTGTGGGAACCACTCCTCAAGTAGAATACTCCATCTAAGCTTCCTGAGCTGCTTGGCCTTCAACTTCCTGTAGTCGATCAGGCGGACAGCTCACCAATCCGGACATTGGTGTCCATCTCATAGATGGCTCTCTGGGCCGCCCTGTCCTCCCGAAGCTCAGCTGCAAAGGGTCTCGGTCTCGCGGCTGCAGCTGGATGACCCCCACGGGTCCTAACTGAGCGCCGGTGAACAAGCGGCACCTCAGGCTCCTCAGTATCCTCTAGCTCCTCAGGCACCGGAGGCTGCCTCTGTCGGGCCTCCCGGATCCTCAACGATCCTCCTCGGCCACGCTCTCACTCCTCAGTAGCACGAGCGGCCATCAGCACTTTCCTCTCCTCCTTCGACGGCTTCTGCTTCTCAGCGGCTAGCTCCTCAATAGCCTTGCCCTTTCCTTCTTGTCACGACCCATCTCGAGTGACGATGGTGAAGATGAGAGCGCGGGACAACGATGTCGGGCGCGCGAGACGACGACGCAAAGATCGATGCGGCCGGGCGAACCCTAGCGGCGAAGATGAATGCGGCGGTTGGGCGCGTGGAGTGGAGCGGTGGTGCAGGGTGGCGGTGGCGCTTAGGACGGCGGCGATGGTGCAGCGGCGGTGGTGCGGCGACGGCAATGCTTGGAGCGCAGGGTGGCGGTGGCACTGCGTGGGGCGGCACGGCGGCGCTGCGTGGGGTGGCGGCGGCCGGAGGGCAGCGGCGGCCGGAGGCGGCGGCGGTCGGAGGGAGGCGGTAGGGCGAGGCACAGAGCGGCGGCGACGGAGAGCAGAGCTCGGAGCAGCGGAGTTTGGGAGAGAGAAAGGAAGCAGGCGAAGAGGCGCTAAATAGGTGGGGCCCGAATCCTAGCTCAAAATTTAACATCGGACGATTCGACGTTAGTTGGGAGGAGCATCGGTCGAATGGTACAGTAAGGGTATTCCAGAGGCACCATCGGCATCGGATGATCCGACGTGGAAAAGATAGGCATCGGTTGATTTTTGCACAAATCCAGAAATGTGAACATCCGATGCTCTGATGTTTCTCAGAATGAACTCATCAGTTGATTTGACTTTCTGACTGAGCTGACCCTTGGCACTTGAGCACAAACTGATCTGATGATGCTTCTACCCTAAGCATCAGATAATCCGATGACTACAAAACAGCAACATCCCATATATGTCCTTTGACTCAAACAAACAAATAATGAGAAACACATGTCTTAGGATCTTTTGGGCAACCCCTTACCCCTCAAAAAGACTAGTTGCCAATAACGTGGCTAAGCCCTAAATCAAATAGTACACCGAAAAGATCAAGGAAAGAATCCAAATAAAATATAAGGCCCATGCTTTGTGAGCTAGAGGATGAAAACTTCTATCTCTTTAAAGCATGTTCCTTTAGGCATTAACACACCTAACAGTTTGTTCTTGCCACATCTTATGAGTTGAGATATTGCATTTCAAACAAGTCTCTTTCTCATGAGGTGGGTTCCCCTTTGTGACAATCTACCGTATGCAATGCCAAACAATTTTTAATGCAGGAAATTAAACGTGAGTGCAAGTCTATATGGCAGGCGTCATGCAAGACATAAATTGAATCTATCTTGCCAAATTTGAACCTTTCAAAGGCTTCTTCAGGGAGAGCCACTCTCCAAGCCTTGGGGAAACCCAAAAGAACCTCCTTCCCAAGCCAACCCTTGCTCACCCCTATCCTTTGAAAGTTAGACAAGACCTATATGAGATGACCATGGCAACTTACATGACGTTTGATGCATCTAGCACATTTAATTCACTTCTTAGTCTAGAAAAAGTTTTCTCATCAAGTGGTTTAGTGAATATATCCGCCAATTGTTCTTTGGACCTAACACCTCGCAAGGAGATGTCTCCCTTGGCTTCATGGTCCCGTAGGAAATGATGGCGAATATCAATGTGCTTAGTGCAGGAGTGTTGAATGGGGTTTTTAGCAATCTTAACCGCACTTTCATTGTCACAAAGGAGAGGCACACAACCAAGTTTAATACCAAAGTCCAAAAGGGTTTGCTTCACATAGAGAATTTGGGCACAACATGCACCGGCCGCTATATATTCCGCTTTCGCAGTGGACAAAGCAACGGAATTTTGCTTCTTGCTAGACCAAGATACTAGGGAACGCCCAAGCAAGTGGCACCCTCCGGAGGTACTCTTGCGATCCACACGGCATCCGGCAAAGTCCGAATCCGAGTAACCCAAGAGATGGAATTTAGCACCTTTAGGGTACCACAGGCCTACACTTGGGGTATGCTTGAGATACTGAAGTATCCAAAAGACCGCCTTCCGATGCGATTCTTTAGGTGCCGCTTGAAAGCGAGCACACAAGCATACACTAACATGATATCGGGCCTAGATGCGGTAAGATAAAGCAATGAACTAATCATAGAACGGTAATTAGATTGGTCAACAAGTTTACCGTCCTTATCCGCGTCGAGATGACAATTTGTTGCCATTGGAGTACTTCTTTAGCTACAATCTCCCAACTCAAATTTCTTTAAGAGGTCCTTGGTATACTTTTCTTGATAGATGAAGGTCCCCTCTCGAAGTTGCTTGATTTGAAATCCAAGGAAGAAGTTGAGCTCTCCAATCATCGACATCTCGAGTTCCCCTCCCGATCTTCAATCCTTGCATGATCAAGAAATCTCGTAGTCGTTCATACCACGCTCTAGGTGCTTGCTTGAGCCCGTAGAGCGCCTTGTGCAACCTAAACACATGATTAGGATTCCTCGGATCTTCGAACCCGGGAAGTTGTTCAACATAGACAAGCTCATTAATATAACCATTAAGAAAGGCACTTTTCACATCCATTTGATAAAGCTTTATATTATGATGTGATGCAAAAGCAAGAAGTATACGGATAGCTTCTAGTCGAGCGACCGGAGCAAATGTCTCTCCAATGTCTAATCCTTCAACTTGCAAGAAACCCTTGGCCACAAGTCTTGCCTTGTTGCAGATCACAACACCATTCTCGTCTTGTTTGTTGCGGTACAGCCACTTTGTTCCAATGATGTTCTTGTCCTTGGGTCGCTCCTCCAACACCCAAACTTCATTTCGGATGAAGTTGTTGAGTTCTTCTTGCATGGCCATTACCCAATTTGGATCTTGGAGTGCTTCCTCAATGTGAGTGGGTTCTACACATGAAACAAACGAGTAGTGCTCACAAAACATAGCGAAGTGGCGAGAACATGTACTTACTCCCCTTGACGGACTTCCGATGATTTGATCAATCGGATGCGCCTTGGAGATGCGTCCATGCCTCATAAGTGGTTGTGAAGCACTTGGCGGTGGTGATGCGTGTTGCTATTCTTGTGGTTGGACTTGATCATGGATTTCTTCTTCTTCTTGATGTTGTGTAGCTTGTGAATCTTGTGTCGGCAATGGATCATCCTTTTCTTCTTCGTCAACTTGAGATGCCATAGATGTGTTGATGTTGGAACTTGAAGCTCCCCCTTGATCATGGCTCTCCTCAACTTTAGGCTTGATGTCTCCAATGGTCATGTTCTTGGCTTCTCGTAGAGGCTCATCATCTATTTCATCATGACCAAAACTCTCCTCTTGGGAGCCATTAGTTTCATCAAACTCAACATCACAACTTTCCTCAACTAAACCGGAGGTTTGGTTGAATACTCGATATGCTTTTGAGTTTGATGCATAACCAAGAAAGATACCAACATCACATCTTCTTTCAAACTTACAGAGCCTTTTCTTGCGGTAGATGTAGCACTTGCACCTGAAGACTCGGAAATAGGAGATGTTGGGCTTTCTCCCAATGAGGAGTTCGTACAGGGTCTTTTGAAGTAGTCGGTGTAGATAGACCCGATTTGCGGCATGGCACGCTGTGTTGATTGCTTCGGCCCAAAACTTCTCGGACGTGCCATAGTCATCAAGCATTGCTCGTGCAAGAGTGATGAGAGTCTTGTTTTTCCTTTCAACGACACCATTTTGTTGAGGAGTGTATGTGTCGGTACCCTGGGTACCATATACCCCTCGGGATTGCAAAGATCTCAAGGGAAAGTCATCCACTTGATTTGAAGACCTTCGGAGGCCCACATGTCAGATATGTCCGAACCCGCTTCTCCAACATGGTTAGTCCCAGGGTCGCCACGTGTACTATCAAACCGGAGCTACTGCCTGCAAGGGGGGAAGCTCTGGGCTATGTACCAAAATGGCACCCCCGGACCTAACCCCAGACCGAGGGAAGCTCCGGTGCTGACGCGTGTCGGGTAACACCGGAGCCACCTGTTCTCCACAGTGTGCTCCGGTGCTTCCACGTGTCCAACCGTCGGATCTTCAGCCTCTAACCTCCGGAAGACTCCACAACGGCTCCGGATCTTCAAAGGGGAATCAAGGACTTCAAGACCCGATCAAGTGTCATTAATACTATATTAATGACACACGATCGGACGACCTTAATTACCAGTAACGGTGGTGTCAAAGCCCATAACTCGGTCATTAAGTGTAATTGAACGCGTTTAATGTATATCAATATCAGTAACCGCCGGGGCCACATGTCGGGCCAGGCTAACTTGTAACGGCCTGCCCTTGTACTATAAAAGGACAGGCCGACGATACATAGGACACGTCTACACACACGTTCCATAGACGCTCGATACAAGCCCATACAGCTAATACAATACCAACACACCCGTGGAGTAGGGTATTACGCTCAGGCGGCCCGAACCACGTAAACCTCCGTGTCTCCTGTGTCATTTACAATTCACCTTCTTGGATCTCCGCGCGCCCACACCGAACATCAAACTCCTCTAACACTTTAGTAGTGTCAGGAGATCTGCCGGATCAAAACCACCGACAGTTGGCGCGCCAGGAAGGGGCACCTGAGATTTCGAGAATGGTGAACTCAGCTGCTGGATCATCCAACGGTCAACCTGCTGTTCAAGCTGTTGGGGGCAATTCCTCCAATATGCAGCCACCAGCAGGATCCTCAGCGCCAGCAGGAGTCACACTACCACCACCGCCGCCTCAACCAGCAAATCGAGCTGAACAACGCGATGGTGCGCCGGCGTCCATCACTGCGTCGGCAAATCATGACAACCCGGAACACGCGCTCCATGCAGCGTGTGCTCTTCTCCAATGCCCACCACCTCCAGATGCATCCCGGGATGCACTAGAGCAGTGGAGGGCCGATGTGGAGCATTTAGTTGCAGCAGTAGCCGAACGCATCAGCAACCAGGGTCCTCCTCCTTCAGGACAGGCCCCGTCGCAGCGGCGGACTTTGTCTGGTAGACTTGGTCTGCACGTTTCCAACAACAGGAGACGTGCTGCATCACAACAGGTGACGTCGTTGCCCTCCGGGGCACGACGCACTCACACGGTATCAAGGCTTTCAACTCATGACCTTCGGGCGGAGCTTGATCGCCGATATCGCCAACAAGACGGTCGAGTCCATATTGAGCGTGCTTGTGAAAGACGAGAGGCTCAAGACATTCCTGCTCCTGAAGGAGTAGGAGGAGGCTAATCAGCCCTGGCCATGCATCTGCGTATCGTCAGGTGGCCACAGAAGTTCCGGCCTCACCTGTCGTAGAAGTTCGACGGGACTGTTAATCCTGTCGAATTTCTTCAGATTTACTCCACTGCTATTTTGGCAGCTGGAGGAAATGAGGCCGTAATGGCCAATTATTTCCCCGTGGCTTTAACTGGGACCGCTAGGTCCTGGTTTATGAGCCTTCCATCCAACTCCATCAACAGTTGGGAGGAGCTGTGCCGGCAGTTCACCGCCAACTTCGGGAGTTCATACACCCAACCAGGCACTGAACTGGACCTTTTTGCAGTCGTGCAAAAAGGGGGAGAATCCCTGCGATCATTCATCCAGAGGTTCTCTCAGGTACGAAACACTATCCCTTCTATCTCTAGTGCCTTTGTCATTGTGGCATTCAGACAGGGTGTACGGGACAAGAAGATGCTGGAGAAACTGGCGACCAAGGAGATCACCAGTGTCACGGAACTCTTCAGTTTGGCCGACAAATGTGTCAGAGCTGCGCAGGGCCGTGAGATGCACTCCAAACCAACTCCGGAGGGTCACAAAAAATCCTCCAAAGAAGATGCCGCTACCTCCGGGAACGGCAAGAAGAAGAAGAAGACCAACGGCAAGAAGAAGATGTTGGCCGATACATCCAATGTTGCAGCTGCTGCAGCTCCGGGTGGCCGGGGGCCACGCCCCGAGAAGCGACCTCGACAGTCTTCTGAAGACAGAGGCAAACCCAAAGTGTGGTGTCCAATTCACAAAACGGGCAGCCACAGTTTGGAAGACTGTCGGGAGGTCCAAAACCTTGCTAAGCACTACAACAAGCGCCGGGAAGAATCTCCTTTCCGACAGAGGGAAGGAAAACAAAAAGTCGACGAAGCTCCGGCTGAAGAAGAGTTAGGTTTTCAGGATCCCAAAAAGGTCCTGAAGGCCGTCTACACCTCCGTCGACGACGATTCCGACGTCTCTGACAACGAGCGTCGGAAGACCATGAACACCATTTTTGGTGGATCATGGGACATCACCTCCCGCCACATCATCAAGACTATACGTCGGGATATGGCTGTTGTAGCTCCTACAGCCAGGCCGGAGCCTCATCGGAAGTGGATGGACACAGCCATCACTTTTGATGCTTCGGACTGCCCTCGGAGCATGGTTGGAGCAGGTCAGTTACCTTTGATGGTATCTCCTACCATCAATAACATCCAGCTCCACCATGTCATGGTAGACGGAGGTTCAGGGCTTAACCTCATAAGCTTCGAAGCTTTTACCAAGCTTCAGCTCCGACCTTCGGATCTCCACCCCTCCCGACCTTTCTCCGGAGTAGGTCCGGGGGCCATTACCCCACTCGGAGCTATTACTCTTCCCGTTACCTTCGGGACACGGGAGAAGTATCGCACCGAGAAGTTGGTCTTTGACGTTGCTCAGATCAACTTACCCTTCAACGCCATCTTGGGTAGGCCTACCCTGTACAAATTCATGGCAGCTGCTCATTATGGTTACCTGGTGTTAAAGATGCCAACACCAGTAGGCGTTCTCTGGATCCACAGAGATCGTACTGCTGGAGTAACTGCTCTGGAAGAACTCCATGCGCTTACTACGGCGCAAGAGGAGGACTCCAGGCAGGAGCAAGCTCCAAAACCCCTGAGCATTCGTCAGCGAGGCTCGACTTCTGCACCTCGTGTGCAGCCAAGCGGCGACACCAACATCCCCGTCAAAGTCGTCCAAATTGGTTCCGATGCCGCTCAAACCACCCGTATATCGGGGGGGATTGAACGACAAATAGGAACTCGCGCTCATCACTTTCCTCCGGGCTAATGTCGACGTGTTTGTCTGGCAACCGTCACAAATGCTTGGGATCCCCAGGGAAGTGATTGAGCACAATCTGAAGATCTACCCTGACACCCGGCCTGTGCATCAGAAGCCTCGGAAGCAATCCGTAGAGCGACAGAACTTCATTCGACAAGAAGTAAAGAAGTTGCTCGAAGCTGGATTCATCTGAGAAGTCTTCCATCCAAAATGGCTGGCAAACCCAGTCGTTGTGACCAAGGCCGGCGGGAAGCTTCGGATGTGTATCGACTACACTACACTAAATAAGGCATGCCCAAAAGATCCATTCCCACTACCTAGAATAGATCAGATAGTGGATTCCACCTCCGGGTGTGAATTACTATGTTTCCTAGACGCATATTCTGGGTATCATCAAATCAGGATGTCTAGGGAAGATGAAGAGCATACCTCTTTCATCACAGTAGATGGATTGTACTGTTATACAGCCATGCCATTTGGTCTCAAGAATGCAGCTTCAACATTTGTACGAGCTATGTACAAAACCTTTGAAGAACTCATTAGAGACATAGTGGAAGTGTACGTCAATGACATCGTGGTCAAGGTCAAGAACAAGGAGTCACTTCTCGACACCTTGCAGGCTGTCTTCGACAAGCTGCGGGCCACCCGCACAAAGCTAAACCCAGACAAGTGTGTATTCGGGGTTAGCTCCAGAAAACTTCTTGGTTTCCTGGTAAGTCACCAGGCCATAGAAGCTAATCCGGCGAAGATCAAGGCCATTGAAGACATGCGGCCATCAACCCGCATCAAAGATGTCCAAAAGCTAACTGGATGTCTAGCAGCCCTCAGCCGATTCATTTCAAGACTGGCGGAACGTGCACTCCCCTTCTTCAAGTTATTGAGGAAGTCCGGACCATTCCAATGGTCTGAAGAAGCAGAGAAGGCATTCCAGGAGCTGAAACAGTTCCTCACCACCCTACCAATTCTGGTAGCCCCGAACCCTGGTGAGCCTTTGTTGCTTTACATTTCAGCAACTGAAGAAGTCGTCAGTATGGTTCTGGTTGCGGAGAGACCAGAGCTACCCCATACTCAGGAATCCAGACCCCTTCGGGAGGGTCCAGAGGTCCCTGAAAGCGAGTTTAGGTCCCAGCTCCCAGACTCGAATCCACAAGAAGATACTTCAGAAGACCCAGACCCCTCCGGGAGGGTCCAGGTCGCTTCTGAAGAAGCTCTGGGTTCCTCCAGATAGGACCCAGAGGTCCCCAAAGAAAATTCGGATCCCTCCGGGAGGATCCGGGTCAGTGGAGAGGAAGCTTCGGGCCCCTCTGGGAAGGTCCAGACCATTCAGCGCCTGGTGTACTTCATGAGTGAAGTACTACATGATGCCAAGACTCGATACCTAGAGGTGCATAAGCTGCTCTATGCAGTTCTTATTGCCTCCAGGAAGCTTTGACATTATTTCTAAGCTCACAAGATCTCAGTGGTGACTTCTTACCCACTTCGAGCAATCTTGCATAATCCCAATTCAACTGGGAATATTGCAAAGTGGGCAGCGGAATTGGCCGAATTTGATCTTGAATTCATTTCAAGGCAAGCAGTTAAGAGTCAAGCATTGGCAGACTTCGTGGCGGAATGGACTCCCTCTCCATCAAACCCTGGGGGCCCCAGCGAGCAGAAGCCGGAACACAAGGCTCCGGTCCTCATCGAGCCTCACTGGACCCTCTATTTCGACGGCTCCATGCAAAAGCAGGGGGCCGGAGCTGGAATCCTTCTCCTCGCACCAACTGGGGAGAAGGTGAAATACATGGTACACCTTGACTTCAAGGCGACCAACAACATGGCGGAGTACGAAGCACTCATCTACGGACTAAAGGTGGCACTGTCATATGGTGTCAAGCAACTGCTGGTCAAGGGAGATTTGCAGCTCATCATTAAGCAAGTGAAGGGTGAATGCTCCTGCAACAATCTCCAGCTAGCTGCTTACCTCCTTGAAGTCCAGAGGCTTCAGAAGGACTTCGAAGTCCTAGATTTCCACCATGTTCAGCGTGCCCATAACGCTGAAGCTGACGAACTCTCGACGAAAGCGTCAACCAAAGCTCTAGCTCCTGACGGAACTTTTGTCCAGAGGTTGTCAAAACCAACAGCTCAGACTGCCAAACTGAGCGAAGGGGGCGAGATCAGCATCCCGAAGTTGACGGTCACGATGGCCCTATTACCATGGCAGCCATCAAGGGTCGTAGGTGCTCCCGGAAGCTCCGAGCAACCCAGCACGCAAGACTCAAATGCTCAAGCTAGTTCCGATGCATGGATCTCGGAGATCTGGAGCTACTTGAAATACAACATCCTTCCTGACGATGATGTATCCGCTGACCGGGTAGTCAGATTGGCTAAAAGGTACACGTTGGTAGAAGGGGATCTCTACCGGCGCGGTGCCAATGGCATCCTAATGCGGTGCATCACAAGGGAAGAAGGCTGCGAGCTCCTCGCAGAAATCCATGGAGGCGAGTGTGGGAACCACGCGTCTTCTCGCACGCTGGTTGGTAAAACCTTTCGGCATGGCTTCTACTAGCCTACAGCACTCCAGGATGCAACTGAGCTGGTGAAGAAATGCGAAGCATGTCAATTTCATGCAAAGCAAATTCACAAACCGGCTCAGCCCCTACAAATGATACCTCCCACATGGCCCTTCACTGTGTGGGGGATGGACATCTTGGGACCTTTCCCAAGAGCCGTCGGAGGTTACAAGTTCCTGTACGTTGCCATTGACAAGTTCACCAAGTGGCCGGAAGCAACTCCAGTTGTGACAATCAACAAGCAATCTGCTATCAACTTTTTGCAGTCCATTGTATGCAGATTTGGAGTCCCAAACAAAATCATCACCGATAATGGGACCCAAGTCACAAGCTCTGCATTTCAAGGATATTGCGAAGACCTCGGCATACAAGTTTGCTACGCCTCCGTAGCTCACCCAGCAAGTAATGGCCAAGCCGAGAGAGCAAATGCTGAAATCCTTAAAGGACTCAAAACGCGCACCTATGAGCGCTTGAAAAAACATGGAGCCAACTGGATTGAAGAACTTCCGCCCACTTTATGGGCCAACAGGACATCTCCAAACCAGTCAACTGGAGAGACACCCTTCTTCCTGGTGTATGGAGCTGAAGCAATCCTTCCTCCGGAAATCACCTTGGGGTCACTCCGAGTCTGGACCTTCGACGAAGCCACGCAGGACCAGCTCCGGCGTGAAGACCTAGACCTCCTTGAGGAGGGAAGGTGCCAAGCACCTGTTCGGAATGCCCGATACAGCCAAGCCCTTCGGCGCTATCATCAGCGGCATGTACACAACCGGCAGCTCGAGGAAGGCGATCTGGTGCTACGGAGAATACAATCCAGAGAAGGGTTAAACAAACTCTCCCCCAGCTGGGAGGGACCCTTCCGGGTGATTAAAGTATCCCGTCCCGGAAGTGTTCGCTTGGCTACCGAGGATGGGACACCTCTCCCAAATCCCTGGAACATCGAGCACCTCCGTAAGTTCTACACTTAATATCACGGATGTGAGTCTGTAGTAACTTGAGGTGTATGTTATAGAGTCATTGTACAGAGTCGGGTAGTTCCTCTGGGAGAATAGCTGGACCTTCCCCGGAAGGTCCGCAAAGTTCATGCAACACTTGTCACAGTCTCAGAACTAAAAGTGTTGCTAGCTACCCTGGGTCAAACGAGAAATTAAACACGCTTAGCCTGGTTCCGTACCCTATGAGTGTACTTGTTTCCCCTGTACCCTGGACCTATAATGAAAGACACCTTCATATGAAACAGACTCCACGTGCATTTGTTTTGTACAGGCTCAACATTCTTTTTTATTTTTCTCTTTCTTGTCTATAACAAAGACGTGCAATTCTTAAGAAATTTTAGTTCGACCGGTTCATATATTATTCGAGATGTATTGTCGATTCTTTTGGATTCAAATATTGTTCATGGCCCACTCGCCTGAATGCCGCCAAGCCAATCTAGGGCCGAAGTGTGCTATCGACTTAGCCTGGTCAAGCACCCTAAGTACGCCACTCTACCTACACCCCGGCAGGCCGAAGTAAGGCGGGTCCAAGTACAGTTGGATCTGGAAGAAAAGGCAACGCATTCGGTTCCATTTAGAATTGCGTTTGACCTAAAATTTTCTCGAGAATCGTAAGCCACGACGAAGTTATAGGCAAGAAATGAATTTTACTATTTTTCTTGGCTTCAGTGTGCAGGAAAAATAAAATCCACGTTGATGGAGAAAAGCCGGAGCTAAAAAAGCTCCGACTTCCTTAGATGGCTTGTAATCGATGTTAAGCATTGAAAACGAGCATCACCGGAGCAACCAAGCTCCGGTAAAGCTAGGGGGGCCAGCCGTCGACGTAAAATAAAAGATGGTGAGAAGACCCCACAAGTGGAGTCTTCTGCCAACAAGCTACGCATTGGCAAAGGTCACTGCCGGAGCTACTAAGCTCCGACACCCCGGAGGACTAACTATTGATGCTCTATGCATTGATAGGGACTATTGCCGGAGCTACTAAGCTCCGACGGTAGTCAATTTGACCTCAGGGGGCCTTCACTATCGAAGACTTCAGACCTACACTCTACAAGTTTGAAGCAAATAAGTCTTCAACGAAACACAATATCCTCTTGGTGCATGTTCACAATCAAATTGTGTACATCTACCAGGGGGCCAAGTGAAGACAAAAGTGTTGAAGACAAAAAGTGAAATTCACAAAAACTTGGGGATTTCATTCATCTGGAGACAAGGGATTACAAAATTGAGGAAGAAGAAGAGAGAATACAAGTGGGAACTACAGAGATGGTCCTAGACCCTATGGAAGAATCGGGCGACCTTCTGGGCAACCTCCGACACGTTGGCTCGGGCAGCTTCGCCTTGGACCTTCAAGCACCGGGTCCAGAGGGAATTGGGGATTCCGGCTGGTGTAGCATGTCAACACGTATTCTGTGACGTTCTTCGCCAGGGATTGCCCCTCAACCTCCAATTGGTCCACGATGACGTCGCCCACCTTGGAGAGCTTGCTACCTGCCGAGCTCAACGCCTGCAACGCTAGGTCCGGCTTCGGCTCCGGATCATCCGGGCGCACGGGACTGAAGCCCATTGGTGTCAGTGCGTCGTTGGCCTTGCCCAGGAACTCCCAAATCTGTGGGGAGTCCGCAGTCCTCAAGCCCTTCAATTCTTCCAAGGATCTTCTGGCCGCCACCAGTTCGGAATTCTCACGGGCGAGGCGCTCAAATTATTTGGCGTTTTGCTGAATCTTCTCAGCAACCCGCTTCTCGATTTTTCCGAGCTCCTCCTCCCGGAGGTGGATCTTGTTCCGGCGGTCAACCAGGTCCTTCTCCCTGCCCCTCACTTTCTTCTCCCTGGCAACAAGGGCACACGCTTGCTCGTAGAGTTCTTGCCCTTGCACCCAGACCTTCTCCTCCTCCTCAATGCAGCGCTCTTCCAATTTCTTGGCGCGCTCCTCGAGGCCCTTGTCAGTCAGAGCCACCTTTTCGTTGAGCTCCTCCTCCCTCCTCAGGACGTCATCCCGCAGCTCTAGGAGTTTCTGCTCTTCATCTTCGAGCCGTTTCTCCCTCTCTTCAAGTGCCTCTCGGCGCTTGATGAGTGTAGTGTTAATGGCCTCAAGCCTTTCGTGGCGTTCATCGGCCGCACTGTTAGCTGCTTTGGTCTGCTCATAGATCTCCCGGGATTGAGCGTCGAGGGCGCGAGTCATACTCTCCCGGTCATCCAATAATTTACCCCAGTATTCCAGGCGGACCTTCTCCCGCTTGATCCACTTTTTGTCATCCGCTAGCCTCGACTGCGCCAGCTTGGTCTCGAAGTAGAGCCAGTTACGCCATCGCCTAAGGGTTTGGCGCTCCTCTTCAAGAGCCTTGCTGTCGTGGAAGAAGGCCAGTTGAACTTGACGCAGACTGGAACAGGCGTTGTCAATAGACAATGACAATGGGATAGGTTCCGGACCTGCTGGGGTCTCCTCCGCTGGTTCCAGCGGGTTTTCAGATACAAAAATTGGGTCCCACTCCACAAGAGTGGTCCCCTGGGTCTCCATGGCACTAGGGCCGTCCTCCGGGATGGCCTCAGTCGCCATCGAGGAAGGCCTCGCCGCCAGGTCTTCATTCACCCCCTCAGATAGGGGGCTAGCGACTTCAACAGGGCACTCCGGCTCAGCCGCGGGTACCTCCAACGTTGTCACTTCCAGAGCAGGGGCCGCTTCTGGCTCCGGCCCGGGCACCTCCTCCGATGGGGGCTCGAGCTCTGACGCCTCTGCAACAACCGGCTCGGGAGCCGGAAGATCTTCATCCTCAACCGGCCCTGCGGCCGGAGCTCCAACAACGACCGGCTCTCCAGCCGGTGCTTCTGAGGTAGCCGGCCCAACTGTCGGGACTTCCTCAACATCCGGCGCGCACGCCGGGACTTCAATCACCTCCGGCTCAACCGCCGGAGCTTCGACAATTTCCGGCTCTGGGGCCGGAATTACAGCTTCCTCCGGCTCAACGGCTGGAGCTTCCATCATCTCAGCACCAGGACTTGGAGCTTCAACCTCCGGGACAGGTGCCGCTGGCGCGTCTTCTCTCCCGCGGTCCGGCGCTACCGTGGGACTCTCTGGGAATGAGTCGAGGTCCATGACCACGACAGCTGGCGTCGGAGCTGCAGCAGCTTCAGCCACCACTTGGGGCGGCACCGGGACAGGAGCAGAAGCTTCCGCCCTCACAGCTTTAGCTGCTGTGGCTGAGGGTGGAGCCTCACTCCTCTTCTTGGGAACGCTGCATATGATGGACGAAGAAACTTAAAAAAGTAGTTACTACAACTAAACAACTGTCCAAGGTAAAGATTAAAAATTACCTTGGGAGGCTTCCGCACCAGCTTGCGCGGAAACTTTTTCCCGGGCGTTCTGGGCTGTTCATAGCCGGAGTGGAAGCTCCGGAAGGCCCCCCGGAACTCGTTGCAGCCACGGGCGTTTCCCTAGTCGAGGCCCCCCTCGATCGGGAAGAACCTCCGGACCTAGAGGCCTCCACTGGCCCTGGTGCTGGAGTCGCATGCCTCGAGCTAGCTCCCAGGGAGGACCCCGCTGCGGGTACGGTCGCTGCGGTTGTAGAAGACCTCCCCCTCCGGGGATAAGGAGCCGATGCAGAGGTGGCAGGCCTGATGGACCTTCCGTCGGCATGCTGCAGCTTCCTCTTCCGGCTCAAAGGTTCTTCCACCGGCTCCTTACCCTTGCCGATGACCTCGGCCCTTGGCTTCGGGGCAGGGTCGGAGCCACCCTCGGAAGCTCCAGGGATCGCCACCTTAGTGGTTGATCTTCTCTCGACGACACCAAGGTCGTCAAGCACAGGCATCTTCCGCCGGAGCTCCCTGCTGAACTCTACTTCCACGTTCAGAGGGAGAAAAGCTGATGGCGGAGTCAAGTCGTCACCCGCGACGTCGATGCCATGCTGGAACTTCTTGAGGTGGAACTCCAAGGTTGTCCCCACCATGTTGGACTTCAGCCCGGTCTCGACCCGGTCGTCGTCCATCACGCTGTTGAGGGCCCAAGCGAGTTTTTCTCTCCTCTTCAGCGGTGCCCACCTGTTGACCAGGAAGTTGCAAAACACCGCCTGAGGAGTCAATCCTCCCTCCACGCATTGGCAGATCCTGGTCAGAGCAGGGTTGAAGGCTTCCGCCAGCACCGGAGCTTCACTCAAGATTGTCATGTCGATGTTTGGGAGGCCTTCGGGCAGCTCCAGCCTCTCGTGCTCCTCCACCCGGACGACTATCCAGTCCTTCTTACAGTCATCCCACTTCCCAAAGGGAAACGACCGGAGGTACTTGAATGGGCACTTCTTGCGCTTCACGAAGTAGTAGAAGCCAAGGTACTCATTGCTCATGCCGGTGGTATGGACGGTGAAGAAGGTCCGGAAGAGTTCAATGCAGGGGGATGCCCACCCACATCTCACAGAAGTGGACAAAGATAGACACAAGGAGAATGGAGTGAGGGCCAAGGTGATACAGCTGCAGACCATAGAAGTCTAGCAGCATCAAGAAAAAGGAGGAAAAAGGTGGGATCAACCCAACCATGGCGTACGAAGAAAAGTACACCATTTCGCCGGTATGCTCCTTCTCAAACGGGAGCTCTCCCCCGACGCGGACCATGCAGTTGAAGAAGTCTGAGGACCATCCCATGAGGGTCCGGACTTTCTTCAGGTCGTCGTCGGTCTTCAAACGACTCTCGCGGAGACCCAACTCCATCGCGGCACAACAAGGCAAGAGAGGAAAAGCGAAGTACAAGTTGGGGGTTTGAGCGCAAGATCAGATGAGAGGCGTAAAGAACCCCAAACGGTGCGTGCTTTCCTTCTTAAGTAAGCCCTTGCGACGCTTGGATGGAAACCGCAAGGAAGTCGAAGATACTACTCACAAATTCCACCCAGCCGATGACAAGAGGGCCCGGGACCACCCCGACGATCAAGTCGAGGTTCTTACCCAGGCGAACGGTTGTCATCAAGAGGCGGGAAGCCTGAAGGCGGCAGCCTGACAAGGCGCGCGGAACCGATACGATTTTCGTATCGGGAACTGGTGACCTTCAATTGCGTGAGATCTGCACGCCAAAGATCTCACCTGCCGCACACGGGATACGCCATGAGGCGGGGATTTAACTCCAAACCATCGCCAACAGCACATCTGAAGACCTTTGAAGACTCAGTTCAAAAGTCGAAGGATGGACCCACCTCCGGCGGAATGACTTCATCCAAGGGGTCTTCCCCGGAGGTGGGCCCAGGGGGCCACTGTCGGTACCCTGGGTACCATATACCCCTCGGGATTGCAAAGATCTCAAGGGAAAGTCATCCACTTGATTTGAAGACCTTCGGAGGCCCACATGTCAGACATGTCCGGACCCGCTTCTCCAACATGGTTAGTCCCAGGGTCGCCACGTGTACTATCAAACCGGAGCTACCGCCCGCAAGGGGGGAAGCTCCGGGCTATGTACCGAAATGGCACCCCCGGACCTAACCCCAGACCGAGGGAAGCTCCAGTGCTGACGCGTGTCAGGTAACACCGGAGCCACCTGTTCTCCACAGTGTGCTCCGGTGCTGCCACGTGTCCAACCGTCGGATCTTCAGCCTCTAACCTCCGGAAGACTCCACAACGGCTCCGGATCTTCAAAGGGGAATCAAGGACTTCAAGACCCGATCAAGTGTCATTAATACTATATTAATGACACACGATCGGACGAGCTTAATTACCAGTAACGGTGCTGTCAAAGCCCAAAACTCGATCATTGAGGGTAATTGAACGCGTTGAATGTATATCAATATCAGTAACCGTTGGGGCCACATGTTGGGCCAGGCTAACTTGTAACAGCTTGCCCTTGTACTATAAAAGGACAGGCCGACGATACATAGGACACGTCTACACACACGTTCCATAGACGGTCGATACAAGCTCATACAACTAATACAATACCAACACACCCGTGGAGTAGGGTATTACGCTCAGGCGGCTCAAACCACGTAAACCTCCGTGTCTCCTGTGTCATTTATAATTCACCTTCTTGGATCTCCGCGCGCCCACACCGAACATCAAACTCCTCTAACACTTTAGTAGTGTCGAGAGATCTGCCGAATCAAAACCACCGACAGTATGTGGCCGAAAATTCATGCTTCACGCCTTCACGATCACACTACTCCCCAATGTTGTAGTTCTTGAATTCGGTGCCGTTGTCACTCCGGACCTTGATGATGGGAAGTTGAAATTCCCTTTGAGCACGGTTAGCGAAGGTCTTGAACACTTCCGGAGTTTTACTCTTGTCACCTAGAAACAAAGTTGAGGCATAGCGAGAGTAGTCATCAACTATGACAAGACAATAGAGATTACCGCCAAGACTTTGATATGTGGACGGTCCGAAGAGGTCCATGTGGAGCAACTCATGTGGCTTGGAGGTTGACACCATTGTCTTCATCGGGTGGTGTGAAGCAACTTGTTTCCCGGCTTGACAAGCGCTATGACTCTTGTTCTTCTCAAATGTGACATCCTTCACGCCGGTCACCATCCTGAGATTGAATGACTTCTTGAGGTTGCTCATTCCAATGTGAGCTATACGTCGATGCCATAGCCAACCCAAACTCGTCTTGGTGAAAAGACAAGTGGTCAAGCTAGCATCCTTGTTGGAGAAGTCTACTAGGTAGAGATGACCATGCCGAAAACCTTTGAAGATTAGTTCTTGGCTTGTTTCACTAGTCACAACAACATAATTCTTGCTTCCCCTTAGATTTATCACCAAAGGTGACTAGTTCATGATTGTCGGGGTTTTCTATGGTGGTGAACATACCATTGTTGTCAGTCATGTGTTGAGTGCACCCGCTATCGAGTACCCAATGCTTTCCTCCGACTTTGTAGTTCACCTACACACATGAATTCAATTTTTGATTTTAGGCACCCAAGCCAACTTAGGTCCTTGTATGTGTGATACAAGTGTTTTTGGGACCCAAAGTTGCTTGGGGAGCTTCCCTTTCATGCCCTTCATGTCCTTGCCAATGAACCTTGCCTTCACCTTGCCATCTACTTTACTTAAGAGATAATAGTGATCATTAAAGGTAGACTTGTAGTTAGTAGGCATTTTGGAGAAGGCCGGTTAGGAAGAGGACACTCCCTTGTATGGTGACCGGTGACCTCACAATGTTGGCAATAGGAACCAACTTCCTTGATGAAGCTTGTTTTAAGCTCCGGTGAGGGCACCTTTCCTTTGTTAGGAACCGAGAAGGATCCAAGTCCTCTCTTGTTGAAGGTCCTTGCTTGTTGGAAGAGGATTTCTTTGTGCTTGACTTCTCTCTTAGATAGTCTTGCCACACTAGTGCGGAGACTTTCAATTTCATCCATCAAATCCTTCTCCCTAGCATTTTCTTTCAAGGGCAAAGACTTATGCAAGACATTAGTGGCATGAGAAACAATAGATACCTTATCATTAAGGGTTTCTTTCTTTATAGTTTTCAATTCTTGATCAAGAGCTTTATAAGCAAGGTTAAGTATTTGATGTTCTTGGATTAACTCATTGTGCTTTCCTAAGAGTGCTTGGTGTGCTACATCAAGCTCATGGTGATCTAGCTTGATTTGAGTCTTATCCTCCTCAACTTGCTGGACATGAGACTTGAGCGTGTCATGCTCCTTAAGTATGCTTTCATACTTGTCAAGCAAATCGAGGTTAGCACTCTCGAGTTTAGCACGAGCTTCTTCAAGAGGCTTGACCTTACTCTTTTCCCTCTTAATGATAGTGTGGTATTCATTTATCAATGAAGCTAAGTCATCGGGGGAAAGCTCATCATCGCTAGAATCATCACATACCTTGGTGTTACCTTTAGCCATGAGGCACATGGGAGGTGGATGAAGGGATGAATCATCATTGTTGGCAATGGCAAGGCCGGCCAATCTTTCTTCTTCCGCTTCACTCTCCTCATCACTTGATTCTTCGTCGGTGATCCATTCATTTGCCTCACACATGAACACCTTTTGTGGACCTTTTCTCTTCTTTGGGAAGAGTTTTGCCTTTGTCATGCTTCTTCTTCCCAAAGAATCTTCGTTTGGGCTTGTCCTCTTCATCATCCTCACTATCCTCAAGCTTGCGATGCTTGCCCTTGTGGTTCTCTCTTCTTTTGTCCGATTTTGGACAATCATAGGAGATGTGGCCTTGATCACCACAATTGTAGCAAGTCTTGTTGTCATCTCTCCTTGGTAGAAATGCTTTCTTTTTGGGATCAAAGGTGTATCCCTTCTTGGCAATCTTGGAGTTCAAGCGAGAGAATTTTCTCATCATCAACGCAAGCTCATCATCGTCATCTTCACTTGATGCTTGCTCTTCTTCACTTGAGCTAGGCTCAACCACTTTCTTTTTCTTGAGACTTGTTTTCTTGGTGGAAGCCTATAGAGCAATTGTATTTGAAGATGATTCCTCCATCATCCCAAGTACACTCATTTCATGAGCGTGAATCTCTCCAATAAGTTCTAAAACTTTAATGTGATCAAGAGATTCCTTTTGAAGCATGGAGTTGATGATGTTGTACTTTGGCTTGGGAAGGAGCATAAGGATCTTGCGGTTGATGAGTCCCTTGCCAAGAGAAGTAATATCAAGAGCATTAATTTCCTCAATAAGCACATTCAAGCGAGAAAACATTTCATTGACATTTTCATGAGGTAGCATTTTGAACTCATCATAATTGGCCTTAAGCATATGATATTTTAGTTCTTTAACACAAGAAGAACCCTCATGAATTTCAATCAAGCAAGCCCAAATTTCATAAGCTTTTTCTTTACTAGCAATCCTAGCAAACACATCTTGACTAATGCATTCATAAATAGCATTTCTAGCTTTTGCATCCCACTTGACTTGATCACCTATATAGTTGTGCTCACCAAATCCCGCATGGGTCGCTTCCCATACCTCGGGAGCAATAGCCTCTAGATAAGCACACATGCGTGCTTTCCAATAGGTAAAGTTCTTGCCCTCGAAGATGGGAACCCAACCCCCAATCTTGGCCATTTTAGATCTCTAGCGGTGAAGCTAGAATGATCTAATGAGCAACATTGCTCTGATACCAATTGTAAGGATCGAATGCCTAAGACGGGGGTGAATTGGGATTCTTTTAAAAATTAAAGAAATAAAAACTTAACTACTAAAAGCCCAATTCCCTATGCAAACAACCTATGCATTCAAGTGAATAGTAATTTTGCGGTATATGAAATGCATAAGTGTAAAGGGAAAGAAAGAGTGTGCAAACTCCCGAGGAGACACGAAGACATAGAGATCTATCCCGTGGTTCGGCAAGATCGTCAAGACCTTCTTACATCCACGTTGTGGCACCCACCAAAGGGTATAACCACTCCCAAGTCACTGAGACCAGGGATCTTCACTAAAAGTCTCCGTTCGCTAACCCGGCAAGGTGGAGCTCAAGCCTTGTACAAGTTTGATCCTCCAGGATTCCACAACCGTCTTGGCAAGCTCTGGAAGACTCTCTCCAATCACCGACTGTTGCACGGTGAATACAATCACCAAGAGACACTCCCTTACAGCTCTCACTACACTAGAGACTCCAATCACCAAGAATGGAAGCACACAAGCATAATCTCTAGCAAGTTCCATCCTATCTCTTGGTGTACAAGTGGTTTAAATGATGTAGAAGTGGTAGCTCAATGTCTTGAATGCTTGGTAATGTGTAGAGTATCTCTGGGTATCAAGACTTATCGAAATGACTGGTTGAAGGGGTATAAATAGCTAGCCTCCACAAAATAGCCATTGGAAAAGTAGGCTGACATCACTATTCTGCGAACACCAGATGATCCGATGTTCTCCCTTCAGTTGTCATCGGTCGAATCCAAATTAGCTGATGTCACTATGTCAGATATGACCGTTGATCGACCGATGTAACACTTGCCTCATCATCGGATGATCCGGTGACACTTCATCCAGAATGGTCCAGAAATAATGCTTACTGGAGTGATTGACCGATGTGTTATAGTTGTACATCGGATGGTTCGGTGTTACACTTGGTCCAGGGTAATTGCTTACTGGAATGATCGACCGACGTAACACTTTCTTCATCATCGGATGACCCGGTGAGTACTCAGTTCTGAGGTCTTTTTCTTCTGTTAAACCAACTCGACCGATGTATTGTTTTCTGGAAACATCGGTTGATCCGGTGAGTTGATTTTGTCTGCTTCGAGTTGTTCTAAGTGATTCTTTTGGAATTTGCTCGAGTGACCTCTTATACATTAGTTTGAAATATTCTTCTGATGATTACCAAGTGTTGGGTGTTGTCAATTTCGATTGAATAACTTTGACATATGAGTTTTTTCTTTTATTCTTCATAAAAATTGATTGACCTCGTGAAATAGTTTGTTTAGGGGTCTCCAATTACATCCAATGAGCAGTAGATGATATACATATAGAGTTCATTAAGTGTGATGAGTGATATGAGAGACCTTGCATCCACAAACTCATTAGTAATATCCAACGGTTGTCATTAATCACTGAAACCATACCTCATGGGGGCCTAGATGCTTTCAAAAGGTGTTATGGACACCTGTTGTCTCTGACCGTGGCTTGAAGACATGCCGCCTTGCCGCCCCGGTTGTCAGGGTATAGGCATAGTTGTTGATGATAGCAGGGAATGTCCCATCTATCGTGTCACCGCATCCTACCTCGTCAGCAGCGTGGAGTAGCACTGTGGCGCCTTCACTGTGATGTGATTGGGCACAATGGCACCTGACAGGGGCGTGCGCCATGCCCGTGTGCCTGGGAAGGCGTGTGCCTTCAATGCGCGAGTGGACAGAGGACATCGCTCTTAACATATGCGACCTACCACCTAGTACAAGCCGCGGGCCACATGGCAGGTCTGGAGCCCACCTCTGAGGATAGCCGGGGTCCGAGCCCACAAGGCACGTTGCAACTCTGGAGCCCACCTCTTAGGAGAGGCGAAGTCCGACCCTACAGGACACGTGGCGGCTCCAGAGCCCGCCTCTAAAGGGAAGCAGGGTCCGTCCCCACATGGCACGTGGAGGCCGCGGAGCCCGCCTCTATGGAGAGGCGGGATCCGACTCTGCATGACATGTGGCAGCCCCGGAGCCCGCCTCTAAGGAGAGGAGGGGTCCGGCTCCGCAGAACACGTGGCGCCTCCGGACCCTGCCTCAGTGGGGCGGCAGGGTCCTTAGGTATTTTCAGCCTGTGCCCGGGGGTACCTAGTCTGCAGGGTACCGAGACTCTCCATTGGCTATTGTCGCCAAAAGAGATACTTTCATTGGGATCATCATTTTCTTCATACTCAATGACATTTTCTTCTCTTCGGTCATGTGGTTGGTGCATCCACTATCTAGCATCCATTTTGAACCACCGGAGGAATATTTCTACAAAACAGGTTTAGCCTTTTGTTTTAGGTATCAAAACTTGTTTGAGTCATTTGCGGTTAGTCACGAGACATTTGAGCACCCACACACAAGATTTTGGATTCTTGTGGAGTGGTCCAACATATTTATCATAAACCTTGCCATATTTGTTTCTTGTTAAAACATAAGAAGCATCAAAGTCATGAAATAGAGTAGTAGAAGCAATTTAGCATTTTCATGAGCAAAAGATGTATCAACATGGTTCTTGGCTTTGTAGGAGCCCTCCTTGAAAAATGCAAGACACTTCTTGTTATTCTTTAGAATTCAAGCATTTTGCTTGCTTCCTCTATAATAACCATGCCATCTTTGATCATAGGAGACCTTGAGACCATATATGCACTTCGTGCATTTGATCTTCTCCTTTTCAAAGATTTCACTCTTATGAGAGTGTTTGCCTTGTGCCACCTTAAGTTCAATTTTCCAATTTACGACTAGGTTAGCACAATCACAAGTTTTAGTGGGAGAGGCAATATTTGAATTAGGTGAACTCTTTGAGGAAGATGAGGCACTTGATTTGAAAGTATCACATTGCACTTATACATTTCTGTGAGCTTTTGACAAACTCGCAATTTCATCTCGAAAAGTAACATTTGAAGTCTTGAGACTTGTACAAGTCTCCTTACATGAAGCAAGTTCAAGCTCAAGTGATTTGCTCTTCCCCCTCTCAAGTTATAAAAGCTTCTCAATCTCAAGATTTCTCTCCTTCTCAAGGATGAGCATTTTTTCTTGTTCATTGAGAAGCTCTTCCATTCTCAAGGACGTGCAGTTTGGATTGAGCATCGTCGGCACTTGCACCGGTGGTAAAAGAATTGGGGGACTTGTACGTAGGAGAGTACAGGGGGTTGAATTCCATCAGGGAGAGGCGTGGTGATCGGTGGTCACTGATACCATAAAGAGGGAGAGACAAATGGAGCCAAGCACCGATGATCATTCATTCAACATGTGTGGTACATATATATGCAGCACATACGAGCATAGCACATATCTAGGAGAGCCGGTACAAGTGCAGCGGGACGCTAGCACGAATAGCGCTACGTGAGGATCAAGTCGTGCGTCGTGGGGATGTGGACGGTCGTTGCAGTGATAAGGACGGACGCATGCACGAGCCCTTGAGATCAACCGATAGTGATGCTGAAGTTACGATTGATTGGATTCATGCACGCGTGCGTGCTAACAGAATGTGCTAACTATCAGAAAAACCTCCACACAGAGATGCAAACCAATCTGGCGCTTCTACTATGGAATATTGGGTCGGGGGTGTGATGAGCGACTTCATCCATCAGCAGTTAGGTCAGAACAAGCCTAAGAGCATCTCCATTTGATCTCCTATATGGTCTGCTATCCAATTATTTAACAAAACAGACAAAACCAGCTTCAATGGATATGCTACTCGGTTTGCTACTTTTAGCCGATTGCTATCCACAACCTTCAGTGTGCTAAAAGTAGCAATCAAGTCTCTTTTGCTATCCACTACTACCTCCACATCTTCCTCCTTCCCGCCACCTCACACTCGACTTACCACCACCAGAGCCGGAGATGCACTCCTGCCTACCTTCCCCCGCCGCCACCGAGATGGAGAAGATGGAGAAGGCTGCTGTCAAGGTCGAGCCGAGCATGCCCCGCCACTGTCGCCGCGACCCTGCCTCGTGCGGCTGCCGGTAGTGGGCTCGCCTATTGTTGTTTCTCGTCGGGAGCTTGGAAAAAGAGAGGGTCTCGAGAAATAGGTGGAAGAGGGGAGAACCGGAGGAGCTTCGGGAAAGAAGTGGGAAGATGGAGAAAAAAGAGAAGGGATGAAAGAATAGAAGGAAAAAAGAAAATAAATTGTATGGAAAGAATAGATGATAAAAGGAAAAAATAAAAAGGCATTGTATGGACTTTTAAGTAACAAACGTAATATTATTCAAATAAAATACATTGATAAAACATAGTACATTAGTACATCGTTAAGAGAAATAGAAAAACATTGCTAGTACATATTCCCATAGCGTTGCTACAAGTGCTCAATCACATCTTCATGAGTTGAGAGTGTGTTTTCCTATTCAATATATTACGATGTACTTGCATAAACTCATATAGTTCATATGTATGAGCTATCGAGGGCCTCACAAAATTTTCGACATTATCATATTGTTCTTCATTGACATCTTGCTCATCTTCGACAATCATGGTGTGCATTATAATACACGCTTTCATAACTTAATAAAGTATGTTTTTGTCTTAAAATGGGTCGGTCCATGAACAATGGCAAAACGAGACTGCAAAATTCCCAATAGTCGTTCCACATCCTTCCTATCTGCTGCCCGCGCCTTGATGAAATATCTTCTCTTTCCGTCTCATGGTTGTGATATTAGTTTAACAAATATAGCCCATTATGGATATATATGTCTTCTGCAAGGTAATACCCCATTATGTAGCTATGGTCATTGATGGTATAATTAACTTGAGGTGTCTCCCCTTAATCTAGCTTTGCAAAAAGAGGTGAATGGTGAAGAACATTGATATCGTTGTGAGATCCAGATAAAGCAAAGAAAGCAAATCAAATCTAAAGATCTTGAGAAACAACAACTTCTAAGATGATTGTTGGCTCATGCATATGATGTTGTACTGTCCTTACGTTTTTTACTTCTAGTGCATGCAATCTATGCTGCTAAGCATTCTAGGAAAATCTCGCTCTCCAATTGCAAGTAATCTAGTTGTATTATGCTCATTTGAAGCTCCCAAATATTCATCTCCAAATATTTCAATAACAACTCCCACAAACTGTATAAAACTCTCTATAATAGTACTGTATAACAACTCCCACAAACGGTATAACAGCTCCCACAAATCTTCAAGATCTTTGAAAAATATAACTTTGAAAATAGAAAATGTTACGACTAAAACTGTTACGAATACGGTCGTTGCAACAATATCATTTGAAGTTTAAACTAGTTATCAGATATTAATAAAATATAAGGAAGCTGGACATAGCAACAATTTCAAACAATGTCATTTGAATGTCACATGAGTTGCTCAATGTGATTATCATATTTTCTATTCATGGGAATAACAAACTAAAAATAACACATGAGTTTGAGAGGTGACCCATATGTGTTGCCGCGAAGGATCTGAAATTGAATCTGCTAAGTCTCTTCACTGTAGTGTACCGAAAATAAGACTGAATTAGGAATATAGAGTAGACATACTGGAATAGTAAAATAATGGTAAGAGAGTACATAGTTGAAGAGTGGAGTATATATTGAAAAAATCATTTAGAGTAGATGTCTTAGAGTACATGACTGCCAATATGTGTATATTAAAATGGCCGTGAGTAATTAATATAAAACTTTCTTTCCCTCGCAGAAAAAAGAGATGATTGGTTGCACAGAAGTCTCAGACTATCTCCAACAATGTAGCCCAAAAATTGGGCTGCTTCGAACATATTTTCAAAACCCATTTCCTAGTCATCTCCAACAGGGAAGGCACGATAGGGTACCGACAACGGTTCAGCTTCTTCCCGGGACAAGGAGGAAAGATGGGAAGGAGCTGCGTGAAAGCGTGATAGAGGTCCAGAGCGGGCAACGGGAGGAGCGATACGGTAGGAGACCCGAGCGGGATGGCGCAAAGGAGGTTCAGCGAGGGCCGATGCGGAGGAGGTCGTGACTGCTCATGTCGTTCAAGAACGCGATCACTATCGACTCGCTGACGCGCTCGCCGGGTGGAGCTACGGCAAAGCAGAGCCGTGCGGGTGGAACGTCGTCGTGTGCGCCAGGTTCCAGCAGGCGGACGAAGACACCGCGGTCAATGTGACGTCGTCGGTGTTAGGCGACGGGAACGCCTCCCCGCCGTTGTTGCGACCGAGACTAATAACGACACTGCAGTGGTGGGGGGCCTCAACGTGTCGCTAGCAGCGGCCATGGTGTCGCGGGTGATTAACCTCGTGCTGCCCAACGCGCAGCTGTCCAGGCGCTGCCGCCGGACCTCGCCCGCCTCGAGCACCTGCGCCACCTCGACCTCTCCGGGAATGACCTCCACTGTCAGAGCTTTCCTGCGGTGTTGCTCAACGCTTCGGTGCTCCGCGTCCTCTCGCTTGCAGGGAACGGAATCACCGGTGAGCTTTCGAACGGGTCGGTTGTCTACACGCGCAGTCTCCAGGAGCTCAATGTCTCAGGCAATGCGCTCGTCGGGTGCCTCCCCGCAGCTCTTGGTGCCTGCTGGATACAAGTTTTTTTCTAGCATCGCTGGTAGTTAGGAAAGGCTCGGTCGATCCGGCGCTGATCTTTGGGATACGGAGGGGAGGGCGTCTTGGATGGAATGGGTGGATGGGCTTTCTGTTGGAGAATGTTTTAATACCAAAATAAGGTTTAGGCTTCCTGTCTGTTAGGATCTCTGTTGGAGATAGTCTCAGGCGTGCAAAGTCTCCCCTCCCACCAGAAAAATCGTACGCCCCCATCGGATAAGTGGTCCCAAAAAATTACTATGCGGTCCCACAGGTCAGTGAAATAAGTTCCACAATCTATATTAAGTGTTGGTACGCGCGGGCGCCAGGCGGTCGCCCGCCGTGTAGTTGGAACCAAACAGGTCCCGTGACCACAGAGCACAGCGGTTTGCATGGAGGTCAACTTTCCTTCCCCATCGCAACCGTCCATCTCATCCAACGGCTCATATCGCGTCACCGCTTGCTGTTCGTTCGATGCTTCCTTCGATCTGCCTGCAGCCGGTCCACCCGCATTTTGCCACCGGCTGTTTCCAGTCACCACCCGGCCATGTTTAACCCCGTCTCGCTTGCCTGGTACTCACTTTTCCTCCTCTTCTTCGTCGGTTACTGACTGACCACTACTCCGGCGAGTGTTTTGAAAGGCGGCGGAGCGTAGATGATTACCCTGGACCTGATGGGAAGGTACGGGCACGTGGACGATCAGGTGACCATCCAGGAGGCGGCCGCGGCGGGGCTGCGCGGGATGGAGCACCTCATCTCACAGCTCTCCCGCGCCGGCACCGGCGAGAGCTCCCCGCCGACCGCGGGGTACCAGCACCAGCGGGAGGAGGCGCAACAGCAGGTGGACTGCCGGGAGATCACGGACATGACGGTGTCCAAGTTCAAGAAGGCGATTTCCTTGCTCAACCGCACGGGCCACGCACGGTTCCGTCGCGGCCCCGTGGTGGCGCAGTTGGAGGGCCCGGTGGAGCACGCCCCGGAGCCGGCGGTTCCTGTGTGGTCCGCGCCGCCCGTGACGCTGGACTTCAACAAGGCCGTGCCTGAGTTCGAAAACGGCAAGGATGCCGCCGCCGGGTTCGGCGTCTGCGGGGCGAACTCGTCGTTCCTGTCGTCGGTGACCGGCGACGGTAGCGTGTCGAACGGGCGCGGCGGCTGGTCGTCGTCGTCGTCGCTGATGCTCCTGCCTGTACACGGCGCCGTGGCCAGCTGCGGGGGCAGGCCGCCATCCGGAGCCGGGCAGAAGCGCCGGTGCCGCGACCACGCGCACTCGGAGAACCTCGCCGGCGGCAGGTTTGGCGCCACCGGCGGGCGCTGCCACTGCTCAAAGCGCAGGTAAAGAAAAGGCATAGTTCGAATTCTCGCTTGCTTGTCGTCTCTTGTTGCCGAATCGAACCGGAAGCAGGATTGAATAATTAACCGAATGTTTTGCTATGAATTGCAGGAAGCACCGTGTGAAGCGCACGATTCGCGTGCCGGCGATTAGCCCGAAGGTTGCGGACATCCCCGCCGACGAGTACTCGTGGCGCAAGTATGGGCAGAAGCCAATCAAGGGCTCCCCCTACCCGCGGTCAGCCACCCTTTAATCCCCTCTTCCCGGTTTAGCACCTAGTGAATGAATTGATTAATCAATCAGTAGAAACAGCCCGCTGACTAGGAGTTCATCTTCTGTGGCAACAACAGTGGTTACTACAAGTGCAGCACGGTGCGTGGGTGCCCGGCGCGGAAGCACGTGGAGCGCGACCCCGGCGACCCCTCCATGCTGATCGTCACCTACGAGGACGAGCACCGCCACTCCCCCGGCGCCCGCGGCCAGGACGCATCCCGGCCACTCGCCCCACTGCCGGAGCTCCCCAACCATTAATCAGGACAAGAGAATTCCTTGTACTAGTCATTATTAGACCTAGTCGATTACTACTAGCTTCCGTCTTCTTAATCACCATTAGACTCGGTTCTTCTTTTTATTTCTCCTTTTTTTTCTTTTGATTGTAAAGGGCGTTAGCCTGAGGAGAGCTTTGGAGAAGAAGCGAAAAAAAAAATAGGAAAACAGAACAAGTGGTGACGTTTGGTGGCCGGACTTTTGACCGCCTCTACAGCATTTCAGAGCCGTGTTTAATCCATGTGCGTTGGAGAACGCATCCTGTAACAGGAGTCAAAAGAGGGTGGGGCCCACGGGTTGGACGACGAAGGGAACCGAGCAAAACGAGGAACGGGTAGTCGAGGACGCTGCAGTGTGGTGGGGCCCGCTCCATTCCCGCTGGCTGGCACCGTTGACTAGTTGCAGCCTTTTCTTCTCCTGTATCCTTCGGCTTTTGTTTCGTGCAATTGTGCCGTTGGACAGGGGGTGCGGCGAGCTGCGTCCACCCTCGCACACAGCCTGCGGGTCAGATTGCCAAACGCGTCTTGGTTGGCCCGGCAGGTCCACGATGTCTCGGGCGTAGAGGTGGCAATCGGGCCGGGCTCAAAACGGACGGCACGAAGCACGCACTGCCGGTCCGAGGATGGGCACAGCCCGGCACGATTTTTTTTCGGGCCGTGCCGGCCCGGTATGGGTAGTCGGGCCGTGTCGGGCCGTGATATTTGGCCCGGCGGGCGGCACGGCACGGCACGAGATTTGGGCCGTGCCCGGGCCGGCACGGCCCGAAATAGGCCCGAAGCACGAAATAGGCCCGAAGCACGAAAATAGGCCTGAAGCACGAAAATAGGCCCGAGGTCCGAACGCGGCTGTTCTTCAGTTTGCTAGTCTTTTTTTTAATCCAATTAAAATATTCAAACTTGTATAGAATCCGCAAATGAGATCCAAATGCGATGATTCTTTTTTCTATATTCTTTAAAAAACAATACCTATCACTTGAATGAGTTATTTTCAGACTTATAATGATAACTTTTGTTTGTTTAGGTAAATCTCAAAATAATCTTTATGCACATATTGTTCATTTTTTTATATCTCATCAAAATCAATGGATCTTGAGCTGAAATTTGTTGTGTGCATACTTGTTATATATGTATACGTCCATGAATTTTGTACAAATTTTTTGAAACACTCCAACATGTGAAAATTCATATTGCTTCTCATTCCATTCAAACTCTATTAACATATTAGCCATTTCTAAAATTTGAACACACATTGATGTAAACATAAACGAAAAAATCTCAAAAAAATCATAGAGGTTCTTATTGTGATTTAACAACTGCACCAAAAATTTCATGGCAAAATTCGTTTTACTTTTTGAGATACAAAAAAGACAAATATTGTTTTTCTTTGTTTTTTTTATTACCAACAATATATCATGTTTTTGAATGTCAAATTTTGCAAGAATGTGTAATTCAATATTTCATACCTTCCCTAATTTTTTCATATTTTTTGAAGTATTTTTGTCTATGTAGTCTAACTGAATTTCTCTCAAAATTGAATTTTAAACATGATGGGCCATGTCTGCTGCTTTTGGGCTACTGATGGGCCTTTGTGGATTTTTTATTTATATTCAAAAGTGAAACTTCAAATATTTATAGTATTCGTCAATATGGGTGAAATTCAATGATTTTTCTTCCTAAATTCTTCAAATAATATTCTCCATCACCTCCAAATTTTTCTATATTTTTTTGCTATTTTTTTATCCATTTATTTTATAAAATACTCAATTTTTGTTCACATTTTAATTATGTGGGCCAAACCATCCTTGTGGGCCGTGCTTGGGCCGGCACAGCCTGAAGCCGGCCCGACATGTTTTGGGCCGTGCCTGGGCCCTATTTCTCTGCAGCCGGCACGGTCGGCCTGGCACGAGGCGGCCCGCCGTGCTTTCGGGCCGCGGGCCATTTCGGCCCGAAGCACGAACGGGCCGGGCCGTGCCGGCCCGGCACGGCCCGATTGCCACCTCTACTCTGGCGCGTTTAATACCAGTTCGTTCGTGTCTAGCACCACGTAGCTTTCGTCTAGAAAACTGACGAACAAAGATTGACCGCCGTGTGTATGACTAAATATATTTTGTTATTTTACATCTTAAAAAATATAAAATGAAGACAAAGCTTAAGATTAAGGTTAACTGAGGTGTACTAGTATTTTAATTCAGCTTTGAACTGAAAGATAACAAATTTTTAGAGAGAGACCAAGTGTGTTACTTCAATCTCTCCTTCAACCATCCGGACATCTGACAGACAAAGAGCTAAGTTAGGGCTGTTGGTGATGTGCCCAAGAGGCAATCATAACAATTTGGATTAAGGCATATTGGATATTTGATCCATAAGCAGTTAGGGTACTAAGACTATCTGCACCAGCGTACTCTAAAGTATACTCTATACACTATTCTTCTTCAGTTTTTACAGTATGTACTCTGAATTACACTATGAAACAGTGTATCCAATATGCTTTACGGTACGCCACTGCGGATAGTCTAATGGGCCTGCGACCTAAAAGCCCATTAGTACGCTTATAAATATGAGGGGTAGGGTTAGAGGCTAATCACACTACCACGTGACAGTCCTAGCCATCACCTCTCGAAGGCCTCACGCCGAGATCCTTGCCGCGCGCGCGGTGGTAGAACACCGGCGCACGACGTTGCTCTCCGTACGTGTGGACTCCGTGGAGGCACTGCTACTGCTGCTGCGCTGATCTCCTACGACGAACGTGTTCGTCTACTACTCCTGAGAAGAGAGCGAGGAGGAGACGAACGAGATCGTCTACTTCCCCTACACCGACGCGCGTCTACGTTCCGCTGCTCTGCGCGTCTAGTGGTAACGATCCATGACCTCTGTACTCGCATGTTTCATAGGTGATGCGGTAGAGTTACTAGAGTAGCGTACCGCCGATTTTCCAACAGCTGCATCAGAGCCGACTTGCGTAGTTTTTGGTCTGGATCTTCTTAGTAAACGGGATCTACTGCAGACATATTCATACGATGAATTTTCGCACGGTTTTTGGGGTTTGAAATTGGTAAGAGTAAATTGCGATCGTATATGACCAAAGGGTCAGTTCGTGCTCCTTCTATGTTGTGTACGCAACCTGTCCCTACCGGCTGGAATAACCATCGGGACTAATCGCGTACATAGCTAACAGATTGAGCCAACAGACCACGGTCATGAGTCGCGATCTACTCATAAATAACCAGTCACATTGAAAATTGAGGCATTCTGAATAACCGCCGTTTTGCTGTCTGCTATAGCGATTACATAACATAGTTTCGCGCTAGAAATCGTTCTACGCTTAACTCGTTTTTGCAGGGAATGATGTGAATGGTATATTCTTAATGTGATGTGATGATTTGTGTGTAAATTCGTGCAGCCTGCGTGTTGAAAATTTAACACAATCGGGTTGAGGTTGTCACATAATTGTATAACGATCTGCGTGTCGACTTGTGATGCTTGATCTCTCATGTAATTTATTTAGTAGCTATTAGTTGTATTAGCTTCTTTTATTATCATGGAGATGTCTTCAAGCATGGTGGAGATGAATATCACCACAAGAAGGGAGGCATGGTAGCTCAGATCTTGATGGAACCATGGCGATAGAGACCATTATGATTCTAGAGGACATACTATTCACAATGTGATATGATCATATGCTTGTGATGCTTATTACTATTCTTTTCATGCTTTTTATATGGTGGATGTTTTGTCATGATAGAATAGCTTCCCTCACAAAAGTTGAACATTTGATGTCATTTACCAATAGTTGCACCTATGATATTTTGATCGTTGTGTGGTAGGTTTGCCAAAGCAAAGTACCATCATCTATCATAATTCATAGGGTGAATGTTGGACATTCACATGCATAGTGTTAGTTTACTCAACAAATCTATCAAAACGGTTTTGGGATTTATGGCATAGAGTTGAGAGCCGGGGCATTGGATGACACCCAACAAACAAGAGTCATATAGGGATATGATTAACAATAGTTGTTTACCTATGTCACTAATTTCCTAGCAGTGAAGCCAAAGTTCACTAGGAATTAGTGAATATGGATCTTGAACCACTATATGTCGTTAGAGGGAAGACAATGATCATATAGTGGTGATATCTTTTATAAAACTGTTAATAGAAGATTGGTACATAACATAGTGTTAAACCTTGCATATTTATTTACTATTGTAGATAATGTCTGCTAGTAACAATTCCGGTTTCAATTTGCGATCTGTGCTTGAAAAGGAAAAGCTCAATGGAGCTAACTTTATCGATTGGTGCCGCAACCTGAGAATCGTTCTTAGGCAAGAGAAAACCGAGTACGTTCTTCTGCAGCCTTACCCTGATGACCTCCCAGTTGATGCAACTAATGCAACACGTAGAGCTTATACGAATCACCGCGATGATGCGCTTAATGTAAGCTTCCTCATGCTCGCCACTATGTCCCCTGATCTGCAAAAACAGTATGAGCATACAGATGCTTATTCTATGATTGAGGGACTGCGTGGAATGTTTGAGAATCAAGCAAGGGTTGAGTGGTATAAATGTTATAGAAATTAACATTGCATTATCTTCTAGTGAATCATGGACATTTGATACCAGATCGATGATTCACACTTGCAAATCATTGCAGGGTCTATGTGAGACTAGAAGATTTGCAAAAGGCGAGTTGGATGTTCGTGTCGGCAATGGAGCAAAGGTTGCGATCATAGCTGTCAGAATGTACCACTTGTCATTACCCTCAGGATTAGTTTTGGAATTGAATAATTGTTATTGCATTCCTACTTTGAGCAAGAACATTATCTCTTCTTCGTGTTTAGAAGAAGTTGATGGTTATGAGATTGTAATAAAGAACAAATGTTGTTCTATTTATTACATTAACATTTTCTATGCTCAATGTCCATTGGTGAATGAATTATATGTTCTTGATCTTGAGGATAAAACTATCTGTAACATTAATACCAAATGGGCTCGACGTAATGATCTAAACCCCACTTTTATTTGACATTGTCGCTTAGGTCATATAAATGAGAAACGCATTGAAGAACTTCATAAAGATGGTTTACTAAGCTCATTTGATTTTGAATCACTTGACACATGCGAATCTTGTTTGCTTGGGAAGATGACCAAAGCACCCTTCATTGGTCAAAGTGAGAGGGCGACTGACTTGTTGGGACTTATACATACAGATGTATGTGGACCAATGAGTTCAACTGCCAGAGGTGGTTTTCAGTACTTCATCACATTTACCGATGACTTTAGTAGATATGGTTATGTATACCTAATGAAACACAAGTTTGAATCCTTTTAAAAGTCCAAAGAATTTCAGAATGAAGTACAAAATCAATTGGGCAAGACAATTAAACTTCTACGATCTTGTCGGTACCTTGTGTACCAGATATCCCTTGGAACTGCAAAAATTGCAAAGGAACTCCACCTATCTAAGTTGAAGACCTCCGAAGGCCCCACGTGTCACTCGAAACCGGATCTGCATCCCTCTTATGGTTATTCCCAGTGCCACCACGTGTATCATAAAATCGGCGCTACAATCTCTACATGGGAATGCTCTGGCTAGATACCAGTGTGGCACCCCCGGACCTAACCCCCGACAAAGGGAAGCTCCGGTACCGACACGTGTACAACAACACCGGATCTACTCGTCCAAGACGGTAAGCTCCGGAGCTGCCACGCGTCCAACCGCCGGACCTTCAACCTCAACAAGCAGATTGATGGACCTCCAACAGCTCGGACCTTCTAGGAACATTAAAGACTTCAAGACCTGATTATATGTCATTAATGCTATCTTAATGACACACGATCGGAGGACTCTTAATACCAGTAACACCACCATTAAGGGGAATTACCACGCTATTAAGGGGAATTAAGCACATTTAATTGTGTATTAAGCATCAATAACCGCCAGGGCCACATGTCGGGTCAGGCTAATGATGTAACGGCTAACCCTTGTACTATAAAAGGATTGGCCAAGCGATACACAGGGAGACTCTTCGACACGCGCCCAAGACAGGCTGAGACCGGCTAGGGGCTCTAGACGCTGACTCAAGCGTTGGAGACTTTTTTGGCCTCTCTCACACACAAGCGCTCAGACGCTCAATACAATAACAACACACACCCGTAGAGTACGGTATTATGCTCAGGCGGCCCGAACCACGTAAATCCTCGTGTCAAATCGCCATCTTGCTCTGAATCTCCACGCGCCCTAACCGAACTAAGAAACTCCGCGGTCTACTAACTGTAGTACCGGGAGAATTGCTAGAACCAGACTTTGATAGTTGGCACACCAGGTAGGGGGAGGGCGTCTGAGATTCGAAGATGGTGAATTCTGCTGCTGGATCATCCAACGGTAACCATGCTGTGCAACCTGCTGGAGGCAATCCCTCCAACATGCAGCAGCCAGCAGGTGTTGTGGCCTCAGTAGGAGTCATGCCACCACCGCCACCGTCTGCTCCGGTGAATCAAGCTGGACAACGAGATGGGGCGTCTGCGACGATCACTGCATCGGCGAACAACAACCTCGAACACGCGCTTAATGCTGCGTGTGCTCTTCTCCAACATCCACCGCCTCCAGGAGCACCCCAGGGTGTGATGGAGCAGTGGAGAGCTGATGTGGATCATCTGGTTGCAGCAACAGCCGATCGCATCAACAATCAAGGTCCCCCCCTCGGGGCGGGCCCCATCACAGCGTCGGACCTTGTCGGGTAGACTCGGTCCGCAAGCTTCGTAGCACGGGAGGCGTGCTGCATCTCAACAGGTGATGCCGCTGCCTTCCGGGGCGCGACATACTCATACGATAACGAGGCTTTCGACTCATGACCTCCGGGTGGAGCTCAATCGTCGTTACTGTCAATAGGACGACCGCGTCCACGTTGAGCATGCTCGCGAGAGGCGAGAGGCTCGGGACAGCCCTGCTCCTGAGGGAGTAGGAGGAGGCTGTTCTGCCTTGTCCATGCACCTACGCATGGTCAGATGGCCGCAGAAGTTCCGGCCTCACTTGCCGGAGAATTTTGACAGGACTGTTAATCTCGCCGAATTTCTTCAAATATACTCCACCACTATCCTTGCGGCTTGGGGCAATGAGGCCGTGATGGCCAATTATTTCCCTGTGGCTTTAACTGGGACCGCTAGGTCTTGGTTCATAAGCCTTCCGCCTGACTCCATCAATAGTTGGGCGGAGTTGTGCCAACAGTTCACCGCTAATTTCGGGAGCTCATACACCCGACCAGGCACAAAACTGGATCTTTTTGCTGTCAAGCAAAAAGGGGGAGAGTCCTTGCGATCATTCAACCAAATATTCTCCCAGGTACGAAATACCATTCCTTCTATCTCAAGCGCTTCTGTTATTATAGCACTCAGACTGGGCGTTCAAGATAAGAAAATGCTGGAGAAGCTGGCGACCAAGGAAGTCACCAGCGTCACAAAACTCTTCAGCTTGGCAGACAAGTGTGCCAAGGCTGCTGAGGGCCGCGAAAAGCACTCCAAACCATCTCTGGAGGACAACAAAAAGTCTTCCAAGGGTGAAGCCACTACCTCCGGGAGTGGCAAGAAGAAGAAAAAGTCCAACGGCAAGAAGAAGCCGTCGGCTGGCACACCTACTGCCGCTGCTACCGCAGCTCCGGGTGGCCGGGGGCCACGCACCGAAAAACGACCTCGGCCGTCATCTGAAGACGGTGGCAACTACAAGATGTGGTGTCCCATACACAAGACGGACAACCAAAATCTGGAAAACTGCCGAGAGGTCCAGAACCTCGCCGAGCGCTACAACAAGCGCCGGGAAGAAGCTCCTTTGCGTCAAAGGGACAAAAAACAAAAAGTCGACGAAGCTCCGGCTGAAGAGGAGTTAGGCTTTCAGGACCCCAAAAAGGTCTTGAAGGCTATCTACACCTACGTTGACGATGACTCCGACGTCTTCAACAATGAGCGTCGGAAGACCATGAACACCATCTTTGGTGGTTCATGGGACATCACTTCCCGCCGTGTCCTCAAGACAATGCGGAGGGACATGGCCTCTGTAGCTCCCACCGCCAGGGCAGAGCCTCATCGGAAGTGGATGGATACAGCCATCACCTTCGATGCTTCAGACTATCCTCGGAACATGATCAGAGCTGGCCAACTTCCACTGATGGTATCTCCAACCATCAATAACATCCATCTTCACCACGTAATGGTGGACGGAGGTTCGGGGCTGAACCTCATAAGCTTCAAAGCCTTCGTTAAGCTTCAGCTCCGACCTTCGGATGTTCACCCCTCTCGACCTTTCTCAGGAGTAGGTCCGGGGGCCATAGCTCCACTCGGTGCCATTACTCTCCCGGTGACCTTCGGAACTCATAAGAATTACAGGACCGAGAAGTTGGTCTTCGATGTGGCGCAGATCAACTTGCCATTCAACGCCATCTTGGGCAGGCCAGCTTTGTACAAATTCATGGATGTTGCTCATTATTGCTATTTGGTGTTGAAGATGCCAACACCCTCAGGCGTTCTCCGGATCCGTAGAGATCGTATTGCCAGAGTTACTGCTCTGGAAGAATTCCACGCACTTGCTACAGCGCGGGAGGAAGAATCCGGAAAGGAGCAAGCTCTGAAGCCCCCGAGCATTTGTCATCGAGGCTCAACCTCTGCACCTCGTGTGCAACCAAGTGGCAACTCTGACATTCCCGTCAAAGTCATCCAAATTGGTTCCGACGCTGCTCAGCCCGTATATCGGGAGGTCTGAACGACAAATAGGAACTTGCACTCATCACTTTCCTCCGGGCTAATGTCGACGTGTTTGCCTGGCAACCGTCACAAATGCCTGGGATCCCTAGGGAGGTGATTGAGCACAATCTGAAGATTTATCCCGACGCTCGGCCTGTACATCAGAAGCCTTGGAAGCAATCAGTAGAGCGACAAAACTTCATACGTCAAAAAGTGAAGAAGTTGCTCGAAGCTGGATTCATCCGGGAAGTCTTCCACCCAAAATGGCTGGCAAACCCAATCGTTGTACCTAAGGCCGGCGGGAAGCTTCAAATGTGTATCGACTACACAACACTGAATAAGGCATGCCCAAAGGATCCATTTCCACTACCTAGAATAGACCAGATAGTGGATTCCACCTACGGGTGTGAATTACTAAGTTTCCTAGACGCATATTCTGGGTATCATCAAATCAGAATGTCTAGGGAAGATGAAGAGCATACCGCCTTCATCACAGTAGATGTATTATACTGTTACACTGCCATGCCATTCGGTCTCAAAAACGCTGCTTCAACGTTTGTGCGAGCTATGTACAAAACTTTTGGAGAGCTCATTAGAGATGTAGTGGAAGTGTACGTCGATGACATCGTCATCAAGGTCAAGAACAAGGAGTCATTTCTTGACACCTTGCAAGCTGTCTTCGATAAGTTGCGAATCACACGCACAAAGCTGAACCCAAACAAGTGTGTCTTTGGGGTTAGCTCCGGAAAGCTTCTTGGATTCTTGGTGAACCACCGAGGAATAGAAGCAAATTCGGCGAAGATTAAAGCTATTGAATACATGCGGCCACCAGCTCGCATCAAGGATGTCCAGAAGCTAACTGGGTGTCTAGCAGCCCTCAGCCGGTTTATCTCAAGATTGGTGGAACGGGCGCTACCCTTCTTCAAATTATTGAGGAAGTCTGGACCATTCCAATGGTTTGAAGAAGCAGAAAAGGCTTTCCAAGAGCTAAAACAGCTTCTCACCACTCTACCAACTTTGGTAGCTCCAAATCCTGGTGAGCCACTTCTGCTTTACATTTCAGCAACTGACGAAGTTGTCAGCATGGTCCTGGTTGCGGAAAGACCAGAACCATCTCCAGTTCAGGAAGCCAGACCCCTCCGGGAAGGTCCGGAGCTACCAAAAGGCGAGTCTGGGTCCCAGCCCCCAGATCTGGGTCCTCGAGGCAAGACGCCAGAGGATCAACCTCCTTCAAACTGAACAAGAAGATCTGGATCCTTCTGGGAAGGTCCGGGTCACTCTAGAAGAAGTTGCGGGTTCCTCTAGCAAGAACCTGGAGGTCCCCGAAGAAGGTTTGGACCCCTTCGGGAGGGTCCAGGTTGATGAGGAGGAAGCTCCGGGCCCCTCCGGGAGGGTCCGAACCGTCCATCACCCAGTGTACTTCATCAGTGAGGTACTCCATGACACGAAGACTCGATACCTAGAGGTGCATAAGCTGCTCTACGCAGTTCTTATTGCCTCTAGGAAGCTTCGTCACTACTTCCAAGCTCACAAGATTTCAGTGGTAACCTCTTATCCACTGTGTGCAATGTTGCATAACCCCAACTCTACTAGGAACATTGCAAAGTGGGCAGCGGAATTGGCCGAGTTCGATCTTGAATTCATCCCAAGACAAGAGATCAAGAGTCAAGCATTGGCATACTTTGTGGCGGAATGAACCCCCTCTCCATCAAATCCTAGGGGCCCTAGTGAGCAGAAGCCGGAACCCAAGGTTCCAGTCTTCACTGAGCTTCACTAGACTCTCTACTTCGACGGCTCCATGCAGAAGCAGGGGGCTAGAGCTGGAATCCTTCTCCTCGCTCCGATCGGGGAGAAGGTCAAATACATGGTTCACCTTGACTTCAAGGCAACCAACAACATGGCGGAGTATGAAGCACTCATCTATGGACTCAAGGTGGCACTCTCTTATGGTGTCAAGCAGCTGTTGGTAAAGGGTGATTTGCAGCTCATAATAAAACAAGTCAAAGGTGAATGCTGCTGCAACAACCCTCAACTAGCTGCATATCTACTTGAAGTCCAGAAGCTTCAGAAGGATTTCAAAGTCCTGGAACTTTGCCATATCCAACGTCTCAACAACGCTGAAGCTAATGAACTCTCGATGAAAGCTTCACTGGAGCTCCGGTTCCCAACGGAACCTTCGTCCGGAGATTGTCAAGACCAACAGCTCAGCCTGCCGAATTGAGCGAATGGGGCGAGATCAGCACCTCGAAGTTGGCGGTCCCGATGGCCCTGTTACCATGGCGTCCATCAAGGGTCGTAGGTGCTGCAGGAAGCTTCGAGCAACCCAGCACGCAAGTCTCAGAAGCTCAAGTTAGCTCTGATGCATGGATCTTAGAGATCCGGAGCTACTTGAAAGACAACATCCTTCCAGAAGACAATGTATCTGCTGACCGGATAGTCAGATTAGCAAAAAGATACACACTGGTAGAAAGGGATCTCTACCGGTGTGGTGCCAACGACGTCCTAATGTGGTGCATTACAAGGGAAGAAGGCCGCGAGATCCTCGCGGAAATCCATGGAGGCGAGTGTGGGAACCACGCGTCTTCCCACACATTGGTCGGTAAAGCCTTCCGACATGGTTTTTACTGGCCTACAACACTCCAGGATGCAACTGAGCTAGTGAAAAAATGTGAAGCATGCCAGTTTCATGCGAAGCAAATTCACACACCAGCTCAACCTGTACAAATGATACCTCCGACATGGCCATTCGCCTTGTGGGGTATGGATATCTTGGGACCTTTCCCAAGAGCCGTCGGAGGTTACAAGTTCCTGTATGTCGCCATCGACAAATTCACCAAGTGGCCGAAAGCAACTCCAGTTGTGACAATAAACAAGCAATCAACTATCAATTTCTTGCAGTCCATAGTATGAAGATTTGGAGTACCAAACAAGATCATAACTGACAACAGAACCCAATTCACAAGCTCTGCATTCCAAGGATATTGCGAAGACCTCGCCATTCAAGTCAGCTATGCTTCCATAGCTCACCCGACAAGCAATGGCCAAGCTGAGAGAGCAAATGCAGAAATCCTAAAAGGACTCAAGATGCGCACATATGAGTGCCTGAAAAAACATGAAGCCAACTGGATTGAAGAGCTTCCGCCCACCTTGTGGGCAAACAGGACAACTCCTAACCGGTCAACTAGAGAGACACCCTTCTTCCTGGTGTACAAAGCTGAAGCAGTCCTTCCTCTAGAAATCACCTTGGAGTCACTTCGGGTCTGAACCTTTGACGAAGCCACGCAGGACCAGCTCCGGCGTGAAGACCTTGACCTCTTTGAAGAGGGAAGGTGCCGAGCAGCTGTTCGAAATGCACGATACCGCCAAGCGCTCCGACGCTATCACCAAAGGCATGTGCATAACCGACAGCTCGAGGAAGGTGATCTGGTGCTACGAAGAATACAAACTCGAGAAGGGTTAAACAAACTTTCCCCCAGCTTGGAAGGACCCTTCCGAGTGATCAAAGTATCCCGTCCCGGATGCGTTCGCTTGACAACCGAGGATGGGACACTGCTCCCTAATCCTTGGAACATTGAGCACCTCTGTAAGTCCTACGCTTAATATCACATAGGCGAGACTGTAATTACATATGATGTATGTTATAGCGTCATTGTACAGAGTTAGGTAACTCCTCCGGGAGGACAGCTGGACCTTTCCCGGAAGGCCCGCAAAGTTCAAGCAACACTTGACACAGTATCAGAACAAAAAGTGTAGCTAGTTACCCTGAGTCAAACAAGAAATGCAACACACTTAGCCTGGTTCTGTATCCTAAGAGTGTACTTGTCTCCCCTGTACCCCAGACCTATAATGAAAGACATCATTATGTGAAAATAGACTCCACGTGCATTTATTTTGTACATGCTCATTCTTTTTTATTTTTCTCTTTCTTGTCCATAACAAAGTTGTGCAACTCTCAAGAAACTTTAGCTCGAACAATCATGTATAATTCAAGTTGCATTGTTAATTCTTTCGGGTCTTAACATTGTTGAATGGCCTACTCGCATGAACGCCAAGCCAATCTAGGTCCGGAGTGTGCTATCAACTTAGCCTGGTCCTGCACCCTAAGTACGCCACTCTACCTACACCCCGGTAGGCCTGAGTAAGGTGAGTCAAGAAAACGATCGGACCAGGAGAAGATAAGCAAATGCACTTGATTGTATATAGAATTGCGGTCGACCTAAAAATTTCTTTTGAGAATGGTAAGCCGCAAATGAGTTATAGATAAGAAACGGATTTTACTATTTTTCTTGACTTTCGTGTGCAGGTAAAATAAAAATCTCATGATGATGGTGGATGATGCCGGAGCTATCAAAGCTTCGACATCCACTAAGGTGGCCTGCTATCGATGTTTTGAACATTGATAGTAGGCGTCGCCGGAGGTATCAAGTTCCGACAAATCCAGGGGCCAGCCGTCAACGTGAAGAAAAGATGGTAGAAGGACACCCCAATGGGTTCTGTGATCGACGCTCTACGTGTTGACAGTGGTCGCTGCCGGCGCTGCTAAGCTCCGATAACCCCATAGGACCAGTTGTCGACGCTCTACGTGTTGACAATAGTCGCTGCCGGAGCTACAAAGATCTGACAACCTCGGGGGGCCCCTACTGTCGACGACTTCGGACCTATACTCTACAAGTTCGAAGCACGCAAGTCTTCAATAAAATGCTACATCCTTTTGGTACATGTCCGCAATCAAATTGTGTACATCTACCAATGGGCCAAGTGAGACAAAGGTTGAAGACAAAAAATGAAATTCATAAATTTCTTGGATTTCATTCATCTGAGGACAAGAGATTACAAAATTTGAGAAAAGAAGAGAAGATACAAGTGGGAGCTATAAGGAGAAAGTCCTAAATCCTACGGAAGAACGAGGCGACCTTCTGGGCAACCTCCGACAGGCTGGTTTTGGCGGCATCTCCCCCTCCGTCGATGAAACCCTCAAGCACCGGATCTAGTGGGAAATGAGGATCCCGACTTGTGTAGCATGTCAGCATGTATTCTGCAATGTTCTGCGCAAGCAATTTTCCTTTAGTTTCCAACTGATCCGCAATGACATCGCCCATCTTGTTGAGTTTGTTGCCCGCCGAGCTCAACGCCTTCAGCGCATGGTCCAGCTTCGGCTCCGGATCGTCCGGATGCAGGGGACTGAAGCCCAGCGATGTCAGCGCGTCATTAGCTTTGCCCAAGAAGTCCCATACTTGTTGGGACTACGCAGCCCTTGAGCCTTGCATCTTTTCCAAGGACCTCTTGGCCATCGCAAGCTCTGAACCCTCCCGGGCAAGGCGCTCAACCTCCTTGGCGTGCTGCTGAATCCTCTCAGCAACTTGCTTTTCAAGGTTGGCAAGCTCCTTCTCTCGGACGTGGATCTTGTTCTGATGGTCAACCAGGTCTTTCTCCCGGCCTTCCACCTTCTTCTCACTGGCAGCGACTTTGTCCTCCCTTTTAGTAAGGTCCTGTCCCCGCTGCCAGGCCTTCTTCTCCTCACTCTCGCAGAGCTCCTACAGCTTCTTGGTGCGCTCTGCAAGGCTCTTGTCACCCAGAGCCAGCCTTTGGGCGAGCTCCTCCTCCCTCTTCACGAGGTCATCCCTCAGCTCCAGGAGTTTTTGATCTTCATCTTCGAGTTTTTTCTCTCGCTCCTCAAGAGCCTCCTGACACTTGACGAGGATATCGTGGATGGTACTGAGTTTCTCCTGGCGATCATTCGCTGCTTCATTAGCAGCGACGGCTTGTTCGTGTATAGCCCGGGACTTATTGTCGAGGGATCGCACCATGCTTTCCCTCTCGTCCAGCAGCTGGCCCCAGTACTCCATTCGGACCTTCTCCCTCTTGACCCACTCCTTGTCGTCAGCCAGCCTTGTTTGCGCCAGCTTGGTCTCGAATTTGAGTCAGTTGCGCCACCTCCTAAGGGTTTGGCGCTCCTCCTCTAGGGCCTTGCTGTCGTGCTAAAAGGCAAGCTGGACCCGACGAAGGCTGGAGCAGGCGTTGTCGATGGATAACGATAGGGGGGTCGGCTCTGGACCTGCCGGGGTCCTCTCCACTGACTTCACCGGGTTCTCCATAACAAAAATTGGGTCCCACTCTACAAGAGTGGTCCCCTGAGCTTCCGTGGTACTAGGGCCGCCCTCCGGGAGTGCCTCAGTCGTCGCTGAGGAAGGTCCGGCATCAGGAGCTTCTACCTCCGGAGTCAGCTCCGAAGGTCCCGCCGCCAGGTCATCAGCAACTGCTCCCTCAAGCAGAGGACCGGTCGCTTCGTCTTGACACTCTGGCTCAGGCGCGGGTACCTCCGGAACTACCACCTCCGGGGCAGGCATTGAAGATTTGGCCGGAGCTAAGTCCACTTTCGGCTACGGTGCTGGTGCCTCCTCCACTGCCGGCTCAGGCGCTGGTGCTTCGACCTCCACCAGTTCGGGTGCCGGCACCTCCACGACAACTGGCTCAGGCGTCGGAACTTCATGAACCACCGGCTCCACCGTCGGGGCTTCAATAACATCCGGCTCGAAGGCCGGAACTGCAGCTACCTCCGGCTCTAAGGCCGGAGCATCCATCATCGCAGCATCCAAAACCAGAGCTTTAGCCTCCGGAGCTGGTGCCGCAGGTACGTATTCATTCCCATGGTCCGACGCTACCATGGGAGCTTCGAGAGATGATTCGAGGTCTAGAACCTCGACAGCTGGCACCAGAGCTGTCGAGACCTCAGCCACCACCTGGGGTGGCGCTAGAATTGAAGTCGGAGCCTCCGCCTGTACAACATCAGTTGCTGTCGCAGGAACCGGAGCTTCAGCCCCCTTTTTGGAGACCCCGTGGATGAAGGACAAAGAAACTCAAAATATGTTTACAACAAAAACAATCAACTGAGGTAAAAAAGCAAATTTACCTTGGGAGGCTTCCGCTCCAGCTAGCACGGAACCTCTTCACCGGACGTTCAGAGGCCGACCCCGTCGCAACTGGGGTAGTAGCTCCAGAAGGCTCTTCGAAGCTTACTGCCGCCATTAGCGACGTCTTGGTTGGGGCCTTCCTCGACTGGGAAGGACCCTCGGACCTAGAGGCCTTAGTTGGCCCCAACGCCGGAGTCACCTGGGTGGAGCTGACATTTCGGGGAGACGCCAATGCTGGAGTTGTCGTCGCCGTTGAAGACCTCCCCCGCCGAGGACAAGGAGCTGTTGTGGAAGGAGCAGTTCTGACGGACCTCCCGTCAGAGTGCTTCAACTTCCTCTTTCGAAAGGAGGGCTCCGCCAACTCTTTTCCCTTTCCAATGACTTCAGCTCTTGGTCTCGGGGCGGGAGCAGGGCCACCCTCCGAAGCGCCGGGAATCACCAATGTGGTGGTCGGATGCCTCTCTACCTCACCGAGGTCGTCAAGCACCGGCATCTTCCTCCGGAGATCCCTGCTGAACTCCTCCTCCATGTTCAAAGGGAGGAAAGCCGTCGATGGAGTTAAGTCATCGCCCTCGACGTCGATGACATGCTGGAACTTCTTGAGATGAAGCTCCAAAGCAGCGCCTTCCAAATTGGACTTCAAATCGGTCTCAATCCAGTCATCGTCCATCACGCTGTTGAGGGCCCAAGCAAGCTTATCCCTCTTCTTCAGCGAAGCCCACCTGTTGACCCGGAAGTTGTAGAAGACCACCTGGGGGGTCACCCCTCCTTCCACACATTGTCTGATCCTGGTCAAGGTAGGGTTGAAGGCCTCTGACAGCACCAGAACTTCACTCCAAGCGTTAGTGTCAACATTGGGAAGACCTTCGGGCAGCTCCAACTTCTCGTGCTCCTCTGTCATGACGACAATCCAATCCTTCTTCCCGTCATCCCACTTGCCGGAAGGAAATGACCTCAAGTACTTGTAGGGGCATTTCTTGCGCTTCACAAAATAGTAGAAGCCGATATACTCGTTACTCTTGCCGGTGGTGTGGATGGTGAAGAAGGTACAGAAAAGCTCGACGCAGGGGGGAATACCCACCCATATTTTGCAGAAGTGGACGAATGTTGACACAAGAAGAATGGAGTGGGGGCCAAGGTGGTACAACTGTAGACCATAGAAGTCTAATAGCATCAAGAGGAAGGTTGAGAAAGGTGGGATCAGTCCCACCATGGCGTACACAGAAAAGTACACCATGTCGCCGCCGCGCTTCTTCTTGAACGGGAGCTCGCCGGTGCGGACCAGGTGGTTGATGGAGTCGCTGACCACCCCATGTAGGTCTGGACCTTCTTCAAATTGTCATCGGTTGTGAGACGGCTCTTGCAGAGACCCAACTCCATCGTAGCACAACGGGGCGAGAGAGAAAAATCAAGCGAAAGTTTGGAGGATTCGAGCACAAGTTCAAATGAAGGCGTAAGGAATCCCCAAACGGTGCGCGCTTTCCTTCTTAAGTAAGCCCTCGCAATGCTTGGATGGAAACCGCAGAAGGGCCAAGGATACAATTCAAAAATTTCACCCTGCCAATGATAAGGGGGCCCGAGGCCACCCAGACGATCAAGTCGAGGTCCTTACCCCAGACGAACAGTTGTCATGACGAGAGGGAGGAAACCCGAGGACGGCGGCCTGAAAGGGCGCGCGTAACCGATATGGTTTTCGTATTGGGAACCGGCGACCTTCGATTGCGTGAGATCCGCACGCGCAGATCTCACCTGCCGCATCCTGAAGATGCCACGCGGCGATGGTTTAACTGCGAACCACCACCTCAACGGCACATCCAAAAACTCTTGAAGACATGGCGCGGAAATCGAAAGATGGACCCACCTCAGGCAGAATGAATTAATCCAAAAGGTCTCTCCCAGAGGTGGGCCCAGGGGGCCACTGTCGGTACCTTGTGTACTAGATACCCCTTGGAACTACAAAATTGCAAAGGAACTCCACCTATCTGAGTTGAAGACCTCTAAAGGCCCCACTTGTCACTCGGAACCGGACCTGCATCCCTCCTATGGTTAGTCCCAGTGCTGCCACGTGTATCATAAAACTGGAGCTACAATCCCTACATGGGAATGCTTTGGCTAGATACCAGTGTGGCACCCCCGGACCAAACCCCCGACAGAGGGAAGCTACGGTACCGACACGTGTACAACAGCACCGGATCTACTCATCCAAGACGGTAAGCTCTAGAGCTGCCACGCGTCCAACCGCCGGACCTTCAACCTCAACAAGCAGATTGGTGGACCTCCAATGGCTCGGACCTTCAAGGAACATTAAAGACGTCAAGACTTGATTATGTGTCATTAATGCTATCTTAATGACACACGATCGGAGGACTCTTAATACCAGTAACGCCACCATTAAGGGGCATTACCACACTATTAAGGGGAATTAAGCACATTTAACTGTGTATTAAGCATCAATAACCGCCAGGGCCACATGTCGGGTCAGGCTAATGATATAACGACTAACCCTTGTACTATAAAAGGACTGGCCGAGCGATACACAGGGAGACTCTTCGACACGCGCCCAAGACATGCTGAGACCGGCTAGGGGCTCTAGACGCTGACTCAAGCGATGTAGACTTTTTTGGCCTCTCTCACACACAAGCAGTCAGACGCTCAATACAACAACAACACACCCGTGGAGTAGGATATTACGCTCAAGCAGCCCAAACCACGTAAATCCTCGTGTCAAATCGCCATCTTGCTCTGAATCTCCGCGCGCCCTAATCGAACTAAGAAACTTCTCGGTCTACTAACAGTAGTACTGGGAGAATTGCTAGAACCAGACCCCGACAGATCTGATCGTGGGGGTGAATATTTGAGCCATGAATTTTATGATCATTTAAAACAATGTGGAATTGTTCCACAGTTGACTCCACCTGGAACGTCTCAATGGAATGGGGTGTCCTAGCGGAGGAACCGAACCTTGTTGGACATGGTTAGGTAGATGATGAGCCAAGCAGATCTTCCAATATCCTTTTGGGGTTATGCTCTTGAAACTGTTGCGTTTACACAAAACAGAGTCCTAACTAAGTCTGTTGAGAAGACACCATATGAGATGTGGACCGGGAAATGTCCCGGATTGTCTTTCCTCAAAGTTTGGGGATGTGATGTTTATGTCAAACGTTTGACGTCAAACAAACTCACTCCAAAGTCAGACAAATGCTTCTTTGTGGGATATCCTAGGGAAACCAAAGAATATTATTTTTATAATAAAATAGAGGGTAAAGTGTTTACCGTTCGCAATGGTGTCTTCTTGGAGAAAGAGTTTCTCTCAAAAGGAGTTAGTGGGAGCAAGGTGCATCTTGAAAAAATTCAAGAAATACCTGAAAATGTTTCAGCATCCACTGATCCTATACAGGATGTACAAGATGTTGTGCAACCAGTTGATGAAACCCCAGCCCCACGAAGGTCTACGAGTGTACGTCGTGCGACTAAAAAGTTAACGGTTGTAACCACAGAGCAACATGACATGGTATTGTTGGACAATAAAGCGTGATTGGTGGCGAAAGGTTTCAAACAAATTCAAGGTGTTGATTATGATGAAACTTTCTCACCCATCGCAATCCTTAAGTCTGTTCAGATTCTTCTAGCAATTGTTGCATATTTTGATTATGAAATATGGCAGATGGATGTCAAAACAGTCTTTTTTAATGGAAGTCTGACTGAGAATGTGTACATGACATAACCTGAAGGTTTTGTCGATCCTAAAAATGCTAATAAAATATGCAAGCTTCAAAAGTCCATCTATGGACTGAAGCAAGCATCTCAGAGTTGGAATCTGTATTTTGATGAAGTAATCAAAGGGTTTGGTTTCATCAAGAACGTAGAAGAACCTTGTATTTACAAGAAGTTTAGTGGGAGCACACATGTATTTTTGGTCCTATATGTAGATGACATATTATTGATCAGAAATGACATTCCAATGCTTGATGATGTTAAATCCTCATTAAGAAAAAGTTTCTCAATGAAGGATTTAGGAGAGGCAACGTATATTTTGGACATAAATATCTATAGAGATAGATCTAAAAGGCTAATTGGATTAAGCCAAGATACATATATTGACAAGATATTGAATCGGTTCGATATGCAAGATTCCAAGAAAGGTTTCTTGCCAATGTCACATGGCATTACTCTAAGCAAGAGTCAGTGTCCTTCGACACCTGATGAGCAAAAGAGGATGACAGTGATTCCTTATGCTTCGGCTATTGGATCCATCATGTATTCTATTCTATGCATACGCCCAGATGTATCTTATGCTCTAAGAATCACAAGCAGGTATCAATCAAATTATGGTGAGGCTCATTGGACCGTTGTCAAAAATATCCTTAAGTACTTGAGAAGAACTAAGGATGCGTTCTTAGTGTTTGGAGGTGAAGAAGAGCTCGTTGTAAAAGGTTACACCGATGTCAGCTTCCAAACTGATAAGGATGATTCTAGATCGCAATCCGGGTTTGTATTCTGCCTCAATGGAGGAGCAGTGAGCTGGAAAAGTTCCAAGCAAGATACAGTAGAAAATCCAACCACAGAGGCGGAGTATATTGCAGCTTTTGAAGCTGCAAAAGAAGCTGTTTGGATCAGAAAATTTGTTTGTGAGTTGGGTGTTGTTCCTAGCGTGTCCAATTTTATGGATCTCTATTGTGACAATAGTGGAGCCATCACACAGGCAAAGGAGCCTAGATCACACAAACGATCCAAACACATACTGCGACGCTATCACCTCATTCGAGAGATCATCGACCGGGGTGATGTGAAGATATGCAAGGTGCACACGGATTTGAATGTTGCAGATCTGTTGACAAAGCCTCTTCCACAATCAAAGCATGAGGCGCACACGAGATCTATGGGTACTAGATACATACATCAGTGATCATAGTGTGTAGTGGGAGACTTGTGCCACAGCTATGTTTATGTACTATTAAAATTGTTATAAGAGTAATTATTATTTACATTAATCATCAAGTATGTGACTTGTTCGTGAAACTCTTTGTTAATAGTAATGTTACTCTAGATGATCCCTAGTCTATATCATTATATGAGATAATGATTGCATACAGACTAGCACATGTATTAATTGATGATCACGTTTCATAGATCATAGATATGGAGATATCGAATTAATAATGTGAACACATGTTAGTGAACATGGTGTTGGATTGACCCACTCCGAGAGACTGCTGAGATTGTTATTTCCATATGTGCCATCAGTTGGTCTTGAGTGATACACCTGTTAGATCCTTAGACCTGAGATCGCCATTGTTTCTCACTATGCGTAGTTGTGTACTTGGAGACTATCAAACGTTACTCCATAACTGAGTAGTCATAAAAGTAGTCTTTGGGTATATAATGAAACATAGAATGGGATGTGCGCGGATTAAGATGGGATTTGCCCCTCCTTAATAACAGGAGAGATATCTCTGGCCCCTCGAGATAGTTGGATTTGAAAGTGCATGACCATTCTAAGGTGATTAAAGGTTAATCACAGTGACTAAAAGTTAGTCACGAAATGGATCCACTATTTGATCGAGTGAATGATCAAGCTATCACAAGGATGGCACTCATCTCGCCTTGAGCTTGACTGGTATCGTGAGGCAAAGGGATTAACAAGTTGAATGTATCTAGGTTCGGCCGATATGATCTTTATGTACATTCGGGAGTCAGTATGTCCTGCCAGATACCTCTACTGACTTGTAGTTGGAAACAATTTTCATTCACAATCGACTGCACATGACCTAACGGGTCACACACTTAAGGAGTTGGAACATCAAAAATCTTGGCTAGATGATTGTCTCTCTAGTGCAAGTGGGAGATTGTCGGTGGTGTGCCCAAGAGGCAATCATAACAATTCGGGTTAAGACCTATTGAATATTTGATCCATAAGAAATTAGGGTACTAATGGGCTTGCGACCTAAAAGCCTATTAGTACGCCTATAAATATGAGGGGTAGGATTAGAGGCTAATCACCCCACCACGTGACAGCCCTAGCCGCCACCCCTCGAAGGCCTCACGCCGAGAGCCTTGCCGCGCGCGCGGTGCTAGCACACCGACGCACGACAGTCCTCTCCGTACGTGTGGACTCCGTGGAGGCGCTGCTGCTACTGCTGCGCTGATCGGCTACGACGAACGTGTTCGTCTACTGCTCCTGAGAAGAGGGCGAGGAGGAGACGAACGAGATCGTCTACTTCCCCTATACCGACGCACGTCTACGTTCCGCTGCACTGCGCATCTAGTGGTAACGATCCATAACATCTGTACTCGCATGTTTCCTGAATGATACGATAGAGTTGCTGGAGTGGCGTACCACCGATTTCCCAACACGGACATCATCGCATATGCTCGAGCTCAATTAAATACTCAAGGTGGAGCATGCTCGAGCTGCAATCTACGCGATGAACGGTCGACTTGACGCAAATGGTGACCCACCCCTCACGGCTGGACGCTCCTTCACTCTCCCGTGGATTATGCTGGAGCTGCGATCTGCGTGATGATCGGCCGACTTGACGCAGATGGTGACCCACCCTCAAATCAGAGAGCCCGACAAATCGCGACGGTTCGAAGATAGCAAGGTGCACTCCATGTTGAAATACGCATGTCACGATCTACGTGGGATGAGCGACAACAATAGGATCTCGGAAAGTGACAACAACGCGTCAGATCGGAAGATCAAGTCCAGCGGTGTCCAGTGGGAGCATGCGAAGAGCATGTCGGTTCGACCTGCCACTCTAAGCATGCCGGCGACGACGTCTCGCAGATAAGGAAGCGCACCACGCGGATCGGTCTCGAGCGCAGCGGATGAGCACGCCGACCGGGCCCGTCTCTCTCTCAACGCGAGGCGGTGGCGGCACCCCGCACACGAGGATGCTTCCAAGCATGGCGAACGAGCACGCCGACCAGGTCCATCGCCCTCCCGGTGTGCGACAGACTTCTTCACTACATATACCAGAAAGAAAAAAAATGCCTCTCTTCATTTTTTTATTATTACTCCAGTTGAAATATCTGGCACTGTTAGATTATAATTGGTATGCTACTATATTACCATATATGTTAGGATATATTTGGTAGTTGAGATATACTATCATATATCAAATGTTTATTTCAGTATGCTAGATAGACTCCATAGATATACCAAGACATGTAATGCAGAATCAATTTATTGTATGCAACGACTAAGATGCAATCAGGATTTTAGCGCAATCAACCATTCTCAATCGTCGGATCTACATCCTACGATTGAGGCATGTTTTCTATTTAACTTCCTCCGACCGTGATTGATGCATGTTTTCTATTTAACTTCCTCCGACTGTGATTGATGCATGTTTATTCCTATGTACTTAAGTGGAGGGTCTTATATAAAAAATATGCATGAGTCGTAGGATGCAAATCCAACGGTTGGGAATGCTTGATTGCACGATTGCAACAAACTCTCGACTGCATTCTAGTCCCTCTCTTGTATAAAATAATTTTTATGGTAATATGAGCCATTTCTTCCAATTCCATCTACATATCCAATTTTTTTTTTCCATTGGCGATATCCTCCACCTCAACACCGTCTCCATCCTTCGACCAAACAAATCCGAAGAAGCTCGGTAGAGATAACTTTCTGGTTTGGCGTGCTCAAGTTCTCACGATCATGGGTGGATCATGGCTCATTGGTATTATGGATGGCTCGATAGTTGCTCCATCATCTTTGATCACACAAAAATGTTGAACACACTGTAGAGAATTGTTCTCCTCACTCTCTTTTGTGTCACATGTAGAAGATGTTACCTTTGCCGAAAATTCGTCTACTCAAATAATTGCTAAGGGCTAAGTTAGAGTTAATAATCACTACACTTTAAAAGATTGGCACTTGTTAAAAAAATTAAATACAATTTTTTTTGTTTCACAATTGTTGGATAAAAATCTAAAAGTTGGTTTCACTAAAAAATGCTACAAAATTGTGGATTCAAGAGGTGGGGTTATGTTTAACATGTCTTAGTTTGAAAGAGTTTTTTAAATCTTATTTTGATATGTCAACCTCTAAACATATTTGTATAGTTGCTAATGATTCAAATGACTTATAGTTTTGACATCGTTGACTTGATCACATAGACTTTGATCACCTCACACGTGTTAGTGGTCTTGATCACATACGTGGGTTGTCTAAGGTTGAAGGGAATAAAGATATTGTGTGCTCCTCTTGTATACACGCTAAGATGGTAAGAAGTTCACATGCTCCACTCACAATGACCATGCCAACAGACAACTTTTACACCTAGAGACTGTAGGACCTTCACGGGTTCAATCTTTTAGAGGTAAATAGTATGTGTTTGTGATAGTTGATGGTTGTTCTAGATACTCTTGGGTTTACTTTATGGCATCTAAGAATGAAGCTTCTAGTCACTTTACAAGTTTATTTTTTATGTTATCACTTGACCACTCAGGATCCTAAAAAGCAATAAGAAGTGATAATGAATCGGATTTAAAAATCAATTATTTGATCACTTTTGTGTTGAAAAAAGAAATAGATCATCATTTTTCTTTACCATATGTACCTCAACAAAATGGTATTGTAAAGAGAAAGAACAGAATCTTAGTTGATATGGCTATGACTATGCTTGATGAATATCAAACTCCTAAAAATTTTTGGATAGATGCATTTGCAACAGTTTGTTATGTTTCAAACAAAGTTTTCTTTAGAGCTAAGCTTGAAAAAACACCATATGAGCTTCGGTTTGGACATAGACCTAGTGTCACATTTTAAAGTCTTTGGCTGCAAATGCTTTATGAAGAACCATGGTTATCTTGATTAATTTGAAGCTAGATCTATTGATGGCCTGTTTCTTGGTTATCCATCTCACACTAGAGAATGTGTTGTACTTTTGCTTGACACTAACAAAGTTATGAAGACTTGTGAGCTGTCTTTTGATAAAGGTAGCCTAGGTATTAGCTCCAACATTACAGATCAATATGCATATCAGCAGGGGAGAGCATTTTATTGAGGATGAGCAAGAAGTGGTGTTTCTGCTCAAAAATTCAGAAGCTAATGATGTTGTTCATGCTCTTGACTTTGCACCATAGCCAACTCCATTGACTAACATTGCTGGTCCTGATTATCCTCAAGTCGCAAGTTCTTCGATTTGTGATGAATATAAAGAAGAAGGAGCTTGTGAATTGTCTACTCCTCTCTACATCCGCAAAATTCATCCTCCACAAAAGATTATTGGAAGCTTGCACGAAAGAGTCACACGGTCCATGTTTTGCGATCCGAACTCTTATGCTCATCTTGCTTTTGTTGCTTCTTTTGAACCTAAAGATGTATTACACACTCTCACTAACAAATATTGGATCATTGCCATGCAAGAAGAGTTAGAAAACTTATTAAAAAAATAATGTTTAGAAACATGTACCTCCACCTAATGGTCACACTTTAATATGAACCAAATGGGTTTAAAAAAAACAAAGTGAGGATGTGCTGTGGTTAGGAATAAAGTCAGGCTGGTTGCTCAAGGTTTCTCACATGTTGAAGGTCCATATTTTTTATAAAACATTTGCTCATGTTGCTAGATTAGAAGCCATGAAAATCTTGTTAGCATGTGCTACATCTAAAGGTTTCAAGTTATATCAAATGGAAGTCAAAAATACTTTTCTTAATGGCTACATAGATGAGGAGGTTTATGTCAAGCAACCACCAGATTTTGAAAATCCAAATTATTCTAATCATGTTTACAAACTGTCCAAAACCTTGTATGGTCTCAGACAAGCCCAACCCATAGATCATGGTATGATAGGTTAATGACATTCTTAATTGAAAAGGGTTTACCATGGGCAAGCTAGATAAAACTCTTTTTGTACTTAAACATGACAATGACTCACTATTCGTTCAAGTATATGTGAATGATATTATCTTTGGTTGTGCTTCTCATGATCTTGTGTCCAAATTTTCATATATGTTGAGTTCAGAATTTAAGATGAGTATCATGGGAGAACTCATGCATTATTTGGGGCTGCAGCAAATCAAGGAAACTAAGGAGGGAACCTTTGTGCATGAGATGAAGTATACGAAAGATCTCCTTAGGTGCTTCAACATGGAAAACAACAAACCTATTCGAACACCAATGGGAACAACATCAACAATTGAACTTGATGAAGATGGTGAACCCGCAGATCAAAAAGAATATAAAAGCATGATCGGTCACTTGTATCTCAGGGTGTCAAGATCGGACATACAATTCAACGTATGTCTTTGCGCACGATTCGAAGCTTCCTCACATGCATTACATCATCAGACCATCAAAAGGATACCAAGGTACTTACATGAAACTTAAGAATTTTGCATTTTTCTTCCTTTTCCTCAACTGTTTCCTTGAAAGCATTTTTGGATGTTATTTTGGGTTGTAGGATTGATAGGAAAAGTAGTCCGTGTGCTTGTCATTTTCTTAGTAACTCACTTGTTGCTTCGTCCACTAGAAAACAAAGTTTAGTTGCACAATCCACAACCGAATCCGAATTTGTAGCTGCTGCTAATGCTTGCTCACAAATTCTTTGGATTGTTCAAACACTTAAGAACTATAGGGTTGATCTAGATAATGTTCCATTGATTTGTGATAACACTAGTGCCATTTGCATTGCTAAAAACCCCTTGCAACATTCTAGAACAAAGCACATTGACGTTAGATGTCACTTTCTATGTGATAATGTTGAAAAAAGAAACATTGTGCTTCATCATGTAGATAGCGAAAAAATTGGCTGACATTTTTACAAAACCTTTGGATTTCAGTCATTTTTCTTTCATTCATACTGAAATAAGGATTATGCATCCTTGTGGCTTAAATTGAGGGGGGGTTTTGAAACTTGGGAAGTCTATGTGTGAATCTAAAATTAAAATTAAAATAATATAAGCATAGTGTTTCATACATATATGTATTTGTGACTCCTTTTACATGTCTACTGCATTAATCGTGTTATACGTTTTGTTATTTTTGCTATGACTAGTAGTTGGAATAATTACTTACACTAAATTTGGTCATGATCGGACTTTCTTACTATTTTGAACTCGTTGCATGCCCACAAGTATTTTAAATCATGAAAAGTTAATCAATCAACAACTCATATGTTGAGTTTTTTATGATCAAATGAAAATCAAGAAAGATCAAGAGAATATGCATGCATCACACTTATTTTGAGATTGCTTATCATTGCTTAGATATGCTCTTGGAAGGAGTTGTGTATGACTAAAATCATATTTTAAGCTTCTGATTGCTAAATGACATATGTTTGACTTGGTTGGTTAGAATAAGGCTCTGCATATAATCTCTTGCAAAGTCATATGTTTTAATATATTCTTTAAAAGTTAATTAAAAATAGCAACATCTGTCATGCTTTCAAGTTTGAAATAGTTGAGATAGGGAGATCATTACTTTCTTAAATTGAAATTACACCCGATCTCTAGCATGGCTTACACTACTTTAAGTATTTTATTAATGTGATAGTGTAAGTTACTTGATAGTATGATTTGGATGAGCTCTGTTTTATATGTGTATGCCATATTATGCTCATAGCATATCCAAATTTCTCTTTTGTACCTTATTGAATACATTGTCAAAGGGGGTAAATAGGAGAAATATATCACACACTACACATTTACAAGTGGTTTACACGTTCTCCTCATGGGGAGTTCATCCTGAGGGAGAGATTCTTTTGAGTTAGGAGATTTCTTTCTCGTTTGTTTTTTGACTTCCAAAGGGGGAGAAATTTTCTTTGTGTCAAAACTTTTAATGTGAATAAGCCAACGTTATGATACTGGGTGGTGTTGCCAATGCATTCATCAAGAGGAGATTGTGAGACCTAAGTGATGAATACATTGGCAAATAGGGTTAAAGTGAGGGCTTTGAATGAAAACTTTTAAGAATTCTTGAGACACTCAATTAAGACTGTTCGAACTAGTCGAGCACATGAGCCGCACGTGTTTTCTGACCGGAATGTCCTCTCTCCACTAGTTAAATTGCGGAAAGGCACTTCGGATTGCCCGATCTCAACGTTTGCTTTAATAATCATATGGATATTTTAATAATCTTGGATTTGGTTCTGCAGCGTATTTTTCACTTGTGTGAGTGATTTTCACTTATGGGAAAGTGTGCTTGATATTTACATACTAAGTTTTTGGTGGATAATTTTTTGTTGAAGTATACAACATACTTTTAACTTTTGGAAATATTGCTTAGTATTTTTATACTGAATTTTGATTTGTTTTTGCTGATAATGATGGATAATATTTTTTAAGTTGTACAACATGCTTATGTGAAGTGGTCACATAAGGTGTTATGGTTTTCGGACTAATGAGAAGTCAAGAACTTATGCTCCGAAGAGTTGCTTGTTTATTCATGTGCAGGTTTTGCTTGAGGTTAAGACATGGTTGGTGATGGTGATCTATTAAACTAATCTTAGGGAGAAAATGAGGTTCAACAACAAAGTTCAGAAGAAATTGTGCTTGAGGCGATCCGAAAGGTCACGCAACATGTTAGGATCAAGAATACTGCATATCACGGTATGCTGGACGTTTTTGGAAAGTATTTGCACGTGTGCAAGGGTTGTATAAATGTGGAAACATTGTTCCAAAACATGATAAAGAGTTATGAATGAGAAGATATGACTGAAAAGATCTAACCGGTTGGATTATGCGCTCAGGCTGAAGCTGAGACGGTTATGTTGTGTTTATGGAAAGTTTTGAGTTTGTTTTTGTTAGATTTCGTGTGAGATACAAAGTTGAGTTATTTTAGAAATGTGTGGAACATTATTAAGATGATTTGAAATCTTAAGATTGCTTCTATCTGTGTATATAAGAGTCTTAATCAGTTATGAAAAGTCTCGATTGAATCAAGTAGTAGTAGGAAGTCCTAGGTAGATTAGAGTTGTCTAAGAACCAATTATATAAGCAAGGAGGTCAGGACTCGTGAAGAGAATCACTTGCGGCAGCCTCTCTTGTGTTCTGATGAAGAAAACTCATAGTTTTATAAGAGCTTTTGTGCGTTAGTTGTTCAGCTTGTTTGCTTCAAGATTTTCTCGACGGTGCATCAGTATTTCTATCATAACTCGTATTTTATAGAGCCAATTACCATGATTTTTTGTGTTGTCTTCACAACAATATCTATCTTCTATGAAAATTTCACGGTCATTGCTTTAGTTGTTTTTGAATTACATGAGTTTCTTTGCAACATAAAAAATCTATTTTTTACTCGCGTAGAACAAATTGACCTTTGCTCAATCTTTTGATCATAACTTGAGTTCTATTCAATGTTTCCACGTAATTCTGTTGCATTGTCTACTTGATTGTCTACAATCTATTGGGTTTGTCACCATTGAACACATGTAGAGTAATCGCACACATAGTTTTCTCTATCAGATTGATTTTCCGCCGAGATTTTTGTTGCTTTCACATAAAAGTTTTTAATATACATTCACCCCTCTGGTAGCTCTTCACATGCTCTTCGATCCTACAAAAATGCAAATTAGTTGAACCATGAAGAGAAACAGATGGGATGATCACCATAAGAAAGATGCAATATTTGAAAGCAAACAAATCAAATAAGCACCTATTTGTACTAGTTATATTATGTTGTGAATGTCCACATGGCGTCACAATCCTCTAGTGTAAAGTGTAAAGTATAGATTAGAATCTTATAAGATTAACCGGTGTGGCCGGCTAGACCATTTTGTTGTATGTTTTTGCCTCATTACTGCTTCACTTTTTTGTGTTCCTCACCGAAAATATGTGAATTCCAAACATGTTATTATACAACAGATGCATAAACTAAAGAATAACTCTGAAGAAAATATGAGAGCACGGAAGCGACCGAGGAATCACCATGAGATTCATGTATGCGCCTATCAACAAATCTTGACTATTACACAGTAAGTATCCTGTAACAAAACTTGGCACCTCAATCTTGTGAGAGCACTTCTTCTCTATACAATCAAACCCCAACATTTCTCATCTAATCCTGCTCTTAGAGACATGTAAAGTGCGATACAGAAATATCAGTTACAACAAAGAAGGCTGCCAAGGGAACTGCAGATGTTGAGTTATATAACTGTACATTATAGATGAACGAAAAGAAATATTATCAGTCCTTCGTGCCAATGCACAGGAAATGTGAGGATAGCTTAATCTCTTAAGCATAACACATTTAACCTCTTCTATTGGCAGAAACCAAAGAGCTGCCAATGTCAGGAATGCAGCTCCAAGCAGGCGATTTCTGCATGTTCATCTCCACAATGGATTTTCTAATATCTTCCACTTTACCCCATCTACCACCACCTGCTTGAACATTGCTGAACACGATATGGTAGCCAACATTATCTGGTTCCAACTCCATAAGTTTCTGAGCTGCAAAAGGTGCAAGCTTGGAGTTCAAGTGAGTTTTGCATGATGCAAGGAGAGCACCCCAAATTCTGCCATCTGGCTTAACGTTCATGTTGCTAATCACTTGTACAGCTTGTTCTAGATTACCTGACCGGCCAAAAACATCAACCATGCAAGTATAGTGTCCTAGCTCTGGTGAGACACCAAATTTTGTTGTCATGCAATCAAATAACTCACGAGCTTCACTAACAAGACCTGAGTGACTACATGCTGACAGAAGGCTGAGGAAGGTCACCCCATTCGGCCTTACTCCTTCCTCCAGCATCTGATTGAACAATAGCAGAGCTTCCCTACCACAGCCATGGCTCGAGTATGCTTCGATCATTGTACTCCACGAGACAATATCTTTCTTAAGGATGCTGTTGAAACACCTTCCTGCCAAATGAACATTCCCACATCTAGCATAGAACTTGATAAGGGAAGTTTCCAAAGCACTATTACCTGATCCTAGACCATTATTGTTTCTTATGACATATCCGTGAGTTGCCTTACCAAATCGTAAGGAACCCAGCTCCGTGCTACTGATTACTAGACCCTGCAGCACATCCGTGGTGAGAAGAAGCGAGGACTCCATCATTCCCCCAAACACATTGATGACATCTAAGAACTGTCCATGGTGGAGAAAGGCCCAGATCATTGCTGGCCATATACAGCTGCTTTTCCCCTTGAATTCCTCAAATAACTGAAAAGATGATGCTATGTCATCACACTTTGCATAAAAATCAACAAATGAAGCTGCCAGGATCGTGTCAATGAGCCCTCTCCTTAATCCGAAGCAATGCAACTTTTTTCCATGCTGAAAACACCTTGACTTGGTGAATGCAGAAACAACGGCAGTCAAAGTCTCACAGGTTGGACACAGTTCCTCTCTTCTCATCCTCTCGTACAAATCAACAACCTTAGAAACATTTCCCTTTGAAGAATACCCTGAGATGATAATGTTCCACGAAACTGCTTCCCTTCTCGTGGACTGCTTAAACAGCTTTAGAGCATCTTCCATCTCAGCAGTCCTGCTCATGTGCGTTAAAATCGAGTTGAGAACCAGCACATCATCAGTCCACCCGCTCTTCACTGTGTAACATTGCACTTGCCTCCCACCGGCAAGGTCCCTCCATGCTGTGCACATCCGGAGTACTACAGCCAGCGTCACCGGACTTGGTGAGCACCTGTCAATCCTCATACTTGACATCAGCCGGGACACCTCCCGTGTGTCCCCCGCAGTGGCATAGGCGGACATCAGTGTCGTCCAAGAGACGACGTCCGGCCTGCGTATTTCGTCGAACACCTGACGTGCGTGTTCCACCATGCCCTGCCTTGCGTAGGCCTCCACTAGCGTGTTGCAGAAGTAGACGTTGCCACCGAGGCCGACCCGGATACCAAAGCAGTGCGCAGCGCCGACGAGGCCGGGAACGGACGCTGCGGCGCGGTTGAGGAGAGGGAGCGTGAAGTTGTCCGGGCCGGCGCCGGCCCGCAGCATGGCGGCGAAGGCGGAGACTGCCTCCGCTGGGTGCCCGGAGTTGAGTCCGTGCCGCATGTCGGAGTTCCATTGGGTATCGGCGTCGGCGGCGGACCTGGAGGGTGGTGAGTAACTGCGCTGCGCGGACAGGGTTCTTGGTGTTCCTGACGTCAGCAGGGCAGATGTTCGACGAAACGCCGAACAGTAGTAAGGCATGAGATGAGATGATATGGATGCGAGAACGAGCATGTTGAGAGGGAGGCAGACAGTTTGGGACCTTGGTTCCCGCCGCAAGGTTTGGGCCAACAATAAGAAAAATGTAAGAATGAAGAAAACGTCGAAATGGAGAAAGTAAGAAAATTGCGGGAATAAAAAATAGAGGAATCAACTCTTGCCATTTGGATTGTAGGAATTTATAACACAAGAACTGAAAAATGAAATCTGTAAAAAAAATCAAATTTGGATTAGTTAAAAGCTAAATTACTTATATTTCTTTAGTCCAAAACATTGTGGATATGTCATACATATACTTGATTTTAAATTATTGACAAATAATTTAAAATGGGGGTGATCAAAAGTATAATCCTGTCTTTGCTCTATTGAATTCCTTCTTGAGGTCCTTTCATTTTTATTCCACTTCAACATGAGACGTGAGCCGAGGCACCTAGTGCCAGGAGCTCTACTGTTCAGGCAAGTTCGAGTTGTTATGTGAAGAAAAGCAACAGTAATGAGATTAACAAAGTGCCTAGCATGACCTTCATACGCAGGAAAATTTTCCAAGAGCTTTGAGTGGATTGTTTTGTTCCACCATTTCATACAGGAAAGGACACCATTCCTCAGGAAAATAACTCACTAATCCTGTATTCCAAACAACAATCAAAGGAAATTTGCCATAGGAATGAATTCTTGTAACATTCCTCCAAAATTCTTTCAATCCAAACTAGGCCTTAGAGGTTGGGCATGGGCGTAGGGGATGGCAACGCGACGGCCATCAGCCAAGGCATCACGCAGCCGGACAGACATTGAGGCCGGGAGAGCCAGTGTTTGGAGATTGGCCTACCAAGTTTTTATTTTGAAGTCTCCGAATCAAGATGAACCATTACATCAATCTAGTACCATTGTGCTACTCGTTTGGGTTTGGAAAAATGAAAAACAAATTCACATCGGATTTGAACTCGGTGGATTGGGTTGATTCACGCCTGAACACCCAATACACTTCAAGTTTGATTACCGTCCAGAATTAATCTGACTGTCCATTTGGAATATGTTGGCAGATAGGCTCAAATGCAAAACAACAACGACCAAACGTTTATCTCAAGTACGTTAGGATCGGCTAGATATGAAACTCAACCATTGTATTTATTTAAAAAAGAGAATGAGTTGTTGATTTCCATAAAGTCCCATCCTGAACCAAATTTCTAGGTACATTCCACCCCTTTAAGTCTCGTTTCACCATCTTCTGCCGTGTAAACTTTGGTCACTCTCCATCCCTCCTAATATCTTCCTTATTTTTTAGAATCTCACTGCTAACCGGTGCTTCGGGAGATCTCCGTTGGATATGCATAAACCACCTTAGTCGATGTTGGACTAGCTTCTTCTTAATAGGTGCCACCCCTACTTATCACTTATCACCTCATTCTTACTTTGATCTCCTCTTGTATGAACGCACATTCACCGTAGCATGCACATCTTTGCGACACTCATTTGTTTGATGTGTTTGTTAGATTTCTGTGGTGATCCTAATAGCCTAACCATCGGGATATTGCAAACTATTGAACAAAATTATGGAGTTCCTAGTTCTAATCATGATAAGGAGTAAAACATGAAAAGAGAAAGATGATGACATACCTTTGATAGCATACCTGCGGGGGAAGAAGAGGTCATCGCCAAAGGACATCACCATCGCATGAGGAAGGGTCAATGGATGATGGAGGCAGGGCCTTCCCTCCTCTCCGCATCATCACATGACCGGTTGTCTGAACCATTAGAGGGTCCAAATTGGACCATCGCCTCTTATATATGCGGTGCATGAGGAAGGGGGCTGCTACCTGTTATGTGGTAGTTGAGTCCCCGATCAGGGTGTGTAATGAGAGTTGGACACGATCCGGTTGTTCAAGTTTCCTAGAGGGGGGGTGAATAGGCTAATAAAACTTGAAAGTAGTTCATTAACTTGAAACAGTAAGTCAAAGCCGGGTATGTCCGGGGGGAGTACGGACTTGACCGGGTTTCCTCGAACAAGTTGGATGAACTTGGATATACCCAGGGTAAAACGTAGCAGAACTAATCCTAAGAAATTCTAGGAGTTAATTTTGATGAGTATAGTTGCTAAAACATTCTATAGAAAGCCAGCAACCTAATGGAACAAGATATCAACCATGAATCACTAAGAACACAAAACTAGGGTTTCTAACACAATATGAAGAAAAAAGTAATTAATGTAAATGCCATAAAGGATAAGTGAACACAAGAAAATTTCTCCCGAAGTTGGGCTTCACGAAGAATCCTACATCTCCGTTGAGGAAGTCCACAAATGACCGGGTTGATCCCAACCCTAACCTCTCTGGTAACCATCAAGGTACACTAGGTTGCTTCACTATAAATCACATGTGGGAAATACAAATTTCCTAGATCTCAACCTGTTGTGAATGTTGTTAGCATCACCCTCCTTTGGTGCTAAAGTGGCTCTCGAAATCCTGTTTAGCACCTTGAAGAATGGGAGGAGATTGCGAGTCAAGGGAGGGTTGAAACCATAGTTGGTGTCATAAAGCAAATCAATCTCATCATTCTTCATAGTTGGCTCTCCTTGGATCTTATTTGTTTACTTGAGGCTCTCCTCCATCCCAAGTACTTTAAGCAAAGGACACATATGAAGCAGTATATTGTGCACCATCAGTGATCCAAGTGATTTTCTTGTGCCCAGGGAGCAGACTGGACTACTGCTGCCGCTGCCTGAGCTGTTGCATGTGATGCTATAGCTGCATCTGCAGTTCTGCCACGTCTCATACCATGGGTGGGAGGAAGAAGTGGCTGAAGCACATGAGGCTAGATGCGCCGATGAGGAATGTCCTTCACAAAGGTCTTGTCAATGACAAACTCAATAAGCTTCAAGACATATGGTGCATCGGGGCAGGACCTAGAAGGAGTCTGAGAAGCAACGTGGATCTCATAGTAGATGAAGTCAAATGCATTGAAGCATTCTTGGCTTGAGACCACCTCATCAAGTTCCTGGCAGGAAGGGAAGGGCATTGAGCTTCATGGATTGAAGGATCTCATGGCCTTCAAGTATGACTGGAACAATGAGGTTATTGCCAAGTTTTACTCAACTTGCTATTTCTCGAGGCAGGGTTGGATGGAAATAAATTGGATGACTCATGGCAACGAATATACAACCTCTTATGAAGAATTTGCCAATATTCTAGACTTGGATGGTTCCTTGGAGAATGACATCATTTTTCACAATTGTAAGGCTTTGGACAAGGATGAGCTTGACTTTCTCTACGATGGCAACTATGCATACAAGCCTCCATCAACAAACAACATGAAGCCTTTCTTTGTGGTGCTGAATAGGGTGTTGAGGAAAACTATTGCCCCAAGTATGGTGATGCAGGCAACATTCAAGGCTTTCTTCGCAACTTGACGCAAAATCTCAATGGGACGAAGAAGTTCAATGTCTTTGATTATATCTACAATGACATCTTCAATATTTCTCATACTCCAAACCACTCTTGTGGCTATGCCCCCTAAATCATGTATATGATTGAGCAAGTCACAGGTTTGGAGTTCATCAAAGATGTCGAGCATCTAAAGCTTCGCCCTCAAGTACCTTCAGCTTCACCTCGACTTTCTCCCTCCTTAAGGCAGTGTTCTACTCGGGATCATGCAAACATGGAGGAGCCCTCTGGCTCCTCAGCCCCATCCTCCCCCAGAGGCTCCACCAGTGGTAACCAGAAGATGTTTCGATCCATCTTCGCTTCTTGCTGCAAAGTGGAAGTGAAGCAGCACGCTAAGAGTCTTGTACGGAAGCGTCACACTCGCTATATGAAGGAGAATGTCAGAGTCATATGTCAAAAGCTAGACATCTCTCCCATTAGCTCTCCTGAGATCTCCGAGGACTCTGATGAGGACTACATAGAGCTTCCACAGTTGACTAACGATGAGCTTGCTTACTTTAGGATTGGCTCCTGTACTCACGTTGGTGCTCCTCCCCAAGTTAATGATGAATATGATGATAATGACGAGGAGTAGGATAGTGAGAAGAGTCAGAGTGAAGCTAGCGAGCAAAGGAGTGAACATCGCAATGATGAAGACGATAAGTAGTTCTCCTCTATTTTCCCCTTTTTGGTGTCTTGATGCCAAAGGGGGAGAGATTAAGGGGGTGTAGGTTGTGTCTTAGTCATTTCTAGACTTTGCTTATGTTAGTCATGGACATGTATTAATATTTCAAACTTTGTATGTTTTATGTTATCTTCATGTCTATGTTTCATTGTTAACCATGATGTGTGTGCTCTTGATGTTACTAACATGTTTCAATTAATCTTGTTTATCACACTACTTGTTTACACACACATCTTTTAGGCACCCCACCATAAAGAATGCATATATGAGAAGCTATTCAAGTTCATGTATTTTACTTTCATATGTGCATAATTTATGAAAATCCAAATTATTCAATCATTTATGTATAATCCTTATTTGGTTGTGTTGGTACCTGGCATACCGGGTACCCTCGCACACAAGCTAGAGCCGCCTAGGTATCTCGCCTTCCGCAGATGCTGGGTCCAAGGGCGCCACATGATCAGAAGACCCGGACCCGTCGGCCTCAGATACGGGGTCCGGGGTACCTGCAAGAGACACAAGGGAAGAGTTCAACTCCCACTCGAAGACGAGCTCCCAAGCAGCCACGTGTCCAGCCGGGAATGATCCCTCTCCCCCACGAGATAGGGCTCTAGAGCTTCCACATGGTCTGAGGCATCAGACGGGCCACCTCCCGTATAGGTGAGCTCTGGCGCTACCACGTGTACTGCAAGGCGAGACCTAACCTCCTCCGCGTAGGTGAGCTCCCGAGCTGCCATGTTGACCGCAAGACGGGACCTGACCCCCTCTACGGAGGTGAGCTCCCGAGCTGCCACGTGGTCTGCAAGACGAGGCCTGACCTCCTCCGCAGAGATGAGCTCCCGAGCTGTCACGTAGTCCAGCCACTTGCCCTGGACGGAGGGATGCGGGAGTTAAGAGGGTGGTGTGCCTTGTCCCTATCAAGGATTGAAGATACGTGGCCTCCCCAGACACATGGCGCGGCACACGCCTAATGTCAGGTACTGCTACGACCAATCGCATCGCGGTGAAGACGCCGCAGGCCTATCCAACTCTGCGAAGTGGGTAGCTTATGGCGAAAGAAACAGTTGGACAGGACATCTCCTGCCATTATTACCAACGGTGCATGGGCTACTGACAACTTAGGCGGCAAGACGACGAGTCTTCAAGTCCATGGTCAGAGAAAGCATATGTGAGAAGCCTTAGATCTTTAGGATAAGATCGCCCCGGGACCACTTGTTAGGCCCCGGGCCCCACTTGTAAGGCGTCTAGCCTTAGCTATAAAAGGCCCAAACCGCCATCGTTATAAAGGGATCTAACACCAGACTCACGCATACACACACACACACACACACACACACACACACACACACACACACACACACACACTAGCAATACCATCCACCGTGGAGTAGGGTGTTACGCTCCTTGTGGCCTGAACCACGTAAAAACCACCGTGTCATAATCTCTCACGCGCTGGCACACTTGATTGAGGCCTAAGCCACGCCGAACAAGAACCTCCGCAGGCTGCTCCTTAGCAGATCTGAGGAAAGTGTTGCATTAACACTTCGACATTTGGCGCGCCAGGTAGGGGCTTTTTCCCTCGAAAAGTGGTAGTGCTTTCACCATCATGGTGTTCATCAGGCCCGTGGAAGGCGGTTTCCACGGCCGTGGTCCGGTGACCAGACCCGTCGATCGAGCAACGCTCTCTAGTCCATCATGCCCCTGTGCAGGTACAGTTGGCCAGGATGGCACGTCGGGACACATCTCGGTCAGGTCGGCTCCTCCGGCACCACCAAAAGCAAGCTCGGAGAGCACTCTGATAGCGGCCAGAGCTCTTCTCCACCACCCACCATCGCTGGACACTTCCCAGGGAGCAGCTCTGTAGTGGGTCCAAGACATCAATCACTTTGTCATCGCGGCCATTAACTCCCCCAACACTGGAAGGCGTCATGTGTCGCTGTCACGCACGCCGTCCATCGACCGTCGCACCACCGACTCCAGATCTACCACGCCTACCAGCGCTGGCAAGATCCGCACGATGGACCTGAGGGCTGAGCTTGACCGTCGTCAAGCTCAGTTAGATGGGCGCATCATCATCAAGCGGCAGAGGGAGAGACGGCGCAACCTCGACGCCAAGTATGGCTTCGTGGGCCTAAACAAGAGGAGTTCTCCGTCCGAGGAGCACCTCAGGTAAACCCTCTGCCGCCGCCGTCGTACCAGGACTACGTGGGGTCGACTGTGCCCCTACACTGCCCTGTACCCCAGGTACCACAGCAGTACCTGCCACAACAACAGGTCTCGCGGTAGCCACACGTGGCGCAGCAAACCCCCCTAGCGTATGTTGTCCCGTACGCCTCTCCGGTGAAACCCATCGAAGGGTGCATGGCCTTGGTGCCATACCTCTGACTGGCGACGTGGCCGTGCAAGGTCCGACCACACCTGCCAAAAAGGTTCGATGGGACCGTCAACCCTCCAGAGTTCCCGCAGATATACACCACGACGCTCCTAGCTGCAGGAGCGGATGAGCCGGTCCTGGCGAACTACTTCCTCATCGCCCTCGTTGGCTCAACCCGGTCATGGCTGATGAACCTGCCCTAGGGGTCCATAACCTCTTGGGATGAGCTTTGCCGATAGTTCACGACGAACTTCAGTAGCTCCTACACGTGACCCGACACCGAGCTCGACCTCCATGCTGTGCGCCAACAACCCAAGGAGACGCTGATATCATTCATCCAGCGCTTCTCCCAGGTACGCAACTCCATCACCAACATCTCGAATGCTTCTGTCATAGTAGCGTTTCGGCAGGTAGTGTGTGACTGAAAGATGCTCGAGAAGCTAGCAACGCACAACGTGCAAGATGTCTTCGAGCTCTTCTCCATCACCGTCCGGTGTGCCCACGCAGCTGAGGGCCGTGACTGGAACACCCAAACCTCCCCTAGAATGGGCGGAGTCAGCCAGACCAGTGAAAGTGTCGTTACCCCGGGTAGCGACAAGAAGAAGAACCGGGGCGGCGGCCAGAACAAGCCACTACATGGGTCTCCCATCGTCACAACAGTGGAAACCAGACGAAGAAAACCCCCAGGCTCTGACAAGCGCCCACGTCAGCCACCTGCTACTGACAACGGCGCCGAGCCATGCCAGGTGCACAAGACTCGCGACCACATCACGAGAGTGCTGGGAGATCAAGAGATGCGCCAAACGCTACCAGGAGCGGGCACAGTAGCGTCCGGATGGCGCCCCCTTCCACCAACGGGAGGGAAAGCAGAAGGTCGATCCCATGGTCGACGATGATGAGGAGATGGAGTACGAGAAGAAGAGTAGGCCGTCAAAGTGGTCCACCAAGATGAGGACTCTGACGCCAGCAATGACCACGAGCGTCGCAAGACACTCCATGTCATCTTCAGAGGGTCCTGGGATCCCGCATCCCGGAACACGGTCAAGACCCTCCGTCGTGCAGTGGCTTCAACAGCCCCTGCTTCCACTCCAGCACAGCACCACCGGTGGAGGAGACGCCGATCAGCTTCGACGCCTCCGACTGCCCCAAGAACATGGTCGGGGCAAGGGTTTTACCTCTCCTGGTCACCCTCACCATTGCCAACGTCAAGCTCCACTACGTCTTGATAGATAGTGGGGCCAGCCTCAACCTCCTCAGTTGCATAGCCTTCGAGCAGTTGCAGATCCCGGTGTCCAAGCTCACCCCCTCGAGCCCATTCTCGGGGGTGGGACCGGGGAGCATCATCCCATACAGCAACATCCATCTCCGGGTGACCTTCGAGACACCCGACAACTACAGGACAGAGAGCATCCTCTTCGACGTCGCCGATGTCAGCCTCCCCTTCAACGCCATCATCGGTAGGCCCGCCTTGTACCGATTCATGACCGTAGCCCACTACGGCTACCTCGTCCTAAAGATGCCAACCATGTCCGTCGTCCTCAGGATCCGCGAAGACCCCACTGCTGCAGTATTAGCCTTGGAGCAGCTCCAAGCCCTCTCAGCAGACCCGACACCAGTCCTGGGCGACGTTGGATCAAGTTATCCTCCACCGAGCTTGCATCAGCATGGAGCACCCACTGCGCTTCGGATGCAGCCCTCCGGCAGCACAGACACCCCCGTCAAAGCTGCCAAGCTCAGTCCTAGCTCTGCTCAGACCACTCGCAAGGCGGGCGGTTAAGGCGGGAAGTAGGGATGCTCGTTCATCGCCCCTCTAGTAGCTGTTGACAGCTAGGTTGTCCTGCAACCATTACAGCTACCCTTGGAGCTTTGGGAGCCCCTATTGTAAATATTAAGCTTACTAGGACAATGTAAAGGTTTTCATAGGACCTAGGAGCAGCATTAAGGACAACCGATCTCCAGGAGGGCCAGGTCCAGAGTGTGCAATTAGCTTGGTTTGGTCCCGAACCCTAGGCCTGTACATTCTGCTTCCCTCATCATCCGGAAGCAAGTTGTTGCCCGCTTTTGTAAAAATCCTATCTCCCCCTATGAACACTGATAAAAAATCACTGTTTTACTTAATGCTTTCTTTAAAATATCGTTTATTTAATTACACATTAATTTTATGATCATACCATACTAGCCTCGTTTATTGTATACTATCTTCATATACATGGTTGTATGCTCGGTAACTCACCCATGCTGAAGTCATGCAGTCCTGCTACAGGCGGGTTCGTTTGAGGTACTTGCAATGTGTGAGGGGTTCTTCTGGCTGCTCTCGTCATTAGTGTCCTGTGGCGCCAGAAGGCTTCCCAGGAAAGGCTTGTGCCGATCAGGAGGTCCAGGGGGTGTAAACTACTTAGCCTGGTCCTACACCCTAAGCATACACACCATGCCTCCCAGCTCTACAGTTGAGTACTGGAGCCAGAAAGCTCACACCCTGAAGACGGCAGGAGCTGGACCTTGGAGCACCAATGCATCGAATTACCCAAGCCCCGTGCATCGGTCCAGTACAGTAAGACATGACAGAGCTAAGGAGAGGAGCAGGTAGGACCGGCGAGCAAGACTAGCCCCCCCTCTTTCTATCATATGTGCAGGACAGCCAACCCCGACACCTCTCCGGGAGCCAGCCGTTAGTGTCCCAACACGCCGATGATAACAACAAGCGTGGATAAGTGAGTAAACTCTCCTGCCCCGCTCTTGTTGCTAACAGGGTTCTCTTGATAGCCTGTACACCACGGGCCTGCCATTGACGTCCCTACAACAATAGTGGATGACGCCGGAGCATCCAGCCCCAACACCTCCCAAGGGGCCTGCCGTCGACATCTCTACGATGATGGTGGACGACGCCAAAGCATCCAGCTCTAGCACCTCGCAAGAGGCCTGCCGTCAACATCCCAGCACACTGATGATAGCAACAAGTGTGGATAAGTGAGTAAACTCTCCTACCCCGCTCTTGTTGCTAACAGGGTTCTCTTGTGATAGCCTGTACACCAGGGGTCTGCCATTGACATCCCTACGACGATGGTAGACGACGCCAGAGCATCCAGCTCCAGCACCTCCCAAGGGGCCTACCGTCGACGACTCTACGACGAGGGTGGACAACGCCGGAGCATCCAGCCCCGACACCTCCCAAGGGGCCTACCGTCGACATCTCTACGATGATGGTGGACGATGCTGAAGCATCCAGCTCCGGCACCTCGCAAGGGGCCTACCGTCGATGTTCCAACACGCCGACGATAGCAACAAGCGTGGATAAGTCAGTAAACTCTCCTGCACTGCTCTTGTTGCTAACATGGTTCTCTTGTGATAGCCTGTACACCAGGGGTCAGACATCGACGTCCCTACGAAGATGTTGGACGACGCCAGAGCATACAGCTCCGACACCTCCCAAGGGGCCTGCTGTCGACGACCCTACGACGATGGTGGATGACGCCGGAGCATCCAACTCCGACACCTCCCAAGGGGCTTGCCGTCGACGACTCTACGATGATGGTGGATGATGCCAGAGCATCCAGCCATGATGCCTCCCAAGGGGCCTATCGTCGACGTCTCTACGAGGATGGTGGACGACGCCGGAGCATCCAACTCTGGCACCTCGCAAGGGAACTACCGTCGATGTCCCAGTATGCCGACGACAGCAACAAGCGTGGATAAGTGAGTAAAATCTCTTTCCCCGCTCTTATTGCTAACAGGGTTCTCTTGTGATAGCCTGTACATCAGGGGTCAGCAATCGATGTCCCTACGAAGAATGTGGACGACACCAGAGCATCCAGCTCCGGCACCTCCCAAGGGGCCTGCCCTCAACAACTCTACGACGATGGTGGATGATGCTGGAGCATCTAGCTCTGGCACCTCCCAAGAGGCCTGCTGTCGATGTCTCTATGACGATGGTGGGCGACGCTAGAGCATCCATCTCTGGCACCTCCCAAGGGCCCGGCCTTCGATGTCTCTATGATGATGGCGGGCGACGCCAGAGCATCCAGCTCCGGCACCTCCTGAGGGGCTTGCTGTCGACGACCCTACGATGATGGTGGACGACGCCAAAGCAGCAAGCTCTAGCACTTCCCGAGGGGTATACCGTCGATGACTCTACGACGATGGTGGATGACGTTGGGGCATCCAACTCTGGCACCTCCCAAGGGGCCTGCCATCGACGTCCCTACGACGATGGTGGACATCGCTGGAGCATCCAGCTCTGGCACCTCCCAAGGGGCCTTCCGTCGACGACTCTACGATGATGGTGGACAATGCTGGAGCATCCAGCTCCAGCACCTCCCAAGGGGCCCGCTGTTGACGCTATCGTGATGATGGTGGGTGACATTAAAACACTCCAACTCGCCTGCTCCGCTTGGGGGCCCATGAAGACATCATGCGATCAAGTGCCAGATGTGCCCAGCCAGCTTACCACATCTACCAAGAGGCCTCCAAGGGGGTTCCATAAGAAGGAATTCAACAAACAACACTTCAGCCATATCAATTGTGCAATCATTGGTCCTCACAAACTAACAAGCTCGGCAAAGGGTCTGCAAACCCTTACGTAGCTAAGGACTCAAAACAATAGTTGAGAATATCAAAGACAAGCCAAGAAGTCAAACACAAATTCAGATTCATTAAGGAATATTTACAAAGGGGCGAACCCCAAATACAAAGTCGGGCTGCCAGCCTCAGTCCCTGGCGAATTGCGCTATGAAATGTTTCATGGCATTCTTGACCTCTGCGGCCTCCTCGCGCTCTTCAACAAGACCTTCAAAAACTGACTCCAGGGGCAGATCAGGGTACTGGCTCCGGTAACACACCATGACATGGGTTGCCACCGTCTCCACCACTACCCTACCCTCGACTTCTAGTTGCTGAGACAGGTGACGCTCTTGCAGATTGAGCTCCTGCGCGTGGCGCTCCATCGAGCACTCCCGTGCTTGGATGTTAAGATCGCGCAGGAGAAGTTCCTAATGCTCAGCTGAGTGCTGTGCACAATCACGAGAAAAGTCCCTCTCGCAGAGCTCAAGATCTTCAAGGCGGGACTACAGTCTGTCCCGATCAGCGCCAGCCCAAGCCATCATTGCCTGGGCCGTCACCTCTTGCTCGATGACAATAGCCTCCCGCTCACCAATAGAAGCTTCATGGCGATCCAAGTCCTCTCCACCCTCCTCAAGGGCGCGCAGACAGGCATCAGTTGTATCGTTGGCACCTTGGCATCGGCCAGGATCTTCTGGGACATTGCGTCTAGGGCCTTCACCAAGCGGTGCCTTAGCTCCAGCTCCTTGTTCTCCCTCTGGTACTTTGCCTTCACCTCGGCGATCCTAGACCTCAGAGGTCATCCCAGCCTTTGAGGCGCTTGCCCTCAGCACACAGCTTCTCCCATTCCGCGATGAGAGCCCCCTGCGCCCGACGGAGGTTGGAATACACCTGGAGGATGCTGAACTGCACCGAGTCCATGATGTCAGAGAGGCGCTCTGGCTGCGCCGAGGTTATGGAGGGCCACCCGACAATCATCTCGGGGAACTCCTCCTCCCAAAGCGGCGAAGGCGAGGCCACCAGTACCGGAGACCTTGTCCCCGGAGCCTGGGTAGGAGTGGCGGTGCAACCCGAGGTAGCAACGTCACCATCGCCCAGGGAGCCGCCCGTCGGATCAACAACAGCAGAGGCCAAGCCCTTAGCCCCATGAGCCGGCTCCGACATAACCTCTGGCGCGACGGCCGAGGGTGCCTCCGGCACAATAGCTGGAGGCGCGGCTGAAGAAGCTTCAGTCCCCGCGCGGAGTACGGATGCCGAAGCATCGCTCTTCTGCGTTGGCTTGGCTGTCTGCTCCGTTGGAGCAACCGTAGCCTCCTGGGCCGACTTCGAAGCGCTCTGGAGCCCTACCCCCGGCGGTAAGGGTGTCGCAACAACTGATGTGGCCCTGCAAATCAAAATCAAGGCCTGATCAACCAACAAAGGCAGGCGAGATAACAAAGCAATCGTTGGTAAGAATGCCTAACCGGCGTCCTCGGAAGCTCCAGCGAGCCTCCACCTTCAGTGGCCCTGAAGTCACAGGCCCTAACGACGGTGTGGCAGGCGAGGTCGCCCTAGCCGGGCCTCCACCAAATCCACCAGCGATGCCGCCACCCTGCATCAATGTACCTCCATCGGCCCCAACAGAGCCACTCTCGAAGCCTCCTCCCGAGCTACCGCCGACATCGACCTGAGGCCTCTTGGCCTGAGGCTCCGTAGGCGTAACGCCCCCAGAGCTCCCTGTAGAGCCTTGGACTGCGCTGGCAGCAGAGATGCTGAATGATGAGCTGACCATGGACGTAGGGAGAGCCACCGTCTGACGGACTGAGCCTCCCCACGAAGAGCCGCTGACACCAAATGCAGAGGAGGGGCGCGTCGGAGGACGCTGACTTGGAGCGAAGGCCACCTGCGGTGGTGCCTCCGGCAGTGACCGAGGGTGTTTCTCCTTCACGACCTCAACCACCAGTGACTTCCTCTTCCCCGTGTCAGGGACCGGAGCTTTTCCCTTGCCTGCGTTGGAGACCGTCGCCTTGCCCTTCCCTCTGATGGAGGATGCGTCCTCTGCCCTTGAAGCTTTAGAGCACTCCAGCGGAGAGTCGACGATGGCCAGCCCACGGCTCTTGTCACCTACCTGCCGTGGCGCAAGACCGAGCGCGTCCAGGTTTGGCATCTGCTTCAGAATCTTTGTCTGAAGGTCCCGGTCCATGCAAAGCGGTGGGAAAGACCGTGGGAAGTTGAAGACGTCATCCGACAGCAGGTCACCACACGCCTTGGACATTGCATCGAGCACCTCTTGCATGGTCGTCTCTGTATCACGACCCCGCAATAATCGGGTGCCATCCTGTAGCCCGAAGTAAAGCCATGCAGGACGACAACGGTGTTGAAGGGGTCCCAGGCGTCAACGAACTCCATCACCATCAACTCAGACAGGCCATGATCCGCCTGGAATTGGATCCTCTCTATCACTGGGGTGTAGGCTTGCTCCAACTTCGGCCGCTCCTCCCAGGTCTCCCTCCTGATTGTCGCCCATCCAGTGGGCATAACCATGCGATCTGGGCGTCGACTTGTACGATCACCCAGTCCCTCCTCCAATCAGCCCACTTCGCTGAGGACAGCGGGGTGATGTAATTGAACGGGTTGTTGGCCCAATGCTGGAAGCAGTAGGCACCAAGGAAGTTGGATTTGTTCTTCTTCTCAGTCTGCCTCAGCACGAAGAACTGCAGGAACACCGACACTTATGGGAACACCCCGACGAACATCTCGTAGAAGTGCACGAACACCGCCGCCACCACTAGAGAGTTCAACGTCAAGTGGTGAAGTTGAAGCCCGAGGACCTCCAGGAGTGTCACCAGGAAGGAGGAAATGGGGGAAATGAACCTAGAGTACGCGTACGCCTGGCAGAACTCAATCTCCTTCTCCCCAACTTCAGAGGCAGGGTGCTTGGGCAGATTAGATCCCGTCGCTCCTCGTCCTCCCGGCCGAACAGGTGTCTCACGAGCGCTATGTCAACAATGCGAGAAGGGGGCAAGGCTGAATCCATTGGGGAAGGACTTGAGAACCACAAAGGTGGGAAGAGAGTGGGTGCACAAGGTGGAAGACAAAGGCTCGAACGTTGGGGAGTGCATAAGGAAGAGACACCTTTGCTCCTAAAGGTATCCTTTTAAATCCCCATTAGGAATTCGAGCGCACCGAGCAGATTGCTTCAGGTCGAAACCCGTTGCTCAAATCGTAACGTCCCTGACGGTGGGGTCCAGGTCACCTGTGAGAGAGACCGGCCTGAAAGGGTATCGACCCAAGAAGGCAATCCGGTGGTTCCCATAAAGGCGGGAGTAGAAGGAGCAGAAGTGCAACAACTGCATTGGGAACCGTTGCAGTAAAGAGACTGCATCAAGCAAAGATACCGTCGCCACGACCCCTCAACCAGAGAGGGATGCGTGGTCACAACAGCAGAGGCGCACACTGCTTCGGCTGATCAAGACAAAATTAAAAGGCTGCGCGGGATAGCAGGAAAGGGCTACACCCCTCGGGCTCGTCGCCTCCCCCCAAGGTGGACCCAGGGGCCACTATCGGTACCCGGATACCGGGTACCCTCGTGCACAAGCTAGAGCCGCCTAGGTACCTCGCCTTCTGCAGAGGCTAGGTTCATGGCACCACGTGCTCAGAAGATCCAGACCCGTCGGCCTCAGATATGGGGTCAGTAGTACCTGTAAGAGACCCTGGGGAAGAGTTCAGCTCCCCCTCGAAGATGAGCTCCCAAGCAGCCATGTGTCCAGCCAGGAAGGATCCATCTCCGCCACAAGGCCGGGCTCCAGAGCTGCCACATGGCCTGATGCATCAAATGGGCCACCTCCCATTTAGGCGAGCTCCGGCGCTGCCACATTTCCCGCAAGGCGGGACTTAACCTCCTTCACAGAGGTGAGCTCCCGAGCTGCCACATGGACCGCAAGACGAGACCTAACCCTCTCTACGAAGGTGAGCTCCCGAGCTGCCACGTGGTCCACAAGACCAGACCTGACCTCCTCCGCAGAGATGAGCTCCCGAGCTGTCATGTAGTCCAACCACTTGCTCTGGACGGAGGGACGCGGGAGTTAAGAGGGCGGTGCACCTTGTCCCTGTCAAGGATTGAAGATACACGGCTTCAATAGACGCACGGCGCGGTGCACGCCTAATGTCAGGTACCGTTACGACCAATCGCATCGCGATGAAGACGCCGCAGGCCGATCCCACTCTGCCAAGTGGGTAGCTTACGGGCGACAGAGACAGTTGGACAGGACATCCCCTGACATTTTCAGCAACGGCGCATGGGCTACTGACGACTCAGGCGGCAACACGGCGAGTATTCAAGTCCACAGTCAGAGCAAGCTTATGCAAGAAACCTTAGATCTTTAGGATAACATCGCCCCGGGACCACCTTTCGGGCCCCGAGCCCCACTTGTAAGGCGTCCGGCCTTAGCTATAAAAGGCCCAGACCGCCACCATTACAAAGGGATCCAACACCAGACTCACGCATACACACACACTAGCAATACCATCCACCGTGGAGTAGGGTGTTATGCTCCTTGCGGCCCGAACAACGTAAAAACCACTGTGTCATACTATCTCACGCGCTGGCACACATGATTGAGTCCTAAGCCCCGTCAAACAAGAACGGGCTGCTCCTTAGCAGATCCGAGGAAAGTGTCACATTAACACTTCGACAGGTTGTCATCAATGACCAAAAATGGGGAGATTGTTAGTGCATCTAGGCACCCCTGTGTGGGTTTTGTATAATTAATGACAAACAAATAAAGTTCTAATTAAATTTTTTTATTTGAGAGAAAGTATAAATTCAAAGTGATGAAAAACACAAAAAGGGAAAAGCGGGAATTTTGATGGAAGAGCATCAATTGAAAGTGAATGCTTAGTCTAGTACTTTGTCTTTAGAGTGTGTGTGGGAAACTCCTCTCAAGAGCTCAATTACCAAATAGAAAGAATAAGGAATATAAATAAATCAGCACAGAGTCACACATGGAACTAGTCCGATCACCCTCATTGTATGACATCGGGCTTGTCTGCTGTCATACCGGACTAGTTCGCACTTTGTAGACTTGTCCGTTTATCTGCAGACAAACACTTACTGTACGACATCAGACTTGTCCATTGTCATTCAGACTAGTTCGTTATAGCCCACTGAAACACTTCGGACTTGTCCAACATCACAAACCATAGTCCGAGGTAGCTCACTGTTATTCATCGGACTTGTCCGTTAACATACGAACTAGTCCATTCTACCTCACTATTCCATAACAGACTAGTCCGGTCCTATGCATACTAGTCCGATATTTTATGGTTTAGCTCATTTTAAACTTCAGTCCCCTGTTGACCAAGGACTAGTCCAGACCCTTGTGATCCCAACGATAACATATCAGGACTTCTATAAAAAGGAGACCCTCGACTCTATTTGCACCAATCTTAAAACCCTAGTGCTGCCACTGCCTCCAAGAGCTCAAAAACACTCCTCTCCACACAATCGAAAGCCCAAAGAGTGACTTTTTTGGGGAATTGGGAAAGGGAGAGTGACGATCTCATCGTGATTGAGCTCTTGGTTTGATCTCTCACATACTCTTGTTCTTATTTGTGTAGTCCTTTGTGTTAGTTGATCTCATTTTCATTTGCAAACTTGTGGGAGCTCTCGACTTGTGAGAAAGCCCCATAAACATTGTAATTACTTTGTTGTTAGTGGAGAACCAATTTGGCCTTCGTGGTAACTTGCGAGGGAAGGGTTGGGGAAAACCCAACCCTTTGTGGGATCCTCAATGAGAACGTAGATCTATTTGTGGGATTGAACCTCGGGATAAACTTGTGTCCTTATCTTCTTCATTTTAAGATATTCATCACACTCGCAAATAGGGCATCATATCATTCATAGTTGCAATCTACATTAATCTTGTGATCTATTTGTTAAGTTATGTTCCTACATATGTGCTTAAGTTGCTAGCTTAGTTTACTACCTTCCGCTAAATAAAAAACGAAGAAAAATATCAAAAGTATTTATCTCTGGCAATTTTCTGACTAACCCTAGACTAGTCCGCACACATATCAGACTAGTTCGATCTCTAAAATTTGACACGTTTGAATTAAGTGTTTCAGGAATTAAAAAAGCCTATTCACCCCCCTCTAGGCTACATTTAGGAGGGAACTGACCTCACTCCATGTATAAATAAGATCCCACACCCTCACTTCAGAAAACACACCACTTGAGCATCACTCTCTTGTATACACTAGTTCTCTTAGTCCTTAGTGGAGGTTAGGCTGTAGAGAAGAGACTGAGTCCCAAGTCCACTTTGTTAAAGGTATGGCCCATGTACCTTTCTTTTTATTTGTGACTTTATGCATTATTATAATACTAGTCTTCTCTTATTCATATGCTTGGGTAAAGCTTTTCGTTATTGATTGTGGAATCCATGCATGGTGTAGGATTAGTTGTTATTATGATAGTATAGTAATTATATTATTATGTTATAATAAACATCATAAGCCTCCACAATAGTCTAATTAGGTATGATATGAATATGTTAGTATGAATAACATAGTGCTTGGTGCCAACACTGATTCAATGATGTTTAGTTTAGTCATTACCTTAGAGTGGTAATTGTATCCAGACCTCTAAGGTATTTACTTAGCATGCAAGCATGATACTTGGATAGTTAAGTAGCGCTGGATGTCTTTTAGGCCTACGAGTTATAGGGGTAGGCGGCAGGTGGTGACAACCCTGTCCGTCCTTTGTACCTCCTACGTCCAGCTATGCCACTAGCTTTTAGTGAGAATCTCTCTGGTATTGCCAAAGGTAAACCCGTGCCCAATATATTGGACCACTAAGCCCTAGTATTCACCACTAGCATATCAACATGTATACTATTAGATTATGCATATGTATATTAGAAGCACATTAGGACGGCCCTTTGTTAGCTTAATTCTCACTAGGATTACATTATCTTTAGGAGTACATTGCTTAGGTGTGTGTCACACTACTATTATCAACTTACTCTTGTTATGATAATTACATAGTACTCTATACCTTGATCATAAGAATAGTGACATCTTTGCTTCACCATCTTTCTTTGGGATAAATATGATACTCTTGGGAATACTCATGGGTGAAATGCTACAACGGTATATTGTGTGCTTACGGATTTGTGCTATGATCGTAAGAAAATACCAATAGTTGCTTACTCAAAGCTAGTCTTATTAGACCTTGCAGGTAGGCTGATTGGATCTCTAATGTTGTGCCCATAGAGAAGAAGGGATCCAACAAGCTGAGGGTGTGCATTGATTTCAGAGATTTGAATAGAGCTACACCCAAAGATGAGTATTCTATTGTTGGTATTTCTTAATGTCTATAGGTCATCCTAGCAATGAATGCTAGAAATGCTGATTGACGACTAGGCTAACCTAGGGCCAAAGCAAGATGAGTTCCGCAAGCACCCGAAAATTGTTGTTGTAGCATTTCACCCAAGAGTATTTCTTAGGATATCGTATTTGTTTGTCTTAAAGGAAGGCTTCATGTGAGTTGATTACAACATCTACTCACATGATGCAACATGCAGTAGATAATATATCATGTCATACAAGATACTTTACTACTTGAATAGTTCCCATTGTCCTATAAGAGTTGGCGATAACACAGAGCAGTGAATGTTCATGAAACAATAGAAGATATACTACTTGACTTAGGTCATATTTTCGAGGGGTGGTGGTAGATTTTATCAAAATTTGAGATTACTAGATGATCGCCTATTGCACTTCCGAGATCTTTTACTAGTTCATACTTCCTTTGTAAGATTTGAAAATTGAAGATGTGACATCTAAAACTATCCTATATATATGGCATAAAAAGATGGTGGGCCAAAAGCTTACATGCAATAGAAAACCATCGGTCCTTAATCTCCTAGACTGGTGAAGGCTCACTAGCAATAGCCGCAATAGAAATATCCCTGAGAAATAAATACACAGTGTCAGAAAAGAAAAGCCATCTACGTAGACCAAACCATGGAGAACTATCCATGCAAAGAACTGTACGTTGGTAAGTTCTTCTTGTGGTATGCTACCGAGCAGCACCGACCTTCTACCAAGCACATTTCCAACCCTTTTGGATTTGTTCCAGTTTCCATCTCTATCATTGTCGCAGGCACACATTCTTCTTTGTTCTTGCATGGAAAATATTCATGCACAAGGCATTTGAATGTTCCCAAGCTTCATATTTGCATCATATTCAAAAGGCACTTAATGTGGTAAAAGTGCCTATGGTTTTGATTACTACATTGAAAGACCTGTTGGAAACTAAAGGTCAAGTTAGTGAACTGTACTAGACTAATATATCAGCACTATCATCTGCAAGAATATGTTCGACGTATAGCTCAATAAACATGATACTTTTGGGCAATGACTGGTTTATGTGGTTAGTACGCAATATAAAACAGAAACAATGACAGATGCAGAGGAAAATTGTGTGTGTGTGTGCCTCGGTGTAAAGATTGAATGACTGCATATCACTTAATTATTCCAAACAGAATTAAACAAATAAATTCCACAGTGTTCAAAGACTCATTATCTCGACTACAACATCAACTCACAGGATGCAACAGGCAGTAGATAATATATATAATATATCCTATCATACAATATACATTACACCTTATTCATCGTTTCCTGTAGTGAAAGGTTCTCATTGTCCTAAGACTTGGCAATAGCACGGAGCAGTGAAAGTTCACGAATCAAAAGAGCATATATTAGATGATTTAGGTCACATTTTGGGGGATGGGGTTGGAAGATTTAAATCACAATTTGGGATTGTTAGATGATCACCTATTGCACTTTTGAGATTGTCTACTAGTTCATACTTCCTGCATGAGATTTTAGAATTGAAGCTACCAACTCTAAAAATATCCCACATATATGACATAACAAGATGGAGGGCAAAAACCTTACATGCAACAGAAAAATGTTGGTCCTCAACCTCCCAGACACATGAAGCCTCATCAACAGTAGCTATAATATAAATATCTATCAAAAAATACATGGTGTCATAGAAAAGAAAATTTATCTATGTAGACCAAATCTTGAAGAAATATCCATGCACATAACCGTACTTTGGTAAGCACTTCTTGTGGTATGCTATAGAGCAGCACCGACATCGCAGCCACACATTCTTCTTTGTTTTTGCATGAAAAATTCATGCACAAGGCATTCAAAAGTTCTTATTCTTTATATTTGTATCATATTCAGAAAGACACCTAATATGGTAAAAGTACATACATACAATTTTGATGACTACATTAAATGACCTACCGGAAAGTGAAGGAGAAGTTAGTGAACTGGACTAGACCAATATGGATAGGTGTTAGCATCTGCAAAAATATGTTCAATATTTCTCTCAATATAACATGCTACGTTTGGGAAACGACTGGTTCATGTGGTTGCTACACAATATATAACAAAAACAACGACAGACGTGGGGGATGTTTTTTGTGTTTGTTTGTGTGTGTGCATGTCTGTGCATGTGTGCGTCCGTGTGTGTGCTTGTGCATGCATGTGCGTGTGAGTGTGTGTGTCTATGTGTGTGAAGAGAGGACGATTGCATATCAGTAAATTATTGCAAACACGATTAAAGAAATAAATGCCATAATACTGAAAGACTCATTATCTCCACTGTGACATCAACTCACAGGATGCAACAAACAGTAGATAATATAGACAACATCTCATGTGATACAAGATATTTTACTACTTCAATAGTTATCATTGTCCTAGTAGTTGGCCATAACACTGAGCAGTGAAAGTTCACGTAACAATAGAAGACATTAGAACATCACAGGAAATCCATCGGGTCCCGTAGCCTTTGTATAGTCCATCTGGAATAAAGCACTTTTGATTTCCTCATTTGAGTAAGGTTTGCACAACTCCCCATTCATAGAATCATTTACCTTTATTGGAATAGCATCAAGGATAGATTCCATCTCCAAGGAAGATTCAGATGAAAACAAATTTCGTAGTATCTATGCACCATACCTTTAATCTCAGCAATATAACTGCAAGTTCAACCATTGTCCCTAACCAGAACACTAATCTTATTATTTTTTTCTTGCCGAAGCTTTGGCATGAAAGAATGCAGTATTTCGGTCCCCTCCCTGAGCAACTCTACTTGCAATCTCTGACGGGCCATGATTTCCTCTCGTTCAAAAAGTTCACAATGTTTTGACTCGTCGACCTCATTCTCCTCTGTGATCACCTCTGGAGTCACATGCATCAAGCGCAAATACCAAAGTTTTTTCTCAAGGTTCCGAGAATACGCTTGCGAACAGAGCCAAAAGTGACTCGATTCCAATTTCTTAGTGATCCTACCATTTTATTCAGTTTAGTCCTGGTAGTTTGAAGCGAATTCAGCCCACTATCATTAGATTTCCTAGCAGATTTGACCACAACCTTATAATCATCTGCCCGTTTCCACATCACTTCATATCTGAATCCTTTATGAATATGCAGTGATTGTTGCTGGCTACCACCCTCTTCTAAGTAAATAAGGATTGCATAATGGTAAGATGAAGTGATAATCATATTCACCACTTGACAATCATCGAATAGCTCTATCCAAATGTACATGAACATTGGATTGTGCATCTTGGTGATTCGAGCAGGTGAACTTAGGACCAAAAAATATCCAGATCCACTATTGTAGTAAATTGTGTGTGTGTGTGTGTGTGTCTGTGTGGAGGGATGATGGCATATCACTAACTTAGTCCAAACAAAATTAAAGAAATAAATGCCACAACATTCAAAGACTCATTATCTCCACTATGACATCAACTTACGTGATGCAACAGGCAGTAGATAATATCTCATGTCATACAAGATACTTTACGACTTGAAAAGTTCTCATTGTCCTAAGAGTTTGTGATAACACCGAGCAGTGAAAGTTTATGAAACAATATATAGTAGATATACTAGATGGCTTAGGTCACATTTCAGGAGAAGGTGGGAGATTTAAATCAAAATTTGCGATTGTTAGATGCTTGCTTATTGCACTTCTGAGATCTTTTACCAGTTCGTATTTCATGCACAAGATTTGAAAATTAAAGCTATGACCTCTAAAACTATCCTATATATATGGCATAAAAAGATGGCAGACCAAAAGCTTACATGCACTAGAAAACCATCGGTCATCAATCTCCTAGACTCTTGAAGCCTCACTAGCAATCGCTGTAATAGAAATATCCCTAGGAAATAAATACATTGTGTCAGAAAAGAAAATAATCTATGTACACCAAATCATAGAGAACGGTCCATGCCCAGAACTGTACTTTGGTAAGCACTTCTTGTGGTATGCTACCGAGCAAAAATAACATTCTACCAAGCACATTTCCAAGCCTTTTGGGTTTTGTATTTTTTCTTTTCTTGTGTCTTGTATTTTTTCTTGTGTTTTCTAATATATTGTTAATGAATGAATGTATCTCTGCTCATCTATGATGAATTATTGTGTCTTCAACTGTGAATGAATGAATCATCGTTCAACAACATGTTCATGTCTGTAACCTAAGACAAAGGAGATGGGCTTCGAGTAAAGTCTGTCTCTTTTCTTTAGAAAATAGGAGACACACTTTGTGTACGCGTGTCTCCCGTAGGAGGAAGAGGAAAACGCGTCTCGGATACCTAATTAACTGAGACAGGCTTTACTGTAACACGTCTCCTTGTATGTTCAACCGAGCCATGTCAGATCCTCGCTGAGGCGGGCGCATCTCACTTAACCTTACAGAGACGCTCACCTTTTAGCGCGTCACCCATCTTTGTCTCCTATTTGGGTTTCTTACGTAGTGTTCTTGTTTCCATCTCTGTTGTTATCGCAACCACACATTTTTTTTTCTGTTTTTGCATGAAAAACATTCATGCACGAGGAATTTGAAAGTTCCAAAGCTTTATAGTTGCATCATATTCAGAAATGCACTTAATGTGGTAAAAGTGCGTACAGTTTTGATTACTACATTGAAATACCTGTTGGAAACTAAAGGTGAAGTTAGTGAAGTGGACTAGACCAATATGGATCAACATTGGCATCTGCAAGAATCTGTTGAACATATATCTGAGTATAACATGCTACTTTTGGGCAACGATTGGTTCATGTGGTTGCTAGACAATATATAACAGAAACAGTGATAGATGCAAAGGAAAATTGTGTGTGTTTGTGTGTGTGTAAAGAGAGAACGATTGCATACCACTAAATACTCTATTAGATGATCCCAATCCTCTTTCCATACATCACATCAGGCCTGTTCCATCTACGTTCAACATCTGTTGTATAACTCTTATAGGTGGCGTGTAATGTGGATAGCCATCCTCTGTAGCGCTTTCTAGCGATGTTCAAAAATTTCTTTGCAGTATCTGGTGTGTACTCCAAGTCCCATAATCATTTTACATTGGACAACACATTTATGTAAATGTACAAGATAAATATTACTAGAAGAAAAACCTGTGTGAGGTGTAACACTAACTAGAGTATCTTTGACTATTTCTCTCTTGATAGAATCATCAATTTCAGACCACTTCCTTGCACCAATAAGGAATGCGTGTCTTTTTGTATTGAGAACCACCTCATCAACAAATAATTGATAATTAATACCAACTATACCACCCAACCTACTGGAAAACTAAACTGGTAGCTTTAGTTGTCCAATATCATTGTGTTTTTTAGCAGTCTTCTCAACTATAGTTTTGTTCTTTCTCTCTACAATACCATTTTGTTAAGGTACATATGGCAAGGAAAATTGATGATCCACTCTTTTTGAGCATAAAAGTGATCCATAATTGTTTCTTAAATTCCATTCCTTTATCACATCTTATTGCTTTTAAATATCCTCGATGGTCGAGTGGAAAAATCTAAGATATAGACTTCTAAGACTTGGCAATAACACTAAGCAGTAAAAGGTAACAAACCAAAAGAAAATATATAAGATGATTTAGATCATATTTGGGGGGGGATTCGAATAAGAATTTTGGATTATTATATGATCACTTATTGCACTTCTGAAAAATATCCCACATTTATGACATAGGAAGATGGAGGGCCAAAACCGTACATGCAATAGAAAAACTATTGATCCTCAGCCCCCCCCCCCCCCCCCCCCCCCCCCCAAACTCGTGAAACCTCACCAGCAGTAGACATAATAGAAATATCTCTACAAAAACACACAGTGTCATAGAAAAATTATCTAAGTAGTCCAAATCATGAAGAACTATCAATGCACATAACCATACTTTTGCAAGCACTTGTGGTATGCTATTGAGCATCACCGACATTCTACCAAGAACATTTCCAACCTGTTTGGATTTGTTCTTGTTTCCATCTTTGTCATTATCGCAGCCACAGTCTCGTTTGTTTTTGCATGAAAAACATTCATGCACAAGGCATTCGAATGTTTCAAAGCTTTACATTTGCATCATATTCAGAATGTCACTTAATGTGGTAAAAGCGCCTACATTTTTTATTACATATTAAAGACCTATCGGAAAGTGAAGGATAAGTTAGTGAACTGGACTAGACCAATATGGTAGGCATTAGCATCTGCAAGAACATGTTCAACATATATCTCAGAATAACATGTTACTTTTGTGCAACGAATGGTTCATGTTCTTGCTACACAACATATAACAAAAACAATGACAGACACGAAGGGAAATTGTGTGTGTGTGTGCGCGCGGGTGTAGAGAACGATTGTATAGCACTACATAATTGCAAATAAAATTAAGGAAATAAATGCCACAATATTCAAAGACTCATTTTCTCCACTACGACATCAGCTCACAGGATGCAACACATAGTAGAAAATATAGATAACATCTCATGTCATATAAGATACTTTACTACTTGAAAAGTTCTCATTGTCCTAAGACTTGGCAATAACACCGAGCGGTGAAAGTTGACAAAAAATATAAGATATATTAGATTATTGAGGTCACATTTCGAGGGGAGGTGGAAGATTTAAATCAAAATTTTGGATATTAGAGAAGCGCTTATTGCACTTTTGATCTTTTACTAGTTTGTACTTCCTGCATAAGATTTTAAAATTGAAGCTACCACCTCTAAAACAATCCTATATATATGGCATGAAAATATGGTTGCCCAAAAGCTTACATGCAATAGAAAAACTGTTGGTCCTCAACGTCCAAGACTCGTGAAGCCTCACCAGCAGTAATTGTAATAGAAATATGCCTGAAAACAAAATACACAATGTTGAAGAAAAGAAGATTCATCTATGTAGACCAAATCACAAAGAACTATCCATGCACATAACTGTAGTTTGGTAAGTACTTCTTGTGGTATGCTACAGTGCAGCACCAACATTCTACCAAGCGCATTTCTAACCCTTTTCAATTTGTTCTTGTTTCCATATTTTTCATTATTGCAGCAACACAATATCCTTGGTTTTTGCATGGAAATCATTCATGCAAAAAGCATTCAAAAGTTCTGAAGCTTTATATTTGCATCATATTCAGAAAGTCACTTAATGTGGTAACAGTGCCTACAATTTCGATTACGACATTGAAAGGCTATCAAAAAGGTGAAGTTAGTGAACTGGACTAGACCAATATGGATAGGCATTAGCATCTGCAAGAATATGTTCAACATATATCTCAATATAACATGCTACTTTTGGGCAACAATGGGTTGATCTGGTTGCTACACAATATATAACAGAAACAACGACTGACGCAGAGGGAAATTGTGTGTGTCAAGAGAATGATTTCTTATCACTATAAAAAATAAATGCAATAATATTCAAAGACTCATTATGTCCACTACTACATCAACTCACAGGATGCAGCAGACAGTAGATAATATCTCATGTCATATAAGATACTTTACCACTTGAAAATTTCTCATTGTGCTAAGAGTTGGCAATAGAACTGAGTTGTGACAGTTCACAAAGTAAAAGAAGAGATACTAGATTATTTAGGTAAGATTTTAGGGGGAGGTGGGCGTTGAGAAATCGGCGGTACGCTACTATATCAACTCTACCGTATCACCTAGAAAACATGCGAGTACAGAGGTCATAGATCATTACCACTAGACGCGCTGCAGTGGAACGTAGACGCGCATTGGTGTAGGGGAAGTAGACGATCTCGTTCGTCTCCTCCTCGCCCTCATCACAGCAGCAGGTAGACGAATACGTTTGTCGTAGCCGATCAGTGCAGCAGTAGCAGCAGCGCCTCCACAGAGTCCACACGTACGGGAAGGAACGCCGTGCCACTGCTACAATAAGCCTCATCACAGGCGGCTCCAAACCTATTATCATAGACGGCTTTTAAAACCGCCTGAAACGAAGAGTCTGTGATAATCCGCAATTTCACAGGCGGAGAAGTGAAACCGCCTGTGAAGACTAATTATCATAGGCGGTTCTTCACTAAGGATAGCCGCCTGTGAAGACCGATTATCATAGGCGGTTCTTTACTTAGGCTAGCCGTCTGTGAAAATACTTTATCACAGACGGGTCGTGCAGCATATATAACCGTCTGTGATAAACGTCTTATCACAGACGGTTATTGAAGAATAACTAACCGCCTATGATAAGAAGTCTTCACAGCCGGGTATTGAAGCATAACTAACCGCCAATGATAATTTGTCTTCACAGGCGGATTTTGAAGCATAACTAACCGCCTATGATAATGAGTCTTCACAGTCGGGTATTGAAGCATAACTAACCGCCTATGATAATGTGTATTCACAGGTGGATTTTGAAGCATAACTAACCGCCTATGATAATATGTCTTCACAGGCGGGTTTTGAAGCATAACTAACCGTCAATGATAATGTGTCTTTACAGACGGTTATTGAAGCATAACTAACCCGTCTATGATAATGGTGTTATCACAGACGGAGTTTACCTATATCAGCCGTCTGTGAAGACCCTTTAACGCAGCCGGTTTCTACCATAACAGACACCGCCTGTGAAAATTAGGTTATCACAGATGTTTCTTTACTTGTATCTAGCCGCCTGTGATAATTGTTTTTCACAGTCATGCAGTACTACTGCTGTTATTTCTAATTTCCAGGTCAATTCAATATAATCACAGAACAAAAAACAACAATCATCACAGAACAAAAGACAACAATATTATCATCACAGAAGTCAATTTCACTAAAACAATATACATACACACAAGTTACAGATACAATTTCATCTCAAAGTTTACAAGTTTTCACTAAAAACTGTTTAGATTGGTATAGTCGGAAAGTTCTGGCACATCAGCTGCTGAACCTCTCTTATCAAAGAACTTCCCCGTTTTGTGCAAAATTTCGCGACGAATGAACTGACAGAGTTCAGAAGCAATCCTGTCGGCTCCTCCATCAGGAATACTTCTACAAACCGGCCATTCTTCGTTCAGATTCTTCTTGTGCTGCAATATAACACATAACAAGGTTTAGAATGTGTTGGTTTGAACAATCTCAAAGTATAGATCAAAGTGAGAGTATACAAGAATTTAGTAGGTATTTTTTGAGCAGTTGTACTATGAGCAATTGAATTTTGAAGTTGGAATCAAAATATGAAAATAATGTTTCTGGTAATATTGAACAGCAGAGAATATAAGCATTAAACTATGCTAGTTACAATGAAAATGAAACACAAAAGTAAGAAAATAAGGTATCAACATTAAGGATAACTTACATCCTCACGATTGACTCTATATACGGCGGCGGTCCGAAGATGCTCGCATACATAATACCCACATAAGACACTCCCAGCAGGCTGCTTCGGACAAGCATAATACGTTTTAATGTCCAATGCATTCGTATTAGGAGGTCTCTGACCGCCAAGCTATTCCGCGTAAAACCGCCAAGCGCTGTAATACAAGAAATGTCATATAAAACTTGTCAACACATTCTAAATGTGCGTAAATTAAAATTATTGAATAAACGTACTTTTTCAAAATGGAAAGGAAATCTTTGTAACGATCTGGTGGGTAATCGGCCGAGTCCAAGACTGTTGCCATTCCCTGCGTTGGCTTGATGAAGATCATTATGTAGTGATTACTGCAAACATACAAACACACGTGTTAACAATTACCAATAATTGCCATTTCAATGCCATGTGTCGAACTTACTCGAAGTGGTACGGAGCCTTTACGAGGTCCTGGCCGTCTCTGACAAAGTTAAACATCGCATGTCCTATGTAAGCTGCAACTTCTGCCTTTCTATCCTTCTTAAGTTTTGCAATTGCTCTTTCAAAATCTTTTTTTTTTCATGTGTTTGTACTGGCTTGATTCTCGATTCGCCTGGACGTCGAATAGCGACTTTGCAATCCTAGTAGGGTCAAGGATACCTGTCTTGTGCGCCAACTTTTCATTATCCATGTATTGCATCCTATTGAAGAAGTCCAGAATTGTTATAATCTCATGAAATGCGTATGCGTGTAGTAAGAAAAGCAAATACAAAATATTAGAGCACTTACAAGCACCAGACGAGCAGCAGGTTGATTTCGAGCATGCCCCGATGGAAAAGGGAAAGCAGCTCGTCAAATAAAATGACTCGTTTATCTACTCCAGTGCTCCAGAATGCTTCTTTTGGAATACGAAATGTGACGCAATTAAGACCATATTTTGTGCTGGCAGTGATGTACCACTCATGCATTCTTCTGAGCGCGACGGGTTGTTTGCTAAGTTGTACGGATGTCATTAACGGCTTCCCATTCTCAAATTTAGGAGGAACATCCTCAAGCTTGTATATTGGAACTCCTGGTTTAACTAAAGCCGTCCGCCGATTATACATGACACCGTCTTCTTCCCACTCCTCAATATCTTCTAATGCTGGCTCATGAGAAGAACGAGATGCACTCGATTTTCTAATATTTTCCTTCATAGCTTCCAAATACTTTGTCACTTCTGATGAAGGTTTCTTATTTTCGTATGAGCTAACTTTGACAGGCACTGATGATCGAGGAGTAGTCGTCGGAAGTTGGACACTGGCTTGTTGTTGAACCTGTTGTTCAACTGATTGCTCTTTACTCCCAGCAGCTGGCTCTAGTACTACTTCAAGCTGTTGCTCAACTAGTTGCTCTTTACTAGCAACAGCTTGCTCTGGTACTGCTTGAAGTTGTTGTCCAACTTGTTGCTCTTGGATATCATCATCCTTGCTCAGACATAGGGGGAGTGGATCTTCCCGGACTGGGAGTGGATCTTCATGCACTTTCGCCTTAGAAGATGGGGTTGCAGTATTTGGAGATGCGACGGGGCTAGAAATTGGCTCATCGTCCAACATGATATCGCGTCGGTGCCAAAGGATTAATTGGTTGACAGCCTGCCCCAGAGTCGCGATCCCCTCAGGTGTGATGTGGTCTATTTCATAATCTTCATAATCATTATCAATGATCTGAAGAACTTGCACCACAGAATAATACAACGGAAGTGGACTCCCGTTGAAGTCACGATCAGGCTTTGCCATAGCAGTGGCAACCTGTTTGGTTTTGTTCCCTGCTCTGCCTATCGGGACAAGAAGACGACAAGATTTGTCGTTAGCAATATCATCGACAGGGAACTTATGGGCTGACCCTGAGCCTGGCACGAAACCAACGCTGCTAGGGTAGGCAGTTGGAGATACTAATTGCTCCTTTTGCACCGGAACCATCATTGTACTCGGTGCCACTAATTGTCCTGATTGTCTAAGTTGTTCCATTATTTCTTGCATATTTTCTTTGACCTTTTGAGCAATTGTTTCATCAAGTGTTTTCTTAAACTTCTCACGTCTTCTATATGTGTCTTTATCTTTAGGGAAACCATCTAGCCAAGACATTTGAGAAGAGACCGCTCGAACCCGTCCGCTGTGTTCAGGGTTTCCCAAGATAGCGGTAAGTTGGTCATTCTCCCTCTTCGGCTTGAAGAGACCCTTCTGTTGCTTTTCAATTACTTCTTTCATTTTATCCTCTACTTCATTCAGAGAGTCGGGCTTTTCAAGTTTGCCCTCGCTGGTCAAACCTGACCGAGCAAAGACCCAGCGTTGAGTTCGCTCATCGCACCCTTCTAATGGGTGAGGATTGCCCTTACTAAGAATTTCGTCTATTATCTTATTCCATTTCTGGACTTTGGGGCCATATCCGGCAGACCCCAAGCGATGATGGTATTTGTTCTTTTTTGCAAGCTCTGACCTAGTTGCACTTAGAGCTTTAGCATCAGGTGTGCTCTTTTGACGAACAAACTCTTGCCACTGAGCTTGTGTGATTTTTCCCATCTTCCTCGGGCTAGGGACCTTATTGGCCTTAACATAAGCATTCATTTCACTCTTCCAGCATCAAAACTTCTTGCCGCAAGAGACCAATGTTGCTTTCTTTACAGCTTCTTCTGTGCCTTTCGGGAACTTGAATTGTTTCTTTATCTTTTCCCACAACTCATTCTTGGTCTACTCGGGTAATTTCCTCCAATTCTCGGTTGTGATCGGCACAACCTCCCTAACAAGAAAACCACATGCATTATGGTACTTGGTAACTGAATCCAGTGGTTCTTGGGGAAGCCCACCTGGACCGACCCTTGTTATGTACATGATGCGGTCCAATAGACCCTTATTGGGACCTCGTTGCCCTCGTTTCCGCTTGAGTGAAGCTGAGGATTCATCCATTGGTGAACCTTCTGCGGTTTTAGGAGCCGATGTCACCTCATTGTCTTCGAGATTAATCTAGGTAGAAAAAAATTATAAGACTTCGTATACTTGACAACCAACATTAACTTGAACTGCTGAAGTTAAGATTCGTGATCCATACCTCGTCGGCAGGATCATATTCCGGGTCTAGATCCACTGAAGTCTTTTTAATTTTTATATTCGGAAAAGGATCCGAAGGACTGTGATAGGAGCCTGAACTGCTGGAGTCAGTAAACTCCATATTGTCTTCTTTGTTGTTACAATCAGGACCAGTCTTCTTAGGGCTTTCCATGCTAGATCTAATAAGACAAAAAATCTAATAAATGGCATAACTAAATTTGGTCATATTTAAAACAAATTTTCTCAATTTTGGCTCAATTAAGTAAATTTAGCCAAAACACATTTTTGAAGTTATATAGGTCTAACTAAATTCTTGTATCATAGAGATCGGCATCATATGCTCAGACTCCATCGCCACACCTAGTGTTACCTAGATATGGGCGTGAGGATGCTCCTGGCATCACAAATGAGTTGGCCAGCAACTTTTGTTTGGCTTCAGAGCTAAATATAGCATAACTTTGGTAGCTCAGATTAGGTACAATTGCTCAAATGAAGCTGATGGAGCCACAAGTGCAGACATCTTTGGTAGCACAGATTAGCTACAATTGCTCAAATGAAACTTAGAGAAATAAAAGCAAACTTAGCCAAACTTAGTCTAGCATAGCTAACTCTAAGCAAAAGTAGCCAAATATAGCTAAATATAGCATAACTTAGTCAAAATTAGTCAAGTATAACTATATCTAATGTAACTTAGCCAAAATTAGCCAAATTTGGTCAACTTAACCAAATATAGCTAAATCTTGCCCCTAATAGAGAATTATGTGGCATATGCAAGGCTGATGACAGAAATAGGGAATATACTGCTGTTACTAGAGTCTAGAATCATGTTTACCACTAATGTGTCAGAACAGTTTCAGACACACAGAACCAACTACCAATTTATCGTGATATAACCATCCACATAAATCTTGCCCCACCGAACCCTAACCAAAGATGCCACCGAACTTGACAGTTTTTCGAATTCCACCGAACCCTAACCAAGGATGCCTACCATTATCTAATTCCCGAACCCTAACCAAGGATATGCAAGGCGGCAGCGAGGGCGGGGAGGGAGGCGGCATGGCGAAGGAGGATGGAAGGTCGAAGGGTTTAGGGTTTACCTTGAAGCTCGGCGGCGACGGAAATGGCTTCGCTCGGCGTACCTGGAAGTGAGGAGGGCAAAGCTCGGCGGCGACGGCGAAGCTCGGCGACGGCGAAGCTCGGCGACGGCGAAGCTCGGCGGCGTACCTGGAAGTGACGAGGGGGAACACTTGGCAGCAAACGAAATTTTGGCAGCCTAACGGCGTCTAAGTGTTTCGCCCGGGTTAGGTTTTTCCAATGCTGCCGAGGGGTATATATAGACTCACATTTTCTCAGGCGGATTTTAAGTACCGACCGTCAGGGAAGACTGTTACCTCAGTCGGATTTTACTTACCAACCGCCTGAGAAGATACAATTATCTCAGGCGGTTGGTTAGTAACACCCGCCTGAGTTAAACATGGGCCTGTGAAGATATTTACTTCTTCTTAATTTGATGAACGCCTACATAAAGACCCCTCACCAACCGGGATGAGGATCCCCTGACTTAATCAGCGGTCACTGACATGTGGACCCGGTCCCACACGTCAGTGACCATGTCACGCGTGCGCGACCTTTCTTTTCCCCGAGGTGCGACCTTTCTTTTCCACTCCGCGCGGCCTTAAAGACGCGCTATCGCTCACAAGCGCATCGCTCACTTTGAATCCTCTTGTTTTCTTCGTCTTCCTCTGCTCCGACGACCCAACACCACTATGGACGACCTTCCGCCGCCAAGCCCTCCGAGGGAGCCACCTTGCAAGAAACAATGTTGCAGCTCCCCCGAGAAGATCAACACCGAGCAGCGCCTCCTCATGGCGCGAGAGGCGTACAACAATACGTCTCGCGCCATGAGTGCCTTGGGGCTGGTATCGGGCATTATCTCAGGCGGTTGTTAAGCAATAACCGCCTGTGAAGATATTTACTTCTTCTTAATTAATATTCTTGATTAAATGTGGTCCTTTAAAAAGGCAAAAATCCACTTTCTTGTAATATTATTGATAAGTAAAGGTTACCATTAAATTTCACTTCATAAATCCTTTTAAATTGGTCAGAACATAAAAAACATACAACAAATGCTATTTTTCATTTTTCTATCTTGATGAATATAATGCTTTTTTCATTTATTTTTTCAGTGGACATTTTTAATCATCATACCAACATCTACGAATTTTTTCATATTTTTTTTAAATTTTTTGGAATCAATGTGTGTTCATAATTTGATGAATGCCTCATATGAATATGAGCATTTAGTTAGAATGGTGGATAATTTGAAGTTTGACATGTTGGAATGCTTTTAAAAAAATTAAAAAAATTAATACATGTATAAATTATACAAATATGTTCATACCAACAATTTTGAGTGAAGGAACCTTTTTTTTATGAGATACACAAATGTGAATAATATGTGAGTAGAAATTAATTTGATATTTACCAAAACATTACAATGTCAGCTATACAAGTTTTAAAAATATTTTGTTCAGGTGGTAGATGTTAATTTTATACAAATGTAGAAGAAAGAATCATCGAATTTGGACACAATTTGCAGAATCTAAACATGTTTGAGTATTTATATTGGAATCTAAATAAAAAAGAAGCAAGGGATAAGGAAACTGAAGAACAGTATCGGGCATTATCTTAGGCGGTTGTTAAGCAATACCCGCCTGTGAAGATATTTACTTCTTCTTAATTAATATTCTTGATTAAATGTGGTCCTTTAAAAAGGCAAAAATCCACTTTCTTGTAATATTATTGATAAGTAAAGGTTACCATTAAATTTCACTTCATAAATCCTTTGAAATTGGTCAGAACATAAAAAACATACAACAAATGCTATTTTTCATTTTTCTATCTTGATGAATATAATGCTTTTTTTCATTTATTTTTTCAGTGGACATTTTTAATCATCATACCAACATCTACGATTTTTTTCATATTTTTTAAATTTTTTGGAATCAATGTGTGTTCATAATTTGATGAATGCCTCATATGAATATGAGCATTTAGTTAGAATGGTGGATAATTTGAAGTTTGACATGTTGGAATGCTTTTAAAAAAATTAAAAAAATTTATACATGTATAAATTATACAAATATGTTCATACCAACAATTTTGAGTGAAGGAACCTTTTTTTTATGAGATACACAAATGTGAATAATATGTGAGTAGAAATTAATTTGATATTTACCAAAACATTACAATGTCAGCTATACAAGTTTTAAAAATATTTTGTTCAGGTGGTAGATGTTAATTTTATACAAATGTAGAAGAAAGAATCATCGAATTTGGACACAATTTGCAGAATCTAAACATGTTTGAGTATTTATATTGGAATCTAAATAAAAAAGAAGCAAGGGATAAGGAAACTGAAGAACAGTATCGGGCATTATCTCAGGCGGTTGTTAAGCAATAACTGCCTGTGAAGATATTTACTTCTTCTTAATTAATATTCTTGATTAAATGTGGTCCTTTAAAAAGGCAAAAATCCACTTTCTTGTAATATTATTGATAAGTAAAGGTTACCATTAAATTTCACTTCATAAATCCTTTGAAATTGGTCAGAACATAAAAAACATACAACAAATGCTATTTTTCATTTTTCTATCTTGATGAATATAATGCTTTTTTCATTTATTTTTTCAGTGGACATTTTTAATCATCATACCAACATCTACGAATTTTTTCATATTTTTTTAAATTTTTTGGAATCAATGTGTGTTCATAATTTGATGAATGCCTCATATGAATATGAGCATTTAGTTAGAATGGTGGATAATTTGAAGTTTGACATGTTGGAATGCTTTTAAAAAAATTAAAAAAATTCATACATGTATAAATTATACAAATATGTTCATACCAACAATTTTGAGTGAAGGAACCTTTTTTTTATGAGATACACAAATGTGAATAATATGTGAGTAGAAATTAATTTGATATTTACCAAAACATTACAATGTCAGCTATACAAGTTTTAAAAATATTTTGTTCAGGTGGTAGATGTTAATTTTATACAAATGTAGAAGAAAGAATCATCGAATTTGGACACAATTTGCAGAATCTAAACATGTTTGAGTATTTATATTGGAATCTAAATAAAAAAGAAGCAAGGGATAAGGAAACTGCAGAACAGTATCGGACATTATCCCAGGCGGTTGTTAAGTTATACCCGCCTCAGATAAACATATTTGTAGACGGTTGTTAAGTACCAACCGTCTGTGAAGATCTTTACTTCTTTTTTCTCAGGCGGTTTATAAGTAATACCCGCCTGAGATAATCATTTTTAAACTACAATATGTTAATTAACGGCCTGAGAAGTGTTAATTAACTGACGCGCCGCACGAGGTCTGCGGAGAAGTTGAGAAGCCGTGGTGCAGGGACGAGTGCAAGGATCTCTCAAGATCGTCTTCCACAGTGGTTTAATTGTGCGCCGCACGAGGTCTGCAAAGAGTTCAATGCGCAATGAACAAAATATTTTGTTCAGTTGGTAGATGTTAATTTAATACAAATGTAGAAGAAAGAATCATCGAATTTGAACACAATTTGCAGAATGTAAACATGTTTGAGTATTTATATTGGAATCTAAATAAAAAAGAAGCAAGGGATAAGGAAACTGCAGAACAGTATCGGGCATTATCCCAGGCGGTTGTTAAGTTATACCCGCCTTAGATAAACATATTTGTAGACGGTTGTTAAGTACCAACCGTCCGTGAAGATTTTTACTTCTTTTTTCTCAGGCGGTTTATAAGTAATACCCGCCTGAGATAATCATTTTTGAAACTACAATATGTTAATTAACGGCCTGAGAAGTGTTAATTAACTGACGCGCCGCACGAGGTCTGCAGAGAAGTTGAGAAGCCGTGGTGCAGGGACGCGTGCAAGGATCTCTCAAGATCGTCTTCCACAGTGGTTTAATTGTGCGCCGCACGAGGTCTGCAAAGAGTTCAATGCGCGGGAAATGAACCGCTCCCTCGTCTACTCCGCACAGACCTATATAAGGCGCGTCGTCGGTTATGGACAAGCACAAAACTTTTCTCCACTCCTTTCTTCTTCTTCCATCGTTCCACCTCTCCTAGCCCGCCGTCGATTAACCACCACAGCCATGGCCAACCTTCCGCCACCTAGCCCGCCGAGGCAGCCACCCTGCAAGCGGATACGCTGCAGCTCCCCCGAGAGGGTGAATGACGACCAGCGCGTTCCACCGCCGGTGCAGCCGGAGCCACCGGTACAGCCGGAGCAATCGGCTCAGCCGGAGAAGCCGACCCTCTCTCCTGCTGCATCGTCGCCGGAGGAGGAGGAGGAGGACGACTTCGACGACGACGACGATGATGACGACGAGTCGTCCTCCGACGACGGCGACGATGAGTCGTCCTCCGACGACGGCGACGACGAGTCGTCCACCGACGACGGCGACGACAAGTCGTCCACTGACGACGGCGATGACGACGACGGCGACCACCACCATGGTGACGACTACGACTACGACGACGACGACGACGAGTCGGAGGAGGACCGCTTGGCTTGGTTTGAGAAGCTGGCGGAGAGGATGGAGGAGGCGGGGCCGTAGTGTAGTTTTAGGATTTCAATCAAGTGTTCTTGTACATTTTTCTTGTGTTTTGTACATATTTCAATCAAGTGTCAATGAATACTGGTGGATAATTTGAAGTTTGACATGTTGGAGTGCTTTTAAAAAAATTAAAAAAATTCATACATGTATAAATTATGCAAATATGTTCGTACCAACAATTTTGAGTGAAAGATCTTTTTTTATGAGATACACAAATGTGAATAATATGTGAGTAGAAATTAATTTGATATTTACCAAAACATTTCAACGTCAGCTATACAAGTTTTAAAAATATTTTGTTCAGTTGGCATTATCTTAGACGGTTGTTAAGTAATACCCGCCTGAGATAAAAATCTTCCTTGGCGGTTATTAAGTACCAACAGCCTGTGAAGATATTTACTTCTTAATTAATAAACATCATCTCAAGCGGTTGGTAAGTAAAACCCGTCTGCGATAAAGTTAAAAACCGCCACTGAAAAACCTACGTCTATATAAGGACCCCTCACCGCAGTCAAAACGCAACCCTGGAGAATTTATATCGACGCCGCCAGGCTGTTGAAATTTCCCCTGCGCCGCGCCGCCGCTCCGCCGCCCAGCCCATACTGCCGCGCCGCCGCTCAACCCCGCACCGCCACTTCTCCACCCAGCCGGCCCACCGTGCTGACGCCTCCCCACCGTGCTGACGCCTCTGCAAGGTAAATGTAGTTTCCTTACTTTTTCTTTGTATATTTTCATTAGCTGATAAGCTGTTAGTTTTGTGTGTTCTGGTATATGGATTCTGTCCTTTTGCATGTGTAAGGACTGTATGGATTGTGTTCTGGTATATTGATGTATGGACTATATGGATTGTTTCCTTTTTGTACCTATTATGTGACATGAATATGATGTTTAATTAACAGATGCTATTGTAATATATATAAGATGCATCTGGGCCTTGTTTCCCGATATAACGGACTGGATCCCACCCAGACCTAGCCCATGCTGCTGGGCCTGTTTCCCCCTTTGACTCCGTCTGCCTCAAGACGTCGCCCGTCTCCTACATTAGTCGCCCTAATCATACTTGTTATGTCTCTGTAAATTCATTTTATAGAAGACCTTTAGAGAATATTTGTGGCCAAATTTTGTAAACCTGACAAAAAATTCTATTATTGAAGCATGGACCGTCGAGCGTGGATGTATAACATGCCAAGACCCGATCCTATGTACATTCGTAATGTTGCAAATTTTATTGAAGCATCCAAGAGACATGCGAAGTTGCAAAAGATAGATGACATATTATGTCCATGTATCGACTGCGAAAATAAGATTGCTTGGACGGATACTATAGTAATCCAATCTCATTTGGTGAAAAGAGGTTTCAAAAATAACTACACAATATGGACAGAGCATGGTGAGTTAGATACACATGATGTGGATAAAGATGATGAGAGAGGCTCAGATGATGATAATGTTCATATCGATGATGGTAGTGACAATCAAGCTGGTGATGATGATGATGAGTTCGATTGTGAGGAGATGTTGCGTCACATTGAACCATATGTACTGACTTCTATGGGAGCAAGCAAAGGTTTAAGTAAAATGGAGACATTGCAGAATGCGGCCACAGAGCTTTTATATGATGAATCAAACGGTTGTGATAAAGAGTTTACTACATTGCGTGCAGTCTTAGAACTACTAAAGTTGAAAGCTACGCACGGATGGTCCGATTGTAGTTTCTCTGATCTTTTGAATCTTCTGGCAGCAATTCTTCCAAATCCAAATAAACTGCCTAGAAGCACTTATAAAGCGAAGAAACTTCTTTGCCCGATGGCACTAGGTGTGACAAAAATACACGCTTGTGTGAACCATTGTATTCTGTATCGCAAAGAGCATGAGCTCGCAACTAGATGCCCCATTTGTGGTGTCAGTAGATATAAGAAGGACTACAATCACTAGTATGTTACCAACATGAAAAAGACTCAGAAGAATAAGAAGTTTATTATTGGTCCTGAAGGTGACGATGACGATACTTCTGGCGATGCAGACGGGAAGAATAAGAGAAAAATTCCTGCATTGGTGATGTGGTACCTTCCGGTAATTGATCGCTTGAAGCGTTTGTTCTCAAACCCTAGGGAGGCTGAACTTATGCGTTGGCATTCCGAGGAACGCAAGAAGAATGAAAAACATATACGACACCCTGGTGATGCAACGCAGTGGAAAAATTTTGATATTCAGTATCCAGAATTTGCGAAGGAAATCAGAAATGTGAGGTTTGCCTTGGGTACAGATGGAATGAATCCGTTTGGTGAAAAAAGGAGCATACACAGCACATGGCCCGTGGTCTTAACTATGTACAACCTACCGACGTGGTTGTGTCACAAAAGGAAATATATCTTATTATCTGTTCTTATCCAAGATCCGAAACAACCCGGCATCGAAATTGATGTGTTCTTGGAACCTTTAATGGAAGATATGGCGAAATTGTGGAATGAAGGGGTACGTACATGGGATGAGTACAAGCGGGAGTATTTCACGCTAAGAGCAATGATATTCGTTACCGTGCATGATTATTCCGGACTGTTTACATTATCGGGACAAATGAAAGGGAAGAAAGGTTGCGTTAGGTGCGTGGATAGAACTGGATATCTATACCTCACTTCATCCAGAAAGACGGTGTACATAAGACATCGACGGTTCTTGACAGATACACACAAGTATAGGAAGATGAAAGAACAATTTGATAACAAAATCGAAAAAGATACTGCACCGAAACCTTACAGTGGAAAACTTGTGTTTGAAATGGTCAAGAACATTCATATTGCTTTCGGTAAGGGAAAAAAGAGTAAAGGAATTAAGAGAAAGAAAAGTACATCTTCGGATGATACAACTGACATGGCTTTCAAGAAACAATCAATTTTTTTCAAGTATCTTCCGTATTTGAAGAATCTGGAATGTTGCCATAGTATTGATTTGATGCACGTTACAAAGAATGTATTTGACAGCATCATTGGGACCTTGCTGGACATGCCGAGGAAGACAAAGGATGGATTAAATTCACGTATGGACCTAGTAAATCTTGATTTGAGACCAGAGCTTCATCCAGTAGAAAAGGCGAACGGGAAGCATTACCTTCCCCCAGCCAGCTACAACTTGACGCTAGAAGAGAAAAAAACAATTTGCGAATGCTTGCGTGGGATCAAAGTGCCCACAAGTTTCTCATCCAATATCCGCAAACTAGTCTCGATGAAAGACTTGTCTTTATTCGGTTATAATTCTCACGACTGTCACATGATGATGACAGTTTTCCTTGCCATTGCAATAAGAGTAATCAAACCTGAGCATATAAAAGTTGTCATCACACGTTTGTGTTACTTCTTCAATGCAGTATCGTAAAAGGTGATAGCACGTGAAGATTTAGACTATCTGAAAACATACATCGTCGAGACAATGTGCAAGCTTGAGATGTGTTTCCCACCATCCTTTTTTGATATGCAAGTACACCTAATCATACATCTTGTTGATCAGATAAAAGCATTGGGGCCACTATATTTACATCATATGTTTTCGTTGGAGAGATATTTAGGAGTATTAAAAGGTTATGTGCGGAACCGTGCTCACCCAGAGGGTTCAATTATGGAAGGATACACCACTGAAGAAGTGATTGAGGGTTGCATTGATTACATCAAAGATGGAAAATCGATAGGTGTGCCTATACCGGTACATGAGGGTAGACTACGTGGGAGAGGCAAAGTGGGTAAGAAAACTTTTATTGTTCAAGATTACAAGAATGTACACCGTGCACATTTTGGTGTACTACAACAGCTCGCAATAGCTGAGCCGTACATCGAGGAACACCAAATTGAGCTTCGTGATAAAAACCAAGACCGCAAAGAGGACTGGATCATTAAAGAGCACAGAAGATGTTTCACTGAATGGTTAATGGACAAAAATATATCATACGGAAACACTATAGAAGAGGCAACAATGAAAAAGTTAGCTTGTGGCCCATCTGCTTTGGTAACATCATGGCAAGCATATGACATCAATGGTTACACAATTTACACTAAAGAAAAAGACGGTAAGAGTGTTGCACAAAATAGTGGTGTTCGTATTGAGGCTTATGATTCACAAGGGCAGAAGACCACATACTTCGGGTTCATAGAGGAAATATGGGAACTCGATTATGGCGAAAGAATGGTAATGCCCGTATTTAAGTGCCAATGGGTCAAACATCCTGATGGTTTGAAAGTGGACAATTACGGACTGACACTGGTAGACTTGAATAAAGTGGGTTACAAAGATGACCTGTGGGTTCTCGCCGATAATGTTGCACAAGTTTTTTATGTTCAAGATCCAGAAACTGAGAAGTTGCACGTAGTTGTTTCTGGAAAGCAAAATATTGTTGGGGTTGACAATGTGGGAGATAATGAAGAGGAATATAATCAGTATGAAGAGATGTACCTTTTCACCGAACCAGAAAACATCAAGCGCGTAGAGAGAAGCATTAAAAAGAATTTGAAACCCTATATGCGAGAAGATGTCAATGCTGGAAAAAATGTATATAGCAATGCGAGATGATATATATTGTATATATTTGTATCTTCTGAAATCAACTTAGAACAATGTTGGTATATGGATTGTGTCCTTTTGCATTTGTGTACATATGCGTTTGGACTCAATGATTTGGAAGTTTGGAAGTTTGGTCTTTCTTCAGATAATGATGTCTCGGGCGTGTAGCCGATTGAAGGAGGAGCGCTTGGCGTGGCGCAAGAACCATCCCCATGTATGTACATATGGCACACCGGTCACATGGTTGTATATACATATGTATGTGTAATGGACTGATGAACTTAACTGTAGTTTGTTTTTCCGTGTTGTTTGTTTTTGGTATTTTCAATTTCTCCGCGTAGGGTTTCTCTGCGAAGCCTGAATCGGGAGATTTATTGAAGTGGCAGTGCATCGTCCCCGGTAAAGAAGGGGTAAGTCATGAAGAACAAACACAATATGAGTTTAACTATCGTCCTCCTATTAATAAATTTCTTTTGCAGACTGAATGGGAAGATGGTTACTACCCCCTGACAATCTCCTTCTCTGAGGACTATCCCTTGGTGCCTCCAAGATGCTCCTTTCCAATTGGGTTCTTCCACCCAAATGTCCATCGTTCGGGAGCACTCTGCATCGGGATTCTTGATCAAGAGACTGTAAGATAGACCTATTTTGTTCATGTAATTATTACTTATAATTTTTGTCGAACTTATTTGAACTGGTTTCTTATATTGCTTAAACTATATTTCGTAGGGGTGGTGCAGTGCTTTTACAATCAAAACTATACTACTTGAAGTTCAGCGTTTGCTGCATCAGCCAAATGTGCCTGATGTTGAAAATGATTGCTATAATCTACTTATCAAGGTTAGATGACACTTTGACTTAGTGACCAATGTAGGTTATTCATTCCTCCTTCGACATTTGTTAATTTAAATAATGTTAATATTTTCAGGATCCAGCGGAATATAAGAGACGTGTTCGGGAGCAAGCAGGACGGTACAATTTAGATTGATCGATGGGAGCTTCATCGTCGATCTACAATGAATGTAGCATGATTTTTGTTCAGTGTGTAAAGAAATTATCTTTGAACAATTGTAAAGCCTCTAATGGTGTATTATCACAATTAAGCCAGCCTCACTGGTGATCGAGCATTTCCTATAATGCATTACTGTACTAGTATCCGCTAGCTCATCTGTGTTTTTTTCCTGATACAATTTTGCCTGCACGACTACATGCGGCTGTGATATATAATTGCAACTACATCCCTGTAATTTCAATGAAAACCGCTTATGATAATTAAACAATGACCGCCACTGAAAATACATGATCTTCTCAGGCCGTTGTTAATCAAGAACTGGCTATGAAGTTCATTGCATTACAGACGGTTATTAATTAAGAACCGCCAACGAAGATCATGTATTTACTCAGACGGTTGTTCCTTAAAATCCATCTGTGAAGTTCATTGCATTACAGACGGTTATTAATCAAGAACCGCCAACGAAGATCATGTATTTACCCAGACGGTTGTTTCTTAAAATCCGTCTGTGAAGTTCATGGCATTGCAGACGGTTAATAATTAATAACCGTCTGTGAAGATCATGTATTTACCCATACGGTTGTTTCTTAAAATCCGCCTGTGAAGTTCATTGCATTGCAGACGGTTAATAATTAATAACCGTCTATGAAGATCATGTATTTACCCAGACGGTTGTTTCTTAACATCCGTCTGTGAAGTTCGTTGCATTACAGGCGGTTCTTAATTAAGAACCGATTCTGAAGATCATGTATTTACCCAGACGGTTGTTCTTTAAAATCCGCCTGTGTTGTTCTTTCATCACAGACGGTTATTATATCATTCGTCATCACAGTCGCATATTTTTAAGGACCGCCTGTGTTTGAAAAATTGAGGCGCCTGTAAAAATGCTTTTTGTAGTAGTGTGCGCCGGTGTGCTAGCACCGCATGCGCAGCAAGGGTCTCGGCCTGAGGCCTGCGAGGGGTGGCGGCTAGGGCTGTCACGTGGTGGGGTGATTAGCCTCTGACCCTACCCCTCATATTTATAGGCGTACTAATGGGCTTTTAGGTCGCAGACCCATTAGTGCCCTAATTGCTTATGGATCAAATATCCAATAGGCCTTAACCCGCATTGTTATGATTGCCTCTTGGTCACATCACCAACAATCTCCCACTTGCACTAGAGACAATCATCTAGCCAAGATTTTTGATATTCCAACTCCTTAAGTGTGTGACCCGTTAGGTTCATGTGCAGTCGGTTGTCAATGGAAACCATTTCCAACCACAAGTCAGTAGAGGTACCCAGCAGGACATACTGACTCCCGAATGTACATAAAGATAATATCGGCCGAACCTAGATACATTCAACATGCTAATATCTTTGCCTCATGATACCAGTCAAGCTCAAGGCGAGATGCGTGCCACCCTTGTGATAGCTCGACCATTCACTCGATCCAATAGTGGATTCATTCAATGACTAACTTTTAGTCACTGTGATTAACCTTTAATCACCTTGGCATGGCCATGCACATTCAAATCCAACTATCTCAAGGGGCCCAAAGATATCTCTCCAGTTATTAAGGAGGGGAAAATCCCATCTTCATCTGCGCACATCCCATTCTATGTTTCATGATGTACCCGAAGACTACTTTTATGACTGCCCAGTTACGGAGTAGCGTTTGGTAGTTTCAAAGTACACTACTACACATAGTGAGAAACAATGGCAATCTCAGGTCTAAGGATCTAGCAGGTGTATCACTCAAGACCAACTGATGGCACATATGGAAATAACAATCCCAGCAGTGTCTCGAAGTGGGTCAATCCAACACTATGTTCACTAACATGAGTTCACATTATTAATTTGATATCTCCATATCTATGATCCGTGAAACGTGATCATCAATTAATACATGTGCTAGTCAGTGTGTCATCATTATCTCATATAATGATATAGACTAGGGATCATCTAGAGTAACATTACTATTAACAAAGAGTTTCACGAACAAGTCACATACTTGATGATCAATGTAAATAATGATTACTAATATAAAAATTTATTTAACAGTATCTAAACATAGCTATGACACAAGTTTCCTACTACACACTATGATCACTGATGTAAGTATCTAGTACCCATAGATCTCGTGTGTGCCTCATGCTTTGATTGTGGAAGAGGCTTTGTCAACGGATCTGCAACATTCAAATCCATGTGCACCTTGCATATATTCACATCACCTCGGTCGATGATCTCTCGAATGAGGTGATAGCGTCGTAGTATCTGTTTGGATCATTTGTGTGACCTAGGCTCCTTTGCCTGTGCGATGGCTCCACTATTGTCACAATAGAGATCCACAGGACTGGACGCGCTAGGAACAACACCCAACTCAGAAACAATTTTTTCTGATCCAAACAGCTTCCTTTGCAGCTTCAGAAGCTGCAATATACTCCGCCTCTATGGTTGAATCTGCTACTGTATATTGCTTGGAACTTTTCCAGCTCACTGCCCCTCCATTGAGGCAGAATAAAAATCTGGATTGCGATCTAGAATCATCCTTATCAGTTTGGAAGTTGGCATCAGTGTAACCTTTTACAACGAGATCTTCTCCTCCAAACACTAGGAACACATCCTTAGTTCTACTTAAGGATGTTTTTGACAACGGTCCAACGAGCCTCACTATAATATGATTGATACCTGCTTGTGATGCTTAGAGCATAAGATACATCTGGGCGTGTACATAGCATGGCATACATGATGGATCCAATAGCCGAAGCATAAAGAATCGCTCTCATCCTCTTTGCTCATCAGGTGTCGAAGGACACTGACTCTTGCATAGAGTAATGCCATGTGACATTGGTAAGAAACCTTTCTTGAAATTCTTGAAATCTTGCATATTGAACCGATTCAATATCTTTTCAATATATGTATCTTGGCTTAATCCAATTAGCCTTTTAGATCTATCTCTATAGATCTTTATGCCCAAAATGTATGCTACCTCTCCTAAATCCTTCATTGAGAAACTTTTTCTTAATGAGGATTTAACATCATCAAGTATTGGAATGTCATTTTCGATCAATAATATGTCATCTACATATAGGACCAGAAATACATGTGCGCTCCCACTAAACTTCTTGTAAATACAAGGTTCTTCTACATTCTTGATTAAACCAAACCCTTTGATCACTTCATCAAAACGTAGATTCCAACTCCGAGATGCTTGCTTCAGCCCATAGATGGACTTTTAAAGCTTGCATATTTTACTAGCATTTTTAGGATCGACAAAACCCTCAGGTTGTGTCATGTACACATCCTCAGTCAGACATCCATTAAGAAAGGCTGTTTTGACATCCATATGCCATATTTCATAATCAAAATATGCAGCAATTGCTAGGAGAATCCGAACAGACTTAAGCATTGCGACGGGTGAGAAAGTCTCATCATAATCAACACCTTGAATTTGTTTGAAACCTTTCGCCACCAATTGCACTTTATAGATGTGAACATTTCCATCCATATCGGTCTTTTTCTTGAAAATTCATTTTCAATCGATAGGTCTCACACCTTCAATTGGATCAACCAAGTTCCAAACTTGATTTTCATGCATGGATTCAATTTTGGATTCCATGGCTCCAAGCCACTTCTCAAAGTCGGGTCCCATCATTGCTTTGGTATAGGTCATGGGCTCATTATTTTCCAACAATACCATGTCATACTGCTTCGTGGTTAGAAGCGTTAACTTTTCAATCGCACCACGTACTCTCGTAGACCTTCGTGGGGCTGGTGTTCCATCAACTATTGCACAACATCTTGTACATCCTGTATAGGTTTAGTTGATGCCGAAACATTTGAAGGTATTTCTTGAATTTCTTCAAGATGCATCTTGCCCCCACTAACTCCTTTTGAGAGAAACTCTTTCTCCAAGAAGACACCATTGCGAGCGGTAAACACTTTACCCTCTATTTTATTATAAAAATAATATCCTTTGGTTTCTCTAGGATATCCCACAAAGAAGCATTTGTCTGCTTTGGGAGTGAGTTTGTCTGACGTCAAACGTTTGACATAAGCATCACACCCCCAAACTTTGAGGAAAGACAATCCGAGACGTTTTCCACTCCAAATATCATATGGTGTCTTCTCAACAGACTTAGTTGTGACCCTGTTTAGTGTAAACGCAGCAGTTTCAAGAGCATAACCCCAAAAGGATAGTGGAAGATCTGCTTGGGTCATCATCGACTTAACCATGTCTAACAAGGTTCAGTTCCTCCGTTCAGACACCCCATTCCATTGAGGCATTCCAGGTGGAGTCAATTGTGGAACAATTCCACATTGTTTTAAATGATCATAAATTTCATGGCTCAAATACTCACCCCCACGATCAGATCGTAGAAGTTTAATTGTCTTGCGCAATTGATTCTGTACTTCATTCTGAAATTCTTTGCACTTTTCAAAGGATTCAGACTTTGCCTTATTAGGTAGACATAACCATATCTACTAAAATCATCGGTAAATGTGATGAAGTACTGAAAACCACCTCTAGCAATTGAACTCATTGGTCCACATACATCTGTATGTATAAGTTCCAACAAGTCAGTCGCCCTCTCACTTTGACGAGTGAAGGGTGCTTTGGTCATCCTCCCAAGCAAACAAGATTCGCATGTCTCAAGTGATTCAAAATAAAATGAGCTTAGTAAACCATCTCTATGGAGTTTTTCAATGCGTTTCTCATTTATATGAGCTAAGTGACAATGCCAAATAAAAGTAGGATTTAGATCATTTCGTTGAGCACTTTTGGTATTGATGTTACAAACAGTTTTATCCTCAAGATCAAGAACATATAATCCATTCACCAATGGACATTGAGTATAGAAAATATTATTGTAATAAATAGAACAACATTTGTTCTTTATTACAATCTCATAACCATCAACTTCTTATAAACACGAAGAAGAGATAATGTTCTTGCTCAAAGTAGGAATGCAATGACAATTATTCAATTCCAAAACTAATCCTGTGGGTAATGACAAGTGGTAGGTTCCGACAGCTATGACCGCAACCTTTGCTCCATTGCCGACACGAACATCCAACTCGCCTTTTGTGAATCATCGATCCAGTATCAAATATCCATGATTCACTAGAAGATAATGCAATGTTAATTTCTATAACATTTATACCACTCAGCCCTTGCTTGATTCTTAAACATTACAAGCAGTCCCTCAATCATAGAATAAGCATCTGTATGCTCATACTATTTTTGCAGATCAGAGGACATAGTGGCGAGCATGAGGCATCTTACATTAAGTGCATCATCACAGTGCTTCCAATAAGCTCTACATGCTGTATTAGTTGCATCAGCTGAGAGGTCATCAGGGTAAGGCTGCAGAAAAATGTACTTGGTTTTCTCTTGCCTAAGAACAATTCTCAGGTTGCGGTACCAATCAATAAAGTTAGCTCCAATGAGCTTTTCCTTTTCAAGCACATATCGCAAATTGAATCCGGAATTGTTACTAGCAGACATTATCTACAATAGAAAATAAATATGCAAGATTTAGCACTATGTTATGTACCAATCTTCTAATAACAGTTTAATAAAAGATATCACCACTATATGATCATCGTCTTCCCTCTAACGACATATAGTGGTTCAAGATCCATATTCACTAATTCCTAGTGAGCTTTAGCTTCACTGCTAGGAAATTAGTGACATAGGTAAACAACCATTGTTAATCATATCCCTATATGACTCTTGTTTGTTGGGTGACATCCAATGCCCCAGCTCCCAACTCTATGCCATAAAGCCCAAAACCGTTTTGATAGCTTTGTTGAGTAAACCAACACTATGCATGTGAATGTCCAACATTCACCCTATGCATTATGATAGATGATGGTACTTTGCTTTGGCAAACCTAACACATAACGATCAAAATAACATAGGTGCAACTATTGGTAAATGGCATCAAATGCTCAACTTTTGTGAGGGAAGCTATTCTATCATGACAAAACATCCACCATCCGAAAAGCATGAAAAGAAAAGTAATAAGAATCACAGGCATATGATCATATCACATTGTGAATAGTATGGCCTTTAGAATCATAATGGTCTCCATCGCCATGGTTCCATCAAGATCTGAGCTTCCATGCCTCCCTTCTTTTGGTGATCTCCATCTCCACCATGCTTGAAGACATCTCCATGATAATTAAAGAGACTAAGACAACTAATAGCTACCAAATAAATTACATGAGAGATCAAGCATCACAGGTCGACATGCAGGTCGTTATACAATTATGTGACAACCTCAACCCAGTTGTGTTAAATTTGCAACACGCAGGCTGCACGGATTTACACATAGATCATCACATCACATTAAGACCATACCATTTACATCATTCCCTGCAAAAACGAGTTAAGCGTAGAATGATTTCTAGCGCGAAACTATATTATGTAATCGCTATAGCAGACAGCAAAACAGAATTACATAGATTACATCTATGAAATAACTATGAAAATCTCATCAGATTGATCAAATCAACCCGAATCCGAGCCATTCAGAATGCCCCAATTTTCAATGTGACCGGTTATTCATAAGTAGATCGCGACTCATGACCGTGGTCTGTTGGCTCAATCTGTTAGCTATGTACACGATTAGTCGTGATGGTGATTCCAGCCGGTAGGGACAGGTTGCACACACGACAGAGAAGGAGCACAAGCTGATCCTTTAGTCATATACGATCACAATCTACTCTAACCAACTCTAAACCCCAAAAACCATACGATAAAATTCATCGTATGAACATGTCTGCGATAGATCTCATCTACTAACAAGATCCAGACCAAAGAGTACGCAAGTCGGCTCTGATGCCGCTGTTGGGAAATCAGCGATACGCTACTATAGCAACTCTACCGTATCACCCAGGAAACATGCGAGTACAGAGGTCATAGATCATTACCACTAGACGCGCTGCACAGCGGAACGTAGATGTGCATCGGTGTGGGGGAAGTAGACGATCTCGTTCGTCTCCTCCTCGCCCTCGTCACAACAGCAGGTAAACGAACACGTTCGTTGTAGCCGATCAGCGAAGCAGTAGCAGCAGCGCCTCTACGGAGTCCACACGTATAGGGAGGAACGCCGTGCGCCGGTGTGCTAGCACCGCGTGCGCAGTAAGGGTCTCGACGTGATGCCTGCGAGGGGTGGCATCTAGGGCTGTCACGTGGTGGGGTGATTAGCCTCTAACGGTACCCCTCATATTTATAGGCGTACTAATTGGCTTTTAGGTCGCAGGCCTATTAGTGTCCTAATTGCTTATGGATCAAATATCTAATAGGCCTTAACCTGAATTGTTATGATTGCCTCTTGGGCACATCAACAGTGGGAAGTTAAAATTTTTGGATATCTAGATGATCCCTTGTTGCACTTCTAAGAACTTTTGCCGGTCCTTGCTTTCTACATGAGATTTCAAAATTGAATCTACCAACTGTAAATATATCCTATATATATGGCATAAAAAGATGGATGGCCAAAAGTTTACATGCAATAGATAGCATGCCTCCATGCAATCTCGAAAAAGTTCAATTTGACCTGCCGCGTACTCTATAGTGCTCATATGATAAAGCACTTCATTGAAATCTCCACAACAAAACCAAGGTCCATGCCAGGCAGGTCGCAAATGGTGAAAGATCTTCCCAAAAATATATCAAAACTGTCTAGAGTTACCATAGACGAAGGTAGCATGCCAAGGAGCCTTATTGTCTTCATAAATTGTCACACCAATGAAATGTGAATAAAACCCCAAAAGAGAAACTAACAGCGGATGCTTCCAAAAAAGTACAAGGCCGCACTACTACCTTCGCAGCTGACTGCAATAGAACCTCTGTAGCCCAGCAATCACATAAAGTTTCTTGCTCTCTTGTACCCCATCTTGGTTTCAGACAAAAAGAGGACCACAGGTCAAAAAAGCTTCACTAACTAGTGAAGCTCCCCAACTATCGCGTCTGACCCGGAACCGCGACAGTTCTGATCTAAGAGAAATTTAATTATCGATAAATTGGAGGGTGTGACCCAGATATGGGAGAGTTGGGGCCATCATTCAGGTATCGGGCTACAAACTCTCTCCCACTGGTTGTGCCTTTACATCAGAGACCGAGGATCATTCCCGTCGATGACTACTTAGTAAATAGATTATTGATAATTCAATTTGATGTACAAATTTAATATGTTGACAAATATAATATGTTCTTAAAATGACTTGCAGGTAATGGAATGACTTGGATTGGCATGGTCATTGACACCGTAGATAGCCTAATGCAGAGGTTGGTGCCATATGTCATCATCATTATCCATGCCTTGTGGGTACAAAAGGTGAAGAGAAACTTGCAATTGGGAGCACTACAAGATTTATGGTTTGCAAGTTCTGAAAATCTTTGTATTTGCATCATATTAAAAGTCACTTAATGTGGTGAAAGTGTCTACAGTTGTGATTATGACATTAAAAGACCTGTCGGAAAGTGAAGGTAAAGTTAGTGAACAAGACTAGACCAATATGGATAGGCATTAGCATATGCAAGAATATGTTCAACATATATCTCAATATAGCATGCTACATTATGGCAAAGACTGGTTTATGTGGTTGCTACACAATATATAACAGAAAGAATGATATACGTAGAGGAAAATTGTGTGTGTGTGCACGTTTGAAGAGAGAATGATTGCATATGACTAAATTATTCCAAACAAAATTAAAGAAATAAAGGCCACGATATTCAAAGACTCATTATCTACTCTACGACATCAACTCATATGATGCAACAGGGAGTAGATAATATATCATATCATATAAGATACTTTACTACTTGAAAAGTTCTCATTGTCCTAAGAGTTGGCGATAACACAGAGCAGTCAATGTTCACGAAACAACAGAAGATATACTAAATGATTACGTCACATTTCGACGGGAGGTGGGAGATTTAAATCAAAATTAATTTGGGATGATTAGATGACCGCCTATTGCACTTCTGAGATCTTTTACCAGTTCGTGTTTCCTTCATAATATTTGAAAATTGAAGTTGTGACCTATAAAACTATCCTATATATATGGCATAAAAAGATGGTGGGCCAAAAGCTTACATTCACTAGAAAACCATCGATCCTCAATCTCCTAGACTCGTGAAGCCTCACTAGCAAATAGCCATAATGCAAAAATCCCTGAGAAATAAATACAAAGTACCAGAAAATAAAGTCCATCTATGTAGACCAAATCATGGAGAATTATCCATGCAAAGACTGTACTTTGGTAAGTACTTCTTGTGGTATGCTACCGAGCAGCACCGACATTCTACCAAGCACATTTCCAAGACTTTTGGATTTGTTCTTGTTTCCATCTCTATCATTATCCCAGCCACACATTATTCTTTGTTCTCGCGTGAAAAACATTCATACGCAAGGCATGCATGTTCTGAAGCTTTATATTTGCATCACATTCTGAAAGACACCGAATGTGGTAAAAGTGCCTACGGTTTTAATTACTACATTGAAAGACCTGTTGGAAACTAAAGGTCAAGTTAGTGAACTGGACTAGACCAACATGGATCGGCATTAGCATCTGCAAGAATATGTTCAATATATATCTCAACATAACATGCTACTTTTGGGAAATGACTGGGTTATGTGGTTGGTATGCAATGTATAACAGAAAAAACGACAGATGCAGAGGGAAATTGTGTGTGTGTGTGTGTGTGTGTGTGTTTGTGTTTTGTGTGTGTGTGTGTGTGAGAGAGAGGATGGCTGCATATCACTAAATAATTCCAAACAAAATTAAAGAAATAAATTCCACAGTATTCAAAGACTCATTATCTCGACTACAACATCAACTCACAGGATGCAACGGGTAGTAGACAATATATATAATATATCCTGTCATACAAGATACTTTTCTAATTTTGAAAGGTTCTTATTGTCCTAAGACCTGGCAATAGCATGTAGCAGTGAAAGTTCACGAATCAAAAGAGGATATATTAGATGATTTAGGTCATATTTCAGGGGGTGGGGGGGGGGATTTAAATCAGAATTTAGGATTGTTAGAGATGATCTTCTTATTGCACTTCTGAAATTATCTACCAGTTCGTACTTCCTGCATGAGATTTTAAAATTGAAGCTACCAACTCTAAAAATATCCCACGTATATATGACGTAACAAGAGGGAGGGCCAAAACCTTACATGCAATAGAAAAACTATCGTTCCTCAATCTCCCAAACACGTGAAGCCTCACTAACTGTAGCTATGATAGAATTATCTATGAAAAAATACATAGTGTCATAGAAAAGAAAATTTATCTATGTAGACCAAATCTTGAAGAACTATCCATGCACATAACCGTATTTTGGTAAGCACTTCTTGTGGTATGCTACATCTCAGCCACACATTCTTCTTTGTTTTTGCATGAAAAACATTCATGCACAAGGCATTCAGAAGTTCCAAAGCTTTATATTTGCATCATATTCAGAAAGTCACTTAATGTGGTAAAAACACCTACGGTTTTGATTACTACATTGAAAGAGCTATCGGAAAGTGAAGGAGAAGTTAGTGAACTATGTTGGATAATTCTCACACAAGGAGGAACAAAAAACACTCGATGTATTGGTGCTGACTGACTGACTTAGCAGCATTTGTGAATCTTCCTTGCATTATATAAAGGCTACAATGACTTGAAACTCCTGTCATAATCTGCACTAAAGCGCGCATTTCAACAGCTAGTAACTGCAACTATAATCTACACTAAAAGACCCATTATAGGTGACTAGTAACTGCAGCCATAATCTTCACTAAAATACCAATTACAGCTGACTAGTAACTGCAGCCATAATCTGCACTAAAATGTGCATTACAACTTATTAGAAGCTGCTGCTATAACCTACACAAAATGCAAATAATTACAGCAGCCATAACTTACTAGTATAATAAAAAACGTGCACAGGTTTATTCAACAATATTCTCCCCCTAATCCTGATGTGCGAGCTTTGTGTTGATGACGCCGCTACGGTTGCAAAGATCATTAAGACAATCACGTCCGAGCGGCTTTGTAAGCATGTCCGCCAACTGGTCACTTTTGTTGATGTATTTCAGCACCAACTTGGCATTGTTGATGCAATCCCAAAGAAAATGGTAACAAAGATTGATGTGTTTGCACCGGTCATGCTGACCTGGGTTCTTGGCGAGAGCAATGGCAGACTTGTTGTCGATGTAGAGTGTGGGTGGGGAGACATCTCTGTTCATAAGGTCGGCGAACAACCGTGAAAGCCACATACCTTGGCATGCTGCAGTAGCACCTGCAATATACTCCGCTTCGCAGGAGGAGAGTGCCACCATGCGCTGCTTCTGAGATTGCCAGCTCACTGGGCTCCCCCTATGAAGAAGAAAATGTGTGACGTGCTCTTGCTGTCATCTCGATCACTAGCTAGGTCCGAGTCACAATAGCTGACCAATTCAAGTGCTCCACTGCCGCGGTTGAAAACACATCCGTAGTCCAACGTACCAGCGATGTAGCGCAAAAGATGTTTCACTGCACTCATGTGTTCAGTTGTTGGAGCCACCATAAAGCTTCTCACGTACCCAACTGCGAATACAATGTCAAGTCGAGTGTGTACCAAGTACCTTAAACTCCCAACAATGCTCCTGTACAGCTTGGCATCAACTGGCAGATTAGTGCTTGATTTGCTCAGCTTGAGTCTTGGTTGCACTGGAACACTGCAGGAATTGCAATCCTCCATCCCTGCCTTCTGAAAGATTTTTCTTGCATATGCACTTTCAGTAAGAGTAATGCAACTATTAGATTGTGTTACCTCAATGCCAAGGTAGTAGCTGAAGGGACTGATATCGCTCATCTTGAAGAGATGCTTCATCTCAGCCTTGAACTTGTCGACCTCTTGCTGTTGTGCACCCACAATGATGAGGTCGTCAATGTACACTCCGACAAGTAAGAGTGTGTTGTTGCATCCTTGTTCGGTGGTGCTGCACCTGAACCCAAGCGACAAAATGGTGCTATCAAGCTTGGCATTCCATGCTTTGGGTGCTTGGCGAAGGCCGTAAAGTGCCTTGCGCAACTTGTAGACTTTGTTCTCTTGTCCTTCGAGCTCAAAACCAGGTGGCTGAGTGATGAATATGACTTCCTCGAGATCTCCATTTAGGAACGCATACTTGACATCCATGTGGTGTACCGGCTACCCATGGTGTGCGGAGGTAGCAATCAAAAGGCGAACCGACTTCATTCTTGCAACTGGAGCGAAAACTTCCTCAAAATCCACCCCAACACATTGTGTGTAGCCCTTGGCTTCCAGTCTTGCTTTGTGCTTGACGACGACACCACTTGCATCTTTCTTTACCTTGAAAACCAGCCCAATGGGTTTATTGTTTGATGGCAGCTCGACGAGTGTCCAGGTGTCATTGTTGTTGATGGCTCACTGTTCTTCCAACATGGCTCGATGCCATTCTGGGTGTGGCTCGGCCTCAGCAAATGAGGTCGGTTCATCCACCATGGTGAAGTGCAGATCTTCAATATCACAGAACTGAAACGGTGCATTGTTGAAGTATGCATCCAGGTCCTCCTTGCTGTGCTCTGGTGGTGGAGAGACAAAGTCCCCAGGAGGAGCAGCAGGTGGGGGCGTCTCATCATGTGGCAAGTGCAGTGGAGCAGAAGGTGTGGGAGTGGGTGCTGCCACTCTTGATGTCGTGATTACCTCCGTGCTGTACTCGACGATGAAGGGCTCGTGGTTGTTCACCGTCTCCATGTCGTCGTTCTCCCACCACCACTGAGCAGATTCGTCAAAGACAACATCACGCGTGATGATGATGCGCTTGTTGATGGGGTCATAGCACCTGTACGCCTTGGTGCCATTCTCGAACCCAATGAAGATCACCTTGAAGCTGCGGTTGTCGAGCTTCTTCAGATAAGGCAGCATGTTCCTGATATGGGCGATGCAGTCAAAGGTGCGGAAGTAGTGCACAACAGGGAGTTTGCCATGCCACACTGAATGTAGCCTAGATGGGGGTGAATAGGCTTTTTTGAACTTTTGTTGATCCCTGAAACACTTAACAAATTTATCAAATACAGGGAAATCAGACTAGTCCAGTACTGTGTGGACTAGTCCGGTATTCGCGGACTTGAAAGATCAAGATTGATCGATAAAATCACTTCTTGTACCCTCTGCAGCGGAAAGTAATTTGCAACTTGGTTGTATTACAACAATGAAACAATGTACGACAAAGATCAATTTCAATTCCAATGTTTCAAAGTGAATTACACAAGATTATGTAAACTCTAGAATTATGAACAATGAAAAAAAGTGTGCGAGACAAGATTTTTATCCCATGGTTCAATTCCCACAGAGGAAACCTACATCCACGTTTAGGAGTCCATGGAGGACCGGGTCTTCACCAACCCTACCCTCGTTGAATCGCCACGGAGGTCGATTCTCTTCCACTAATCACAAAGGGGGCAAATATCAAGAGGCCTTCTCACAAGTTGAGGGCTCCCAAAGAATTACAATGAAGAACACCACCAAACACACTCAAAGGATATACAATAAACAACAAGAGTGTGCGAGAGATCAAACCCAAGAGCTCAAGATCATGTGAAACAAGTCTCTCCTTTGATCAATTGCTAACCCTCAAAGATTTGATCCTTTTAGGGTTAGAATGTGCCGAGAGATATGTATTTTGGGCTCTTGGGAGGTGTGACGGCGCAGGGGGTCGAGAGAGTTCGTTGTAGGGCCGTACACCTCTATTTATACTAGGGGTTCCAAAAGTTACCGCTAGGGTTTGCGATGTCCGGACTAGTCCTATGGTGGACTTTAGACTAGTCCGGTTGCGGCGTGTGGAAAACCCTAAGTGTTCAGAGATATCAGACTTGTCTGTAAATGTGCGAACTAGTCCAATCTGGGCACTGGAAGTGTTCGGACTAGTCCGACACATATCGGCCTAATCCGACATGGTGAACCTCGTGTAGAATTGAGGACAAGTCCGCACTTGGAGGACTTGTCCAATTTTAGTTAGAGAGTTTATGAACTAGTCCGATGGATATCGGACTTGTCCGGTGTCGTGAAAAATTGTGGGGCTAAGGACAAATCCGGACTTGGAGGACTTGTCTAATTTTAGTTAGAGAATTATCAGACTAGTCCGGTGCTGTGTAAACTGGAGTGCTTGCGGACAAGTCCGCCTAGGGGGACTTGTCTATTTCTAGTCAGAGAGATATTGGACTAGTCTGGTAGACATCAGACTAGTCCGGATATGCAGATTTTTGTGTAGTGAGTGAAATCTCTTTTGCTTGAGCTCTTGGGGTGTATTTCCCCAACACACTCCATACAAAATAAACTATTCTTTTGATCTCTTGGGCTCCTTTACTTTTGATTCCTCATTCTCCTTTCTTTTTGAGCTTTCTTCCTAATTTCTTTAAAACCTGCGCTCATCTCAACAAGTTTGTTAGGATCTCATTTGTTTGTCATAAATCATCCAAAACCCACAAGGGATGCCTAGATGCTATTACAATCTCCCCCTTTTTGGTGATTGATGACAACCAATCAAAATTACACAAATATGATAAAAAATCATATTTTCATAAAGTGTGCACATATGAGCTTGGAACAAATTAGGCAATGTAGATATAGGACATATGTGCACTCTTTATAGTAGGGTGCAAAACTATGTGTGTGAGAAATAATCGTGATGTGAATGAGGTAAATGGCATAATCGTAACAATATCAAGATTGTCAAGTATGTATATCAATTTCAGAGCATAAACATAGATCATAACAAAGCATTACCACAAACTCCACAAACATGTCCAGAAGCATAATGCGAACATAAAAAAAGTCTTACAACACCAAAAGTAAGACATAATAGCAAAAAAAACACAAATAGAGCTCTCATCTCTTAACCTACTGCTAGGACCTAAGACTCCCCCTCAATCTCTCCCCCTTTGGCACCAAGGCATCAAAAAGAAGGAGAAGAGGGATCTACTCGTTGTTGCCGGCTCACTCCGCGTTGTTGGTCCTCTCGTTGTCTTCATAATCAGACTGAGAAGGTGGAGGGTGAGAGCCACTCATCATGCCCCAAATGCCAAAGTAGGCAAGCTCGAAAGGAGAGAGAGGTGGAAGTTCTGAGAAGTCAGAAGCCGAGTCCTCTGAGATAACTGGAGACCCAATAGGCTCAATCTCTAGTTTTTGACAAATGGCTTTGATATTGTCCTTCATGTACCGCATTTCCTCTTTTCTTGCCTTTGTCATCTTATGGACCTTCACCTCAGTCTTGCGGCAAGAACCAAAGATAGCAGCCAGGTACTTCATGATCCCACCGGCAAGAACCAAAGAACAGCTTGAGGTGGCTTCTGACGCCTCAAAGCTGTATTTCAACATCCTTCACAAATTCTATGCCTATGACCTTCTCTATCATAAGCACGATATACGGTGCATAGACACAGGAGCGATTAGGGGTGCAGGAGATATTTACCATATCATTCCAGATGTAGTCAAATATGTCAAACTTCCTCTTCTTGCTAATCACTTTCATCAAGGTTCTCAAGTAACCTTGGACACTCTCTGCATCTCCATCCTTTGGAGCAATGGTCTTCCGGAGCACTCTATTGAGAACCATGATGAAGGGCTTCATGTTCTTGGTCGAGGGAGGATTCTATTTGAGGTGAGTGTCATAGAGAAAGTCCATCTTGTCCTTCTCCAGGACACCAAGATTGTGAATCACAATTGCATTTTCTCGGTGTCCTCTAGATGCAGCAGCCTGACAAACTCATCATATGTGACTGTGTACTTGGATCCATGAGTCATCCAAGTCACCCTCTCTTCTTCATCGCTGGCAAAATAGCAAGTTGCATAGAACCGAGCAATGACTTCATCACTCCATTTGTATCTAAAAGCAAACAAGTCCTTTAAACCATGCCTCTCTGCAGCCTCTACCACTTCATCAGAAGCACCATAACTCTTTCTTTCAAAGTGGCTCCAGTCAATCCATTGGCTGTAGACTACTGGAGTCTTCATTTGAAGGTACACGGTACTGTAGTAGTCCACATGAAAGTGACTCCAAAATCTTGTGTCAGCTGCCTTCTTGCCACTGCTATATGCATCGATCTTTCCGAGCTTCCATGCCACATCACTCCCCTTGCCATTGAATTTTTCCTCCATTGAGTCCCTATTTCCTTGTCTTGGAGCAATCATCTTAAGGGGGCCAATAGGGCCAGAGGCAATTCCTTTGCCTTTTCGCTTAGATTGGCGTGGAGCCGCCGAACTAGGGCCAATCACATCCTTAACTTTTGAAGCTGGTTTCTTGGCCAGAACCTTTCGCTGGACCCTAGGTGGGGTGGACGAAGGCTCGGCAACACACTCTTGTATGTTGTTGGAGCGAGAATCCGACATGCGAGGCAACACTTCTTGATCCAATTCGGCCTCAGAGTCGAAGCTGTCATCATTTGAGTTCGACATTGTCCTGACAAGTAGGTTACATATGACAGATAAGAATTGGTGGCAAGGGAAGGCATTAAGTTGAAGAAAATTAGGGTTTTGTTCAGCTAACATTGGACTTGTCCGTTGCTCAGGTGAGGACTAATCCGCACTGAGAACAGACTAGTCCGATATTCAACTGCTCGAACCCTAACTAACAAGATAATGGAGTTTCTCGATGCAAAGGTGAAGCAATGTAGTTGTAATACAACAAGGAAGCATGTATTGACAGGAGGAACTAAGCTATTTGAGCAAAACAAGGAAAATTGGAGGTTCTAGGCTTTGGAGAGAAATTTTACAAATCCTTCGGTTTGCAGCGATGAAGAGGTTGTTGGTGCAGACTAGTCTGTGGTCTTCAATCCCCTTGCAATGGAGATCAAATCCCACCGAAACTTGAGTGGATTAGATGGAGATTTAGCGAAATCGCCTTGGGAGCACTCGAGTGAATTGAGAGAATGTGAGAGGAGTTGTGAGAAGGAAGAAGATTAGGGTTGCGCCAGCCCTAGGGTTATGGAGTCGAAAAATCAGACTAGTCCATGGTCGGACCGGACTAGTCCGGACTAGCGGACACTTTGCGGACTAGTCTGCAATGTGCGGACTAGTCCGGTGTAACCATAGACTAGTTCGTGGTGACCTGGACAGAAAAAATATATAGACCTTTCTTATATATTCGAAGATGCTTAAGAAGAAGATAGCGGGCAAAAACACACAAATATTCTTGATGAATATGATCAGTAAACATACAACAATCAAGCTATGACCATAATTCACCAAGATCAAGTAATTAACATAGTTTTTCAGTGAAAATATAATTTTTCAACACAATCAACATGCTTTTGAAGATGGCATAGAGCTATGCAAGTTTTCAAGCCATGTTCCGAGCATCAAGGATATTTAATTTATTTCGGAGCTCACAAAAGCATTTTTCATCAAGTGGCTTGGTGAAGATATCAGCTAGTTTTTTTCAGTGTTAACATGGGAAATGGATTGTCTCTTTCATTGAGTGATCTCTAAAAAAGTGATGCCGGATGTCTATGTGTTTGGTTCTAGAGTGCTCAACAGGGTTATGGGCAATTTTAATGTCACTCTCATTATCACAAAGAAGTGGAATATGACTCATATTGTAACCGTAACCCCTTAGAGTTTGTCGCATCCAAAGGAGTTGTGCACAACAACTCCCGACTACAACATAATATGCTTCGGCCGTGGATAAGACAATGGAATTTTATTTCTTAGAGGACCAAGAAACTAGGGATCTACCTAGGAATTGGCAAGTACCGGAGGTACTTTTTCTATCTACCTTGCATCCGACTTAATCTGCATCGGAGTATCCAATGAGATTGAATTTTGAACCTTTGGGATACCAAAGGCCTAGGTTGGGTGTCTGAACTAAATATTGCAAGATCCTTTTTACGGTTGTCAAATGACATTCCTTTGGCTTGAAATCTCGCACATAAACATACACTCAACATGATATCAGGCCTAGATACGTATAAATAAAGTAAGGATCCAATCATGGAGCGATATACCTTTTGGTCCACATTTGGTCCGTCTTCATTGAGATCCAAGTGTCCATTTGTCGCCATGGGAGTCTTTATGGGCTTTGCTCTGTCCATTCCAAACTTCTTGAGAATCTCTTGAGTGTACTTTGTTTGGCTTATGAACGTCCCGTCCTTTTGTTGCTTTACTTGGAATCCCAAAAAGCATCTCAACTCTCCTATTATGGACATCTCGAATCTATCTGTCATAACCTTAGTAAATTCTTGACAAAAAGATTTTTAAGTTGAACCAAATATAATATCGTCAACATAGATTTGGCAAACAAAGAGATCATCATCAAAGTGTTTAGTAAACAAAGTGTAATCAGCTTTACCGATCTTGAAGCCATTTTCAATCAAAAATCTCTAAGGCACTCATACCAAGCTCTAGGAGCTTGTTTGAGGCCATAGAGAGGCTTACATAGTTTGTACACATAGTCGAGGTACTCTTGATCTTCAAAACCGGGTGGTTGCTCCACGTACACCTACTCCTTGATTGGTCCATGTAGGAAGGAGCTTTTCACGTCCATTTGATAAAGCTTGAAATCATGGTGAGTAGCATATGCAACTAATATTCGAATCGATTCAAGCCTAGCTACTGGAGCAAAAGTCTCGCTGAAATCCAAACCTTCGACTTGTGAGTACCCTTTGGCCACAAGTAGTGCCTTGTTCCTTGTTACAACTCCATGTTCGTCTTGCTTGTTGCGGAAGACCCATTTAGTGCCGACAATGTTGGACTTGGGTGTTTCAACAAGCTCCCACATTTCATTCCTTTTGAATTTGTTCAATTCTTCTTGCATCGCCATCACCCAATCCGGATCTTTTAATGCATCTTCAACCCTGTGTGGGTTCCAAAGAGGATACAAAGAATAGTGTTCACAAAAATTAGCTATACGAGATTGAGTTACTACTCCCTTTTGTAAGTCACCAATTATGTTGTTGACGGGGTGATCTCTTTGGATGCTTTGATGTACTCTTGGATGTGGCACTTGTGGTTTTTAATCTTCATGGTTATCATCTTCTTCTCCCCCTGGATATTTGCCCTTGTTAATGTCTTGATCACCTTGATTATCTTGAGATTGATCTTGTGTGGAAGCTCCCCCTTGATCATTGTCCTCCACTTGTGGTTCATCTTCTTTATTTGCATTTGGAGGTGGCACTTGTGGTGGAATATCGCCCAACACCATTCTTCTCAATGCTTGACATGGAGCTTCTTCTTGATATATCACACATTGATCAACTTGCTCTTCTTGAGAGCCGTTAGTTTCATCAAACACTATGTCACGTGCTACTTCAACAAGTACGAAGGTCTTGTTGAAGACATGATAAGCGTAGGAGTTCGAATCATAGCTGTAGGATCGAAGAGCACATGTAAAGCTACTAGAGGGGGGGGGGGTGAATGGTAGATTAACTTTTTAGTGGAAGCAACAAAACACCCCTCGGTAGAAAACCGATCTGTTAAAGAAACCGTGTGTGCGACTAACCTAAATGTGTTCAACTGTGACAAAACTAGTATAGATTGTAGAGAATCAAGTAACGAAGACGTCACAACAAGAATCACAAAAATCCGTTTGGCGAAACTCAAGTTATGATCGAAAGATCGAACAAAGATCAATCTATCCTACCCGAGAAAAAACAGTTCTGGAACACTGCAAAGAAACTCGTGTAGATCAGATACCACAAATCCAATGATTGTGAAATTTTCACAGATGATAGAGAATTAATTTATGAAGACAACCCTAAAACAATCACATTAATCGATTCTATAGAACTCGATTTATGATAAAACCACCGAAGCAAGATAGTGCTGTGCAGAAACTCGATGAGAAAGACTTGAACAAAACAAATCGGACGAACAAGACACAAAAGCTCATTTAGACTACAAATTTTCTTGATCAAAGCTCACAAGGAACAGCCCCAAAGTCGTCTACCACGAGCTCTGGCCTCCCTTGCTTATATAACCAGCCCTTAGGCCAACCCAAACCTAACTAGGACTCTAATCCTACTCAATTCACGAATCGAAACTTTCCATAACTGCTCAAGACTCTTCTATACGCAGATAGAAGCAATCTTAAGACTTCAAAACACCTTAGGAATTTTTCCCACATTCCTAAAACAACTCAAATTCGTGACCCACATGAAAACCTATCATAACCAACTCAAAACTTTCCATATTTGAGTCAAACACGACTCAGCCGCAGCTTGAGTCCATAACCTAGTCGGTTGGAACTTTCCGACCAATTCTTTTCGTCCACATCTCTTCATGAGGCCTCGGAACCATGTAGCCACGTCCATGCACTCCATGCATACGTGCAAACACCTTCCAATGACGTCCAATTTCCTGCACATGCATTGCCCTTGATTCAATCATCCCGCGTGACCTCCTGATCAGCTCAACCACAGTTCCTCCCGAACTTGGTTGTTGGAACCTCATCTCCTCCCTGAGACTAGTCCAATGGATCCTGTCACCAACCATGTCTTGAACTCAAGCAACACCTGCACATGAATAAACAACCGATACTTTCGAGCACAAGTCCTCGACTTGACTCTCGTTAGTTCCGAAACTACAACACCTTACGTGAGCACCTCACATAAGCATGTTGCAAACCGTAGAAAATTGATAACAGCAAGAACCACCAAAACACACCAAAAAATTAGTAAAAGAATACTAATCAAACTTTCCATAGATGTAAAACAAGTTCTAAATATTTCAAAGTAAAAAACAAAACCATTGCAATCTAGCTCCGGACCTTGCCAAAACTAACCGGACCTTGAGTCGGAGCTTACCAAAGCTAGTAGGACCTAGCACTGAAGCTTACCAAATCTAGTCGGACCTAGCGCCGGAGCTAACCAAAGCTAGTCGGACCTAGCGCCGGAGCTAACCAGAGCTACTCGCACCTAGGCAAAGAAGTCGAACCTAGCATCGGATCTTGCAGGAGCTACCCAAAACAAGCCGGACCTATCATCAGACCTTGCTGGAGCTCGGACCTTGATGATAAAGGTGTTTTGGTAGTATTAAAACTTTTATCGCCATAGCCAATGTATTCAACACACATAGGTCTCACAATAGCCAAGTAAGAAACCTTCATCGGACTTCAAAGCGAACATCGAAGCCCTTGACTTCTTGTTGAGAATATAGCATTTTGAACCAAAAACTCGAAAAATATGAAATATTCGGGTTGTTACCTGTGAGTAATTCATATGATATTTTTCTTGAGTAGGCGATGAAGATAGAGTCAGTTTATGACATGACAAGCGGTGTTGATCGCTTCAGCCCAAAACCAGTCTGAAGTCTTGTCTTCATCGAGCATTGTCGTCGCCATCTCAATGAGTGGCCGGTTCTTCCTTTCGGCTACTCCGTTTTGTTCAGGAGAGTATGGTGCTTAAAATTCGTGTTTTATCCCTTCTTCATCTAGATACTCCTCAACTTGGGTGTTCTTGAATTCCGTTCCATTGTCACTTCGTATGTTCTTCACCGTCAATGAGAATTAATTTTGAGCTCGCTTGATGAACTTCTTGAGGGTTCCTTTAGTTTCTGTCTTATCATGCAAAAAGAAAACCCACGTGAAGCGAGAAAAATCATCGACAATGACTAAACTGTATTTATTACCACTGATGCTTATGTAAGCAACTGGACCGAATAGATCCATGTGGAGGAGTTCAAGCGGTCTTGTTGTAGTCATGGCATTCTTCGCGGGATGGGGCGCTCCTACTTGCTTCACAGCTTGGCACGCTCTATAAGGCTTGTCTTTCTTAAAAACAACATCCTTTGAACCACGGATGTGATCGCCATTTAGAAGTTTTTAAGATTCCTCAAACCAACATGTGCTAGCCGTCTATGCCACAGCCAGCCCATGTTGGTATTTGCAATCAAGCATGTGTCAAGTTCGGCTTTATCTTTATTGAAGTCAACTAGATAAAGTTTTCCCTTTAACACACCCTTGAATGCAACCGAGTTATCACTCCTTCTAGAGATGGTCTCACCCTCATATGTGAATACACAATTATAACCCTTGTCACATAATTGAGATATGGACAAAAGTTATAATACAAGGAGTCAACGTGTAACACATGAGAAAGACTATGTTGTGATGAAATTGCAATTTTACTGGTACCAAGCACTCTTCCTTGACCATTGTCACCAAAGTAAATGCCTTCACTTGGATCTTCATTTTCTTCATATTCTACGAACATTCTTCTTTCTCCGGTCATGTGATTGGTGCATCCACTATCTAGCACCCTTTTGCTCCACCGGATGAATAGGCCTACAAAAGAAAAATTATGCATTGGTCTTAGGTACCCAAGCTTGCTTGGGTCTTTTGAGGTTAGTCACAAGTGATTTGGGCACCCACACATGAGACTTGGTGTTCTCATGGCGTGGGCCAACATATTTAGCATAAACTCTACCAAGATTACTTTTCATAAGTACATATGAAGCATCAAATGTTCTAAATAAAACTTGTTCTTCATATGAGTTAACAAAATTCATTTTGTCAAGGTTATCTTGTTTTCTAACTTTAGAACAGTTTCCCTTGGCAAAAGCAATGCGTTCCTTGTTATTCTTGTGGCTTCTAGCGTTTTGCTTTTCACCATAAGAATACCCATTGCCATATTTTATATTAGGAGGTCTTGTGACCAAGTATGCACTGCGTGCATACTTAACCTTCCCCTTGTCAAATATGACACTTTGGGAAGGATGCTTGTCCTTTGTCAAGTTTGGCTTTTCCTTCAAGTTAGTGTTGTTTTTAGCACATGTACAAGCAATAACAATTTCAAATTTCATATGTTGAGAAGGTGAGCTCGAAGAGGATGAAGAACCACTTTGCTTGAGTGACTCAACTTGTACCTCAATGATCTTGTTAACTTTGGTTAAGTTAGCAAGTTTATCCTTGATAGCCACATTTGAGTCTTTTAGCTTCAAACAAGCTTCCTTGCTTGAAGCTAACTCAAGTTCCAGTGAATTGTTTCGCTCCTTTTCAAGCTCAAGGAGCTTTTTGATCTTAATATATTCTTCCTTTTGGAGGATTATCATATCTTCTTGACGATCAACTAGCTCCTCCTTATCAACAAGCTTATCCGTTAGAAATTTCATCTTAGCAGCAGTTTTCTTGTCTAAACCCCTAAGCATATCTTCATCATCACTAGAATTATCACTATCACTAGCAAAAGAATGCGAAGAGGAATATTTAGTTGTTACCTTTCCTTTACCTTCCTTGGCCATTAGACAAGTGTTGTTGGTGTCTTTCCATGCACCCATGGTTGGGAAGAGAGTGTATTTCTTGGAAGTCTTCTTGATGGCTATGGTAGCCATCTCCTCTTCTTATTCGGAAGAGGACTCATCATTGGAGTCCCACTCCTTCCCTAAGTGGACAGTCCAATATGAAATGGTCATACTCTCCACATTTATGGCAAGCACGCCTCATTTTTGGTCTTGATTTGTCCCTATGTCTTCCTTTATTAGAGATACAACCTTGTCTTCTTCTCATCATTTTCTCGAACTTTTTCAAGAACAAGATCATGTCTTCTTCATCGATATCATTGCTCTCATCATCGCTGTCATCTTCCCCATGGGCTTCTCGAGCTTCTTTTGATATGGGTTTACAAGTTGACTTCAAGGCAACTCCTTTCTTCTTTGCCGAGGTAAGATCGGCGATTTCCTTGACATGTTTAGCTTGCCTCTCCATCATTTCAAAGTTGATAATCTTTCCAAGAAGTTCATCTGGGGTCATTTTCTGATACCCGGGGCTTTCTCTAATCATGGAGCAAAGGGTCACATTGCGAGGCATGAATGCTCTAAGAATCAGCTTCACAACCTCATGATCATTCCACTTCTTGCTGCCATAAGGTCGGACTTTGTTGATGAGATTCTTGAGTCTATTGTACATGTCTTGTGGTGATTCATCTTTTTCTATAGCGAATCTTCCCAATTCACCTTCTATCATCTCAATCTTGGCTTCGTGTACATGGCGATCACTTTCATGTGTGGTTTGTAGAGTATCCCATATCTCTTTGGCAATTTTGAGTCCATCCACCTTGGCGAACTCGTCTCGGCTTAGTGATGAAGTGATCCAGCTACTGCTTGAGCATTCTGATGAATGGCTCTTGGCTTGGAGTCAGCTCTTCATCATCATCCTGGATATCTATCCCTATACACACTATATGCCACAAACTCTGGTTAAGAGATATGAGATCCATTTTCATGTTTTGTCTACATATTGAATAGTCATTTCCATCGAAGAAAGGTGCTTTCCCTAGAGGAATTGATAAGTAATGATTTTTATTGGAATTTAAACGATCATAGTTAAAATGATATCGGGAGTAGTCGGTGTGACTACTCCCCTTCTTATTTTCGTCGTCGATCTTCTTCTTCCCTTTTGGGAAAAGTGCTTTCTTCCGTAGGAGTGCTTTGAGTTCAAGCATCTCCTCATCATCATCCTCACAGTCTTGGATGGCGTCGAGGAGCTTCTCCAGCTTTTGGGCCTTATCATCATTGCCCTTCTCGTTGTTGAAGTTCTTGTGTACATCCTTGATGTCTGACATCGTCTCTTCGAGCGGTGAGTCTCTTTTGAAGAGTGGGGGGGGGGGGTGAATAGGATTTTTCAACTTTTGTTGATCCCTGAAACACTTAATAGATTTATCAAATACAGGGAAATCAGAATAGTTCGATACTGTGCGGACTTGAGATCAAGATTGATCGATAAAATCACTTCGAGTACCCTATGCAGCGGAAAGTAATTTGCAACTTGGATGTATTACAACAATGAAACAATGTATGGCAAAGATGAGTTTTAATTCCATTGTTTCAACGTGAATTACAAAAGATTATGTAAACCCTAGAATGATGAACAATGAAAAAAAAAGTGTGCGAGACAAGATTTTTATCCTGTGGTTCAATTCCCACAGAGAAAACCTACATCCACATTCAGGAGTCCACGGAGGACCGGGTCTTCACTAACCCTACCCTCGTCGAATCGCCACGGAGGCCAATTCTCTTCCACTAATCACGAAGGGGGCAAATAACTCATTCAAGGGGCCTTCTCACAAGTTGGGGGCTCCCAAAGAATTACAATGAAGAACACCACCAAACACACTCGAAAGATATACAATAAACGACAAGAGTGTGCAAGAGATCAAACCCAAGAGCTCAAGATCATGTGAAACAAGTCTCTCCTTCGATCAATTGCTAATCCTCAAAGATTTGATCCTTTTAGGGTTACAATGTGTGGAGAGATATGTATTTTGGGCTCTTGGGAGGTGTGACAGCGTAGGGGGTCGAGAGAGTTTGTTGTAGGGCTATACACCTCTATTTATACTAGGGTTTCCAAAAGTTACTGTTAGGGTTTGCGATGTCTGGACTAGTCCGTGGTTGACTTCGGACTAGTTCGGTGTGCGGCGTGTGGAAAACGCTAAGTGTTCAGAGATACCAGACTTGTCCGTAAATGTGCCAACTAGTCCGATTGGCACTGGAAGTGTTGGTACTAGTCCGGCACATATCGGCCTAATCCGGTGTGGTGAACCTCGTGTGGAATTGAGGACAAGTCCGCACTTGGAGGACTTGTCCGATTTTAGTCGGAGAGTTTTCGGACTAGTCCGATGGATATCGAACTTGTCCGGTGTCATGAAAAATTGTGGGGCTAAGGACAAGTCCGTACTTGGAGGACTTGTCCGATTTTAGTGAGAGGATTATCAGACTAGTCTGGTGCTGTGTAAACTGGAGTGCTTGCGGACATGTCCGCACTGGGAGGACTTGTCCTTTTCTAGTCAGAGAGATATCGGACTAGTCCGGTAGACATCAGACAAGTCCAGATATGCAGATTTTGTGTGTAGTGAGTGAAATCTCTTTTGCTTGAGCTCTTGGGGTGTATTTCTCCAACACACTCCATACAAAATAAACTATTCTTTTCATCTTTTGAGCTCTTTTCTTTTTGATTCCTCATTCTCCTTTCTTTTTGAGCTTTCCTCCTAATTTCCTTAAAACTTGCGCCCATCTCAACAATTTCGTTAGGATCTCATTTGTTTGTCATAAATCAACCAAAACCCATAAGGTATGTCTAGATGCACTTACACACACCTCATACGACGACTTCCCATCGAGTGCCCGTGTTGGGGCACGATTGAGGATGTAGATAGCTGTGGACACAGCCTCTGCCCACAAATAGTCGGGCAAGTTCTTCGCCTGGAGCATGGATCATGTCATGGACACCGTGCTCTAGTTGTGGCGCTTGACTACCCCATTTTGTTGTGGCGAGTATGGGGTAGTGAGCTGCCGCTCAACACCGCGCTCTGTGCAATACCCACCAAACTCCACATATGTAAACTCTCCCTCACGATCAGTGTAGAGGACCTTCAGCTTCCTCCCAGTCTTCACCTCGATAGCCGCTTGGAATTTTTTTTTATTTCCAGTGCTGCTTTGTCCTTGCTGGATAGTACTCGCAGCCACATATACCTGCTCATATCATCAATTAACAACAAAAATATTTGTTGCCACTCGGAGTTGCTTGTGTGATAGGACCACATATGTCACCGTGTACGAGGTCAAGGATGTGCTCCGCACGATGTTGTGCTTGCATAGGGAAGGGGTTGCGATGCTATTTGCCAACAAGGCAGCTACGCATACCTGATCCACCTGATCAAGTAGTGGCAGCCCGCGTACCATCTTTGCCATTTTGTGTGGCGAGGCAAAGCTGAGGTGCCCAAGCGTGGCATGCCATCGCCAAGCCACATTTGAACTTCGGGTGGACAGACATACGGGATGGCCGATGTTCAGCTCGAGGTAGTATAGGATTGATGATGACCACAACACCTTGGTGAGCAAGCGTCGACTCTGGTCAAAGATGCATAGTATGTTGTCGTCGATCACCAGGCGACAGCCAGCCTCGTCTAGCTAGCCAACACTAATTATGTTGGTCTTCAGTCATGGGATGTAGTACACCCCTGTCGGCGCACGGTGTTCACCATTCTTGCAAGTGAAGATGATGGTGCCACAACGCTCAATCTGCACGATGGAGCCATCACATAATTTGACAGTGCCACACACCTCGGCGTCGAGCTCGACGAAGACACCTTTGAGCCCAGTCATGTGGTTCGTGGCTCCTGTATCCAAGACCCATCAATGATGACCTTGTTCCTCCAGCAGGTCAAGCTCGGCCAGCACTTTGTGCTCCTCGATCTGAATGGCGGAAGTAGGAGCGGTCGGTGCTGCAGTAGTATTGATACTGCGGCGTGGGCCATCAACAAGGCCTGGTGCTCTTCTTCTCACTGGACCAGATGAGACTCCTCATCCCTCTTCTTCTTGTGGCACTCTCGATCCCAATGGCCTCTTTTGCCACAGTATGCGCATATGTCATTGCGGGCAGCTCGGCTAGAATTTACGTTGCCAGCACGTGACCGAGTGTTGCGACCGCGGCCACAGGACTTGCTGCTGCCACCTCGACGTCCGCCGGAGCTGGAGCCACCATTTTCACTATCACGTATCTTGAGGAGCACAAGACATTCCTCCTCTATGAGAAGAAGGCGCCCGCTGCTGTCTTTGACAGCTGTGGATGAAATTTCTTGTGATGTTCGACAACGCGCAGCTGTCCGACCGCCTATCCGATCAAGACGGTATTGAGATCAAGTAGCGTCTTGATGGAGATCGCCACCTGTTCTAAATGCTCAGGGACAGAGTGCAGCATCTTCTGGACAACATCCTTGTCGGTAATGTTGTCGCCGAGGACGCGTAGTTGATTGGCTAGAGTGGTGTTGCAGAGCGTGAAGTCTTCAACTATCTCGCCGGGCTTGAATGTCATCTCGGCGAAGTCCTGGCGCAACTTCTTGATGTTGGCCTCCTTCACCCTTTTGACACCAACTCGAGCGGATTGAATCGCCTCCCATGCCTCTCTTGCAGACTCCTTCATGGCCAGGCCTGCCTGCATTTCTTGCGGCATAGCATGCAACAGAGTAGCCAACGCATTCCGGTCCTCCCGAAAGTCATCGGTCCCTGGGTCGATTGCGTCCCACAATCCCTGTGCTTTCAGGTTCATTAGTAGTGACCACTCAGTGTAGTTGGTCCACATGAGGATGGGTAGACAACGGACGCCAGACTCCTTTCGATGACTCGCTCGAGATCACCTCATAGCCAGCATCCCGATGCCGTGGTCGATTTGGTGGAGGGGAGGGTGAGTGTCGTCGAGGAGGGTGGCTGCCTTGCAGAGTCCTCGAATTCGACATGGCTCTGATACCAAACGTTGAATAATTCTCACACAAGGAGGAACAATGAACAGTTGATGTTTTGGTGCTACACTGACTTAGCAGCATTTGTGAATCTTTCTTGGATTATATAAAGGCTACAATAACTTGAAACTCCTGTCATAACCTGCACTAAAGATTGCATTACAACAGCTAGTAACTGCAACCAATCTACACTAAAAGACCCATTACAGCTGACTAGTAACTGCAACCATAATCTTCACTAAAATACCAATTACAGCTGACTAGTAACTATAGCCATAATCTGCACTAAAATGTGCATTACCACTTATTAGAAACTGTTGCCATAACCTGCACAAAATGCAAATAATTATAGCAGCCATAACTTACTAGTATAATAAAAAACGCGCACAGATTTATTCAACAATAAACTAGACTAGACCAATATGGATAGGAGTTTGCACCTGCAAGAATATGTTCAACATTTATCTCAATATAACATTCTACTTTTGGGCAACGCCTTGTTCATGTGGTTGCTACACAATATATAACAAAAACAATGATAGACGTGGAGGGAAATTGTGTGTGTGTGTATGTGTGCACGTGTCTGTGCGTGTGCGAGCATGTGCGTGTTTGTGTTTGTGTCTATGGGTGTAAAGAGAGAATGATTGAATATCACTAAATTATTGCAAACAAAATTAATGAAATAAATGCCACAATATTGAAAGATTATCTCCACTATGACATCAACTTACAGAATGCAACATACAATAGATAATATAGATAACATTTCATGTCATACAGGATACTTTACTACTTCAGAAGTTCTCATTGTGCTAAGAGTTGCCAATAACACCGAGCAGTGATAGTTCACGAAACAATACAAGACATATCAGAATATCACAGGAAATCCATCAGGTCCCAGAGCTTTCATAGGGCCCATCGGATATAAAGAAAACTAATCTTATTAGTTTTTTCTTGCCGAAGCTTTGGCACAAAAGAAAGCAGTATTTCGGTCCCCCTCCCTGAGTTGCTATACTTGAAACCTCTGAAGGGCCATGATTTCCTCTCGTTGTAAGAGTTCGCAAAGTTGTGACTCGACCTCATGCTCCTCTGTGATCACCTCTGGAGTCACAAGCGTCAAGCGCAAATACCAAAGTTTTATCTCAACTTTCCGAATATGCTTGAAAACAGAGCCGAAAGCAACTTGACTCCAATTTCCAACTTGACTACCATTTTATTCAGTTTAGTACATGTAGTTTGAAGCGAATTCGGACCACTATCATTAGACATCCAAGCAGATTTGACCACAATCTTATAATCATCTGCTCGTTTCCACATCACTTCCTATATGAATACTTTTTTATATATGCAGTCATTGTTGCCCTCTTCTAACCAAATAAGGATTGCATAATGGTCAGTTGAAGTGGTAATCAATTCTTCACTTGACAAACCTCGGATAGCTCTATCCAAACATACACAAAGATTGGATTGTGCATCCTGGCGATTTGACAAGGTGAACTTAGGACCAGAAAAACCAGATCATCTGACGATGTAGTAAATTGTGTGTGTGTGTGTGTGTGTATGTGTGTGTGTGTTTGTGTGTGTGTGTATGTGTGTGTGTGTGTCTGTGTGTGTGTGTGTGAAGAGAGAATGTGAGACCTATGTGTGCTGAATACATTGGCTTTGACGATAAAAGTTTTGAATACTACCAAAATACCTTTTTAATAAGGTCCGACTCTAGGTCGGAGCTCCTACAAGGTTCGATGATAGGTCCGACTAACTTTGGTAATCTTCGGCGCTAGCTTCGACTACCTTTGATTAGCTCCGGCTCTAGGTCCGACTAGCTTTGGCAAGCTCCGGCGCTAGGTTCGACTAGCTTTGGTTAGATCCGGCACTAGGTCTTGCTAGCTTTGGTAAGTTCCGGCGCTAGATCCTGTTAGTTTTGGTAAGCTCTGGTTCAAGGTCTGGTTAGCTTTGGCAAGGTTCAGAGCTTGATCGCAGTGGTTCTGCTTTTAACTTGCAATGATTCGTACTTGCTTTACATTGATGGAAAGTTTGCTTAGTATTCTTTTACTAAATGTTTGGTGTGTTTTGGTGGTTATGACTGATATCATTTTGCTGTGGTTTGCAACATGCTTACGTGAGGTGCTCACGTAAGGTGTTGTGGTTTCGGAACTAACGAGAGTCAAGTCGTGAACTTGTGCTCGGAAGTATTGGTTGTTTATTCATGTGAAGGTGTTGCTTGAGTTCAAGACATGGCTGGTGATGGGATCCATTGAACTAGTCTTAGGGAGAATTTGAGGTTCAACAACCAAGTTCGGGAGGAATTGTGGTTGAGTTGATCGGGAGGTTGCGCAACATGTTTTGAATCAAGAACAATGCATATGAAGGTATTGTGGACGTCGTTGGAATATGTTTGCACGTATGTATGGAGTGCATGGATGTAGCTACATGGTTCCGAAGACGGTTATGGAAGGAAATATCTGATTGGAATGATCGGATCGTATCGGATGATGACTTCGGCTGCGGCGGAATCGGTTTTGGCTCGGATATGGAAAGTTTTGAGTTGGTGTTGATAGGATTTCGTGTGGGTCACAAATTTGTGTTGTTTTAGGAATGTGGGATACGTTCCTAAGGTTTTTGGAAGTCTTAAGATTGCTTCTATCTGTGTATAGAAGAGTCTTGAGAAGTTATGGAACGGTTCGATTCGTGAATTGAGTAGGATTAGAGTCCTAGTTAGTTTTGAGTTGGCCTAAGGGCTGGTTATATAAGCAAGGGAGGGCAGAGCTCGTGGTAGACGACTTTGGGGCTGTTCCTCTTATGGTTTGATCAATAAAATTCATAGTTTGAAGGAACTTTTTTGCTTTGTTCGTCCGACTTGTTTTCTTCAAGTCTTTCTCGTCGAGTTTCTGCACAACACTACCTTGTTTTTCTCGGGTAGGACAGATTGACCTTTGTTCGATCTTTCGATCGTAACTTGAGTTTTTCTCGATGGATTTTCATGATTCTTGTTGTGACGTCTTCATGACTTGATTATCTACAATCTATACTAGTTTTTTCACAGTTGAACACGTTTAGATTCGTCACACACACGATTTCTTTAACAGATCGGTTTTCTGCCAAGGGGTGTTTTGTTGCTTCCGTTGAAAAGTTTTAATCTACCATTCACCCCGCCTCTGGTAGCTTTACATGTGCTATTCGATCCTACAATTGGTATCAGAGCCACGGTGCTCTAATCTTTGTGATTCACATGTGCTTTTTACTAATCCTCATGGAGAAATACTCGGCAAAACCTTATGTGTTTGTTGGTATTGATTTTCAGTTTTGGAAGGCACGCATGGAAGCTTTTATCCAGGCGCAAGGCTTTGCGATATGGGAAAAAGTGTACAAGCTTTACGACGTGTTGCCGAACGATCAAGTCACGGCTATGAATTTAAGAGATGTCGACAACAACAACAAAGCCCGAAACGTGATCATAAAGGGACTAACTCAAAGCGACTTTGACCGTGTTGCACACCTCCGATCGGCGTACGATGTCTGGAGAGCACTCTGTGACTACCACAAAGGATCCAACACAATCAAGGAGGTAAGACAACATATGTTCGAAGAGGAATACATGCGTTTCGAGATGCAACCCGGTTAGTCTATCAGTGATCTCTTTGCTAGCTTTAACAATATTCTCAGCAACTTGCGTAGTGTCAACGTCAACTTTTCAGATACTGAGAATGCTAGGCAATTACTAAGTGCATTAGACATGTCAATCTGGGAGATGAAAGTTGCATCCATTCGTGAATCTACTGTCATGAGTACACTTACTTTAGATGTGCTATATTTAAAGTTAAAAACTCATGAAATTGACATAATATCACGTAAGAACCCCAAGAAGTCTATTACTTTTGTTTCTCAACGTGACATGCCTAGCTCCAGTCAATATTCATCTTGTGATACCCTTGCTTTGTTGTCCTCTCTAACCCTTTATCAGATTGGGGAGTTTCCAGAGGAGGAGCTAGCACATCTCTCTACTAGGTTCTCAAAAGCATTGCAAAATGTGAGAACTAGAAGGAGAGGAAGCTCCGGACCTCAACGATGCTTCGAATGTGGTAAGACAGGACACTTTCGTACAGCTTGTCCTAACCTTTCAGGTCCTACTTCTCGGGAAGACAAACAATCAAGGAAAAAGCACTCCTCAACAATCGATGAGAAGAAGAAGATGGGCTTTACAGGTCGGCAACTGGTGAACAGTTTTATCTCCGCACTCCAAAAACTTGGGTCAAGCAACGTGGACAATGGAAGTGACGAAGATGAAGATGATTTGACAAACTTGTGCTTCATGGCGGGCAAGTCAAGATCAAGTATGGAGGACGCATAACACAACAATGACAATGAAGAGGTATGTCCTACTTGTGAAGAAATATGTGATGCTATTTCTCGTGCCACTGTTATTGTTAAGAAAAAGGACAAAAAGCTTACGGACAATGCTGTTAAAATTGAGTCACTAGAATCTGAAATTAATTGTTTGAAATTCTTTTTCCTTGTAATGATGCATGTCCCTCACGTGACTTAATCTATAAACAATTGTCTACATTAAGAAGTGCACACTCCTCCACTCTAGATAGACTTGATGAAGAAATTGAAAAGAACAAAAGGATGTCTGATTTTAATGTTAAAAACTTAAAAGATGCTTCTTGTTCTACAGATGATCTGCATTGTTCTGCATGTGACAATATTGACAAGAAACTAAAAGATGTAATGAATGAAATTTCCATTCTGAACAATGCTTTACATTCTCATGAAGTTAAATATTGTTCCAGTTGCAAACTAAAAGGAAAAACCTCATGTCAAACTGCCTAGTTTTATCTAAAGAACTTGAAAATAAAAATAAGATACTATAGCAGTTTTACAATGGGAACAAGAATCTAAACTTGCTGTTAAATTCTTCTAAACCTTGCAATGATAAAACTGGTTTAGGTTTTGACTCCCATGCTTATTCTAAAACACATCCACCTCACATTGTAAAATCATTTGGAAAATTTTTAATCAAAACTGTACCTAAACAAAAGGATGTGATTTTTAAATCTGCACGAGTGCTTTCTAATTCTGTTTCTAATACTGGATGCTCATCTAGACATGATTAAAAAAATTAAATTTCATTGTACTTACTGTGATAAAGATGGTCATGTCGTAGATTTCTGTTATAGACTAGATGAAAAAATTTAAAAGGATAAAGTGTTTGCTAGATCTCATAACTTTCATGCTAAACCTAAAATTAGAAACATGCAACCTGCTTTAGTGAGTCAGAAATTTGAAAAAGTAGCTTCCGGATGTTCTGGTAAGAGATCGACAAAGGCAGCTCCGGTAGTTCCGATAGCTCCAAGAGCTCTCAGACCTTTTGTTGTTCCCTTCGGAACATCAATTTTTGCATCCAGAGCTTCAGCTTTTTCCTTTGGAACTGCTGCTTTTACCTCCGGAGCTACTGATTTTCGTGCTAAACGTGAAATAACTTTTAAATCAATAGTTAAGAACAGAAAACCTCAATCTTTGACTCATAAACCTGCTATTTTGTCACAGCTTTCGCGTGTTGTTCCTACTGGACGTCGCATGACTCATTATTGGATTCCCAAATGCTTTTTGACTAACCCCAGTATTGTGTCATTGACGTATTATTCTTCTATGTAGGTTACACGCTTTAGGAAGGAGAACATTTAGATTGTGGATTCAGGTTGCTCATGCCACATGACCGGTGAAAAATAATGGTTCTCCTCCCTCTCTTTTGTGTCATGTGTAGAAAATGTTACTTTTGCCGATAATTCTTCAACTCCTATAAATGCTAAGAGTTCAGTTAGAGTAAATGACCACTACACTCTAGAGGATGTGGCACTTGTTAAAAATTTGAAATACAACTTGCTTTCTATTTCACAACTACTAGATGAAAATTTGGAAATTTTTTTTACTAAAAATTGTTGCAAAGTTGTAAATTCAAATAGTGAGCTTATTTTTAACATGTCTCGGTTTGGAAGAGTTTTTAGAGCTGATTTTCATATATCTTCCTCTAAGCATAGGTGTCTAGTTGCTAATGATTCAAAGGACCTATATTTTTGGTATCGTTGATTTGGTCACGTAGGCTTTGATCATCTAACGTGTGTTAGTGCTCTTAATCGCATACGTGGGCTGCTTAAGCTTAAAGGGGACAAAGAAATTGTGTGATCTTCTTGTAGACATGCTAAGATGGTTGTAGGTTCATACACTCCTCTCCCAATGATCATGACAACGGAACTGGGTCAACTTTTGCACCTTGACACTGTAGGACCTTCACGTGTTCAATCCTTCGAAGGTAAATGGTATGTTCTTGTGATTGTTGATGATTATTCTAGATACTCTTGGGTTTACTTTATGGCATCTAAAAATGAAGCTTTTATTCACTTTAGAACTTTATTTCTTTGATTATCAATTGATCAGCCAGGACCTTTAAAAGCAATCAGAAGCAATAACAGAACCGAATTTAAAAATCAATCTATTGATCACTTTTGTGCTGAAAATGGAATAGATCATCAATTTTCTTCACCATATGTACCTCAACAAAACGGTGTTGTAGAAAGAAAGAACAGAAACTTAGTTGAGATGGCTAGGACTATGCTTGATGAATATCAAACTCCTAGAAAATTTTGGGCTGAGGCAATTGCAACTGCTTGTTATGTCTCAAATCGTGTTTTCTTGCGTGCTAAGCTAGGTAAAACACCATATGAACTTCAATTTGGACATAGGTCTAGTGTTACACACTTTTAGGTCTTTTTTTGCAAATGTTTGTTAAGAAACATGGTAATCTTGATAAATTTGAACCTAGATCCATTAATGGCATGTTTCTTGGTTATCCAAGGCTACCGTGTGCTTTTACTTGACACTAACAAAATTGTGGAGACTTGTGAAGTGTCTTTTGATGAAGCTAACCCAGGTACTAGCTTAAACATTGCAGGTCCGAATCCATATCCTCAGGGGAAGGGTATTTTCGAAGAAGAAGAAGAGTCGGTGATATTGTCTGATAGTTCCGAAGCTGACACCTGTCCAGCTCTGAAATTTGAACAAGCTCCGACTACTATATCTGCTGGTCCTGATTGTCCACAAGCCACAAGCTCATCAATCTTCGATGAACCTGATGAAGAAGAACCTTGTGACACATCTGTTCCCCTATGGATTTACAAGAATCATCCCCCGCAACAGATAATTGGAAGCTTGCATGAACGAGTTACAAGATCTAGGGTTTCCGACCCCAATTCTCATGCTCATTCTGCTTTTGTTGCTTCTTCTGAACCCAAAGATATATCATATGCACTCACTAATGAATCTTGGATTATTGCCATGCAAGAAGAGTTAGAAAATTTTGAAAGAAATAATGTTTGGAAACTTGTACCTCCACCTCCACACTTTAATTGGAACTAAATGGCTGTTTAAAAATAATCAAAGTGAGGATGGTGTTGTGATTAGGAATAAGGCTAGATTGGTTGCTCAAGGTTTCACACAAATTGAAGGTCTAGATTTTGATGAAACTTTTGCTCCTATTGCTAGATTAGAAGCCATAAGAATTTTGTTAGCTTTTGCTGTATCTAAAGGTTTCAAGTTATATCAAATGGATGGAAAAAGTGCTTTTCTTAATGGCTACATATATGAGGTGGTTTATGTCAAGCAACCACAAGGTTTTGTAAATCCAGATTTTCCTAATCATGTTTACAAACTGTCCAAAGCCTTGTACGATCTGAAACAATCCCCTAGAGCATGGTATGATAGGTTAAAAACATTCTTACTTCAAAAGGGTTTTACCATGGGCAAGGTAGATACAACGCTTTTTTGTACTTAGGCATGGCAATGACTCACTATTCGTTCAAGTGTATATGGATGATATTATCTTTGGTTGTGCTTCTCCTGATCTTGTGTCCAAGTTTTCAGCGATAATGAGTTCAAAATTTGAAATGAGTATGATGGGTGAACTCACTTACTTCTTGGGGCTGCAAATCAAGCAAACCAAAGAAGGTACCTTTGTGCATCAAACGAAGTATACAAGGGACCTTCTAATACGCTTTAACATGGACAAAAGCAAGCCTCTTCGGACACCAATGGATACAGCAACAACACTTGAACTTGATGAATATGGTGAACTCGTGGATCAAAAAGAATATAGAAGCATGATTGAATCACTTTTATATCCCACGACATCAAGACCAGACATACAATTCAGTGTATGTCTTTGTGCATGGTTTCAAGCTTCCCCACGTGCTTCACATCATCAAGCCATCAAAAGAATTCTCAGGTACTTACATGAAACTCAAGAATTTGGTGTTTTTCTTCCTTCTTCCTCAACCGTTACTTTGAAAGCTTTTTCGGAAGATGATTTTGGGGGTTGTAGGATTGATAGGAAAAGTACTTCCGGTGCTTATCATTTTCTTGGTAATTCACTTGTTGCTTGGTTTTCTAGAAAACAAAGTTCAGTTCCACAATCCACAGCTGAATCTGAATATGTAGCTGTTGCTAGTGCTTGCTCACAAATTCTTTGGATTGTTCAAACACTAAAGGACTATGGGGTTGATCTAGATAGTGTTCCATTATTTTGTGATAACACTAGTGCCATTTGCAATCCTAAAAACCCCGCGCAACATTCTAGAACTAAACACATTGATATTAGGTATCACTTTCTTCGTGATAATTTTGAAAAAGGAAACATTGTGCTTCACCATGTATATACCGAACAACAATTGGCTGACATTTTCACAAAACCTTGGATTTCACTCGTTTTTGTTACATTCGTAGTGAAATAGGGGTTATGCATCCTCATGGCTTAAATTAAGTGGGAGTTTTGAAACTTGGGAAGTTTATGTGTGAATCTAAATTTAAAATAATATGATCATAGTATTTCATACATATATGACTTTTTGATTCCTTTTACATGCTGAAAGTTCTTACTACATTACTCATGCTATATATTTTGTAGTTTTTGCCATGACTAGTAATTGAAATAATTACTTATACTAAATCTGGTCATGATCGAACTTTCTTGCTGTTTTGAACTTGTTGCATGCTCACAAGTGCTTTTAATAAGGAAAAATTAATCAATCAACTACTCGCATGTTGAGCTTTTATGAACAAATATAAACTGAGAAAAGATCAAGAAAATATGCATGCATCACACTTCTTCTTTTGAGATGGCTTATCATTGCACTTAGATATGAACTTGGAAAAAGTTGTGTGTGACTAAAACCATGTACTTAAGCTTCTGATTGTCAAATGACACATGCTTGGCTTGGTTGGTTAGAAAAAGGCAGATGTGCATATAATCTCTTGCAAATATCGTATGATCTAAATTTGCGCTTTGAAAAATAATAAAATTGCAATAACAAGTGTCATACTATCAGGTCTTGAAATAGTTAAGTTTGTGAGATCACGACTTTCTTAAATTGAAAATTATATTTGATCTCTAGCATGTCTTACACTACTTTATGTATCTCATTGCTGTGATAGTGTAAGTTACTTGATAGTATGACTTGGATGAGCTTTGTTATATATATATATATATATATATATATATATATATATATATATATATATATATATATATATATATATATATATATATATATATGTTATAATGTGCTCATAACAAATTAAAATTTCTCTTTTGTACCTTGCTGAATACATTGTCAAAGGGGGAGAAGCATGCCAGGGGGAGAAATTTATTTCTATCTTATTTGATTTTCAGAAAGGGGGAGAAATTGTTTTCAAAACTTTTCATGTAAATAAGCCAATGTTCGGATTCTAAGTGGTGTTGCCAATGCATTCATTAAGGAAGAGATTGTGAGACCTATGTGTGCTGAATACATTGGTTTTGACGATAAAAGTTTTGAATACTACTAAAACACCTTTTTAATAAGGTCCGACTCTAGGTCCGAGCTCCTGCGAGGTCCGATGATAGGTCCGAGTAGCTTTGGTAAGCTCCAGCGCTAGGTTCGACTAGCTTTGGTTAGCTCCAGCTCTAGGTCCGACTAGCTTTGGTAAGCTTTAACGCTTGGTTCGACTAGCTTTGGTTAGCTCTGGCGCTAGGTCTTGCTAGCTTTGGTATGTTCCAGCACTAAATCCTGTTAGTTTTGGTCAGCTCCGATTCAAGGTCTAGTTAGCTTTGACAAGGTTCGGAGCTTGATCGCAGTGGTTCTGCTTTTAACTTGCAATGGTTCGTACTTGCTTTACATTGATGGAAAGTTTGCTTAGTATTATTTTACTAAGTTTTTTGTGTGTTTTGGTGGTTATGTCTGATATCATTTTGCTGTGGTTTGCAACATGCTTATGTGAGGTGCTCATGTAAGGTGTTGTGGTTTCAGAACTAACGAGAGTCAAGTCGTGGACTTGTGCTCAGAAGTATTGGTTGTTTATTCATGTGCAGGTGTTGCTTGAGTTCAATACATGGCTGGTGACGGGATCCATTGAACTAGTCTTAGGGAGAAGATGAGGTTCAACAACCAATTTTTGGAAAAATTGTAGTTGAGTTGATCGGGAGGTTGCGCAACATGTTTTGAATCAAGAACAATGCATATGAAGGTATTGTGGACGTCGTTGGAAGATGTTTGCACATATGCATGGAGTGCATGGACGTGGCTACATGGTTCTGAAGACGGGTTATGGAAGTAAAGATCTGGTTGGAAGGACCGGATCGTATCGGATGATGACTTCGACTGCGGCAGAGTCGGTTTTGCCTCGGTTTTGGAAAGTTTTGAGTTGGTTATGTTAGGATTTCGTGTGAGTCACGAATTTGAGTTGTTTTAAGAATGTGGGATACATTCCTAAGGTGTTTGAAAGTCTTAAGATTGTTTCTATCTGCGTATAGAAGAGTCTTGAGCAGTTATAGAAAGGTTCGATTCGTGAATTGAGTAGGATTAGAGTCCTAGTATGTTTTGGGTTGGCCTAAGGGCTGGTTATATAAGCAAGGGAGACCAGAGCTCGTGGTAGATGACTTTGGGGCTGTTCCTCTTATGGTTGATCAATAAAATTCATAGTTTAAAGGAATTTTTGTGTGTTGTTCGTCCTACTTTTTTCTTCAAGTCTTTCTCGTCGAGTTTCAGCACAGCACTACCTTGCTTTGGTGGTTTTATCATAAGCTGAGTTTTACAGATCCGATTGTCGTGATTATTATTGGGTTGTCTTCACAAGTTAATTTTCTATCATCTGTGAAAATTTCACGGTCATTAGATTTGTGCTTTCTGATCTACACGAGTTTCTTTGCAGTATTCCATAGCTATTTTTCTCGGGTAGGACAGATTGACCTTTGTTCGATCTTTCGATTGTAACTTGAGTTTCTCTCGACGTATTTTCGTGATTCTTGTTTTGACGTATTCGTGACTTGATTCTCTATAATATATACTAGTTTCGTCACAGTTGAACACATTTGGATTAGTCGCACACACGGTTTCTTTAACAGATCGGTTTTCTGCCAAGGGGTGTTTTGTTGCTTCCTCTAAAAAGTTTTAATCTACCATTCGCCCCCCTCTGGTAGCTTTACACGTGCTCTTCGATCCAACAAGGAATGATGGCACATAACTAAGTTATTCCAAACAAAATTACAGAAACAAATGCCACAATGTTCAAAAACTCATTATCTCCACTACAACATCGACTCACAGGATGCAACAGGTAGATAATATCTCATGTCATACAATATACTTTAATACTTGAAAAGTTCTCATTGTCCTAAGAGTTGGCGATAACACTGAGCAGTAAAAGTTCACGAAACAATAGAAGATATACCAGATGGCTTAGGTCACATTTCGGAGGGAGGTGGGAGATTTAAATCAAAATTTGCGATGATTAGATGATCGCTTATTGCACTTCTGAGATCTTTTACCAGTTCATACTTCCTGCATAAGATTTGAACATTGAATCTATGACACCTAAGAATATCCTTTATATATGGTATAAAAAGATGGCTGACCAAAAGCTTACATGCACTAGAAAACCATACGTCATCAGTCTCCTAGACTCGTGAAGCCTCACTAGCAGTAGCTGTAATGAAAATATCCATGAGAAATAAATACATTGTGTCAGAAAGAAAATCCAGCTATATACACCAAATCATGGAGAACTATCCTTGCCCATAACTATACTTTGGTAAGCACTTCTTGTGGTATGTTACCGAGTAGCAACGACATTCTACCAAGCGCATTTCTAACCCTTTTGGATTTGTTCTTGTTTCCATCTCTGTTGTTATTACAGCAACACATCCTTCTTTGTTTTGCATGAAAAACTTTCATGCACAAGGAATTTAAAAGTTTCAAAGATTTATATTTGAATCATATTCAGAAAGGCACTTTAATGTGGTAAAAGTGCCTAGGATTTTGATTACTACATTGAAAGGCCTCTTGGAAACTGAAGGTCAAGTTAGTAAAGTGGACTAGACCAATATGGATTGACATTAGCATCTGCAAGAATATTATCAACATATATCTCAATATAATAAGGTACTTTTGGGCAACGATTGGTTCATGTGGTTGCTACACAATATATAACAGAAACAATGACAGATGCAGAGGAAATTTGTGTGTGTGTGTGTGTGTGTGTGTGTAAAGAGAGAAGAATTGCATATCACTAAATACTCAATTAGATGATCCTATTCGTCTTCCCGTACATCATCAGCTTGTTCCATCTATGTTCAATATATGTTGTATTACTCTTATAGGTGGCGTGTAATGTGGATAGCCATCCCTGTAGTGCTCTCTAGCAATGCTCAAATTTTCTTTGCAGTATCTGGTGTCCTCCATGTCCCATAATTGTTGATAACACATTTATGTAAATTTACAAGATGGAGATTACTAGAAAAAAACAAAACTTGGTGAGGTGTAACACTAACCAGAGTATATTAGACTATTTCTCTCTTGATAGAATCATCAATATCTGACCACTAGTACCAATGAGAGGTACATGTGTTTTTGTGTTGAGAGCCACCTCATCAACAAATAATCGATAATTAATACCAACAGTCCAGTCTACTGGAAAACTAAACTGGTAGCTCTAATTGTCCAATCACTACAGGAAACTCATCAATAATGGGGGGGGGGATTATATACGACAGTACCGTCGTTAATAAAATTATTAACAATGGTTACAAACAACCCTCATAAATAAGGCGACTGTTTAGACCGGTTAATGGGAACCCTCCTAAATAAAATTATTTACAACGGTACTGTCGTAAATACGTGGTCTATTTACGATGGTTGACCTAACAGCCGTAAACAAGTCTCTTTGTTTACAACGGTTTCCTAGAAGCGTTGTAAACAAAGAGATTAATAAAAACGTGTTGCACGCGGGAGGGGAGCAGTTTCGCTCCCCTATCGTGCGCCGCGTTTGCCTCCCGCCCACCGCTGTCGCCTCCCGCCGCTGCTGCCTCCCGCTCGCGCGCCCGCCCGCCTCCTCCCACCGCTGCCGCCTCCCGCCCGCCTGCCAACTCCTGCCGCCGTCCGCTGCCTCCCGCCCGCCCGCCTCCTTCCACCGCCGCCCGCCTCCTTCTCCTGCCGCCGCCCGCCACCTTCGGCTCGAGCACCTCCTCCGATGCCCTCCCGCTCGCCGCCTCCCGCACCCTCTTAGGTTTACTTTGAGGTTAACCCTAAACCCTTTCGAGGTTGTTAATTGCTTAGGTTTACTTTGCTTAGAATTTTTTATTATGTAGTTTACTTTGCTTAGGTTTTTATTAGATTATTAATATGTTTAGGTTATTATATTTTTTTAGTAGCTTACTTTGCTTGTCAAATTTCTTAACTAGGTTGTTAATTGTTGAATTAGTTTGTTAATTGTTTATTTTTTTCAATTTTTGAATTAGTTTGTTAATTATTTAATTAGTTGTAAATTGTTTAATTAGTCTTTAAATGTTTAATGAGTATTGTCGAAGGGTTTTTGTGACACTTCTCCCGGACCTGCTAAGGAGCAGCCCGCGGAGGTTCTTTTTAGGAGGGGCGAATTATTTGTAACTACGAGCTAGATGAACACGGAGAATTTTTACGTGGTTCGGGCCGCCGGGAGGGGTAATACCCTACATCCATGGGGGGTTGTGTTGTATTGTATGAGCGAGGTGTGAGAGATCCCCTCCTCCTGTCGTGGCTACCTGGTCCTTTTATAGGTGAAGGACCGGCAGGTTATATTATGACTAGGGCCTGACAGGTGGCCCCAGGTTAGTTAGTCATAAAAGTGTATTAATGCGCCTTAATGACACATTGATGGATCTTGATGGTGCATTCACGTGTCCTGATGACATGTTAATGGTCTTGATGGGTCTTCATTGTGTATTAATGTGTCTTGATGACACATTAATTTTGTCTTGAAACAGCGTTCTTGATGACGTCCTAATGTTGTCTTGAGTGCACACGTTGTCTTCATGATCCGCGAAACGCGTGGCAGCACCGGACCTTTCCTCAGCGCGGAGGCTGGGTCCGGAGCCGTGAGACGCGTGGTTGCACTGGACTGCTCCTCAGCTGGGAGGTTAGGTCTGGAGCTGCGGGTTGCATGGCAGCACTGGAGCCACCCTTGGCAGGGAGGCAGGTCCGGAGCTACGGAACACGTGGCAGCACTGGAGCTACCCTTAGTAGGGAGGCAGGTCTGGAGCTGCGGGACACATGGCAGCACTGGGGCCACCCTTACAAGGAAGGCAGGTCCGGAGCTACGAGACACGTGGTAGCTTTTGGGTACTTCCCCTCTTGGGAGGTAGAATCCAGCGTCTTGTCTTCCTTGTATGCAGGGGTACCCGGTCTGCAGGGTATCGATAGTGGCCCCCGAGCCCACCTCGGGAGAGGCAACGATCCCAAAGGTGAGGCCACCATCATCAACGCTAAGAACATCAACGACGGGTCCCCCCTGAGAGGTGTCGGTGTTGGAGCTTGATGTCCGACGGCGGAGCTTGGCGAAGGTGCGGGAGCGTCCACCATTGATGCTATGAACGTTGACAGCGGGCCCCCTTGGAAGGTGCCAAAGTCGTATGTTGACGTCTGACGGCAGAGCCCAAAGAAGTGTGATGTTCTGCACAAGAGTGCCAACAAAAAGAGTAATAGTGATCATTGGTTACAATCTTCCTACCCTCAGTTTTGTTGTGGCTTACGGTCCTTAGCCTGGCTATGGGGCCTGAGTAATTCAGTGCGATAGTATCCACGTACTGGTTGCCACCTCACTCAGGAACGTGTGCTATCCGGACCCGCCTTACTGTGACGCAACACTAGAGTAGGTAGAGTGGCGTACTTAGGGTGCTGGCAGGCTAAGTCCTTAGCCGACTCCGGACCTATCATAGGCGTTCTATTTTAGGCGAGTAGGCCATACAGCGGGCACGAGATCCCAAATGAGAGACTACCAGAAATAACCAAAGACATCATAGGTACTTCAGTGTGTCCGTCTACAGCAGGATAGCACAACTCCTATTGTGGTCAAACAGAAAGATGCAACAGAGCGAAAAAGAGAATAATATGCAGAATATTTAAGCATAATTATGTGAACATGGTGACAGTATCCGGATTTTGGTTATTGCTTTGTCCAGGAGCATGTGCCTTTCAGTCTTTGGTACTGAACCGCTGTGCTGGGGAGGAAGAGTGTGCTGGCTTAGGGTCACAGGGAATGACTTTGAGTGCATGACCAGGCTAAGCAGTCTACACACTCATGACCTCCCACCAACATTAGTCTTTTGGGAGACGTCCGGCCCCAGTACTCAACCGCAACATCGGAAATGTAGAGTGTACATACTTAGGGTGCTGGACCAGGCTATGTAGGTAGCACACTCCGGACCCCTAGTATTCAGCCGCAAGAAAGGTAGAGTGTGCATACTTAGGGTGCAGGACCAGGCTAAGCAGACAGCGCACTCCGGACTCTCTATTGGCATTGGATTTTCATGGGAGTGATTGTTCAGCGCCATGGTACTCCAAATAGGAAAATAACCAAGGAGACCGGATACATCACAGGAACCTGGTGGCGTCATTGTTGCCATGGTCGCAGGTAGTCATTGCGTGGTTGTGGAAGTAGGCATGAGGCAAAGTGTACAGGCTTAGGGTCACGGGGCATCGACTTAGGGTGCAAGACCAGGCTAAGCAGGCTATACACTTTGGACCTCCCACTGGCGGCGGTTGCAGTTGAAAGCCGCCAAGTGGTGACAACATTAGCCATCAAAATACGGAGTGTTTGTCCGTCGGGTCAGCCCGTTATGGAACGGTATGTGGCGTCGTCCTGCTGCTCTCTTCATGGCGGGAGGGTCGAGAGGAGCTGGCGATGGATTGAGAGTTCACCATCATGGTGAGGCTCGTAAGTCCAAAAAAGTGCCCCCTATCTGGCGCGCCAAAATTTCAGGAGGCGTAATACCCTACATCCACATTGGGGTTGTGTTGTATTGTATGAGCAAGGTGTGAGAGATCCCCTCCTCCTGTCGTGGCTTCCTGGTCCTTTTATAGATGAAGGACCGACAAGTTACATTATGACCGGGGCCCGACAGGTGGCCCCGTGTAAATTAGTCATAAAAGTGTATTAACATGCCTTAATGACACATTAATGGATCTTGATGGTGCATTCACGTGTCCTGATGACACAATAATGGTCTTGATGGGTCTTCATGGTGTATTAATGTGTCTTGATGACACATTAATTGTGTCTTGAAGCCGCGTTCTTGATGACGTACTAATGTTGTCTTGAGTGCACACGTCGTCTTCATGATCCGCGGAAGGCGTGGCAGTACCGGACCTTTCCTCAGCGGGGAGGCTGGGCCTAGAGCCGTGGGACGCGTGGTAGCACCGGACCGCTCCTCAGCGGGGAGGTTAGGTCCGGAGCCGCGGGTCGCATGGCAGCACCGAATGTCCGGAGCTGCAGAGCACGTGGCAGCACCGGAGCCACCCATGGCAGGGAGGCAGGTCTGGAGCTACGGAACACATGGCAGCACCGGAGCCACCCTTAGTAGGGAGGCAGGTCCGGAGCTGCGGAACACGTGGTAGCACCAGAGCCACACTTAGTAGGTAGGCAGGTCTGTAGCTGCGAGACACGTGGTAGCTTCTGGGTACTTCCCCTCTTAGGAGGTAAAACCCAGTGTCTTGCCTTCCTTGTATGTGGGGGTACCCGGTCTGCAGGGTATCGACAAGTATGTAATTGTTTTATTTTTGTTTAATGTTTGTTCAATGTTTGTGAATGCTTAATACTATATGTATACAATTGGGTCTTGAGCTGGTCCTGCTTGACACAACCTGACCCTGCAAAACATGACACACATAAATGGGTCGAGAAGAGCACTGTGGCGGTCAGTGAGAATGAGGATGTCAATGAGCACACGTGCATGGACGGCGCAACAAGACTATGAAATTTCAACTCTAACCAACTTCCCTCCTGTTTCTCGTTCTTTCTTCTCTCATAAATGACTGGAAAATGAATATGTTTAATGTAACCTATAGAAATTGATTACCCATTTTGAATCTGCACGTTTCACATGCGATAGGCATGTGAAACGTGCAGGTTCGGAGTTGTCCCTTTTTGGATAGCCTGAGAGTGATCGAGGACGTGCTTATGACGAGCTAGGTACAGTGTCTGGATCCGGACGTGATTTCGACAGCATAACCCTGTTGTTGTCTGCGGCACCATTATTGGGCGTGCAGTTGAGAACAGCGGGGTTATGCTACCAAAATTTCATCTGGATTTGGACTCCATGTCTCGTCATAAGCATGTTCCCTTGGTCACTGTTGGGTGGGTTTAGGACCTATCAGCCTAGTTCTAGGGGCCGTGACATACACTAAAAATGAACTAATAATGATGTGTCTGTGAAAGTGCATCTACGAATCCCTTGTGGGTTTTGGATTATTTATGGCAAGGAAATGAGATCCTAACCACTTTGTTGAGATGTGCACAGGTTTTAATGAGAAAACAAGCAAAGTGCCAGAAAGAAGGGAGAATGATTAGCAATGTGGAGAAGAGCTCAAGGAACAAGTGTAGTAGATCATTGTGTGTGGAGTGTGTTAAGGAAACACACCCCAAGAGCTCAAACACAAATAAACACACACATTGCACAAATTTATACAGGACCGGTCTAGTCCGACTGACACCAGACTAGTCCGATATCTCTCTACACACGATCGGACAAGTCTGATATCACCACGATCTAGTCTGATATCTCTGTGACTAGAATTGGACTAGTCCTCTCCAGTGCAGACTAGTCCTCAAAACACTTCACAAGCTGCACAAAATCGGACAAGTCCGATCACACAACGGACTAGTCCGATATCATTCTTATCTAAATCAGACAAGTCCGATATTGGCACGGACTAGTCCGAAAACCCTCTGACTATCGGACTAGTCCGAAGTTTTCCAGAAGCGAAATCGGACAAGTACGCTCCTAGGCGGACTAGTCTGATATTTCGGGACACTTAGGGTTTGCTACACATAGCATATCGGACTAGTCCGGTGTCCACCACAGACTAGTCCAATCTTTCTGAACCCTAACGGTCACTTTCAGAAACCCCATATAAATAGAGGTGCACAACCCAACTTTAATACCTCTCGACCCCCTGCGCTGTCACACCTCCCAAGAGCATCAAAAACACATCTCTCCACGAAATCAAAAGCCAAAAAGATCAATCCCTTGAGGATACACCTTGGAACATTGGAGAGACATGATTCATCACTCTTGAGCTCTTGGTTTGATTCCCTAACACACTCCTGTGATTTTCATTGCAATCTTTTGAGTGTGTTCTTCGTGGAGTTGTCATTGTAATCTAGGGGAGCCCTCAACGTGTGAGAAGGCCCCTTGAATTCGGTTATTTACCCTTTGTAATAAGACAAGAGGATTGGCCTTCGTGGCGATCTGACGGGGGTAGGGTTGGAGAAGACCCGGTCCTTCTGTGGACTCCTCAACGTGGATGTAGGTTGCCTCTATGGGAGCCAAACCACGGGATAAATTGCTTGTGTTCTTGCTTTGTGTTCATCGTTCTTATTCTTCATATCAATCTAGGGTTTCAATCAATATCACTTACTTTACGTTGAAACATCAAATATAAGCTTAACTTGTGGTATACCCTAGTTCATAATCTTGCAACACTTCTATTAACTGTATATTTCCGCTGCATACATCGTAGAATCAAATTAATCAATCAAACTTAATTAACCTAGTCAGTACCCACCAGACTTGTCCGCACTTGACCGAACTAGTCCGATATCTCGAGTTTTGATCTGGTTGTTAAGTGTTGCAGGTTCCGGCAAAATTCAAAAAGGCCTATTCACCCCCCTCTAGGCCACATTCAATTGGTATCAGAGCAGGTTCTTCAAGAAAGAGACTAATCGCTCGAAGAGATCATGTCGGACATGAAGGACGTACACAAGAGCAACAACCAAGAGAAGGTTAATGATGAAAAGAATCAGAAAGTAGAAAAGCTCCTCGAAGCCATTCAAGACTTTGAGGATGACGATGAGGATACGCTTGAACTAAAGGCGCTCCTAAGAAAGAAGACTCTTTCCAAAGGGAAAGTGAAAGTCGAAGATGAAAAGAAGAAGAAGGGGAGTAGTCACACCGACTACTCCCGATATCCTTTCAACTATGATAGTCTTAATTCCAGCAATAATCATTATTTATCTATCCCTCTAGGAAAAGCCCCACACTTCGATGGAAGTGATTACTCAATGTGGAGGCAGAATATGAAAATGCATCTAATCTCTCTCAATCCAAGTTTATGGCATATTGTGTGCACAGGCATAGATATCCCGGACGACGACGAAGAGCTCACACCAAGCCAAGAGCAGGCAATTCATCGAAATGCTCAAGCCGCGGCAGTTATTACCTCTTCGCTCAGTCGGGACAAGTTCACCAAGGTGGATGGACTCGAGATTGCAAAGGAGATCTGGGACACATTACAAACTACACATGAAGGTGATCGTCATGTGCGTGAAGAGAAGATCAAAATGATTGAGGGCGAATTGGGAAGATTCACAATCGAAGAAGATGAGTCACCTCAAGATATGTACAACATACTTAAGACGCTCGTCAACAAGGTTCGATCTTACGGAAGCAAGAAGTGGAACGACACGAGGTGGTGAAGCTCATCCTTAGAGCTTTCATGCCTCGCAACGTCATCTTATGCTCCATGATTAGAGAAAGCCCCGGATACAAGAGAATGACTCCAAATGAGCTACTAGGGAAAATCATCAATTTCGAGATGATGGTAAAGCAAGCGAAACATGTCAAAGAAATTGCCGATCTTACCTCGGCAAAGAAGAAAGGGGTTGCCTTGAAGTCCACCCTCAAGCCCTTATCTAAAGAATCACGAGAAGCTCAATTAGAGGAAGACGGTGTCGATGAGAGTAGTGATTTGGATGAGGATGACATGATACTATTCATGAAGAAATTCAAAAAAATGATGAAGAAGAGACAAGGCGCCAAATCAAGTGAAGGAAAATACAAGGAAAGAACAAAGCCAAAATTGAGGCGGGCATGCTATAATTGTGGTGAGTATAGCCACTTTATAGTTGATTGCCCATATGAAGAGAACAAGAAGAAAACCAAAGAAGCAAAGCCTCAACCAAAGAAGTTCTTCAAGAAGAAGAAACAAGCCGAACAAGCGCACATAGGAAAAGAGTGGGACTCAAATGATGAGTCCTCATCATCATCAGAAGAAGAGATGGCTAGCATAGCCATCGAAAAGTCATCCAAGAAGTCTACTCTCTTCCCTACACTCGGGGCATGGAAGGGGAACGGCACTTGCCTCATGGCAAAGGAAGGTAAACGCAAGGTAACAACGAAACCCTGCTCCATGCATTCCTATTCTAGTGATGGCGACATTGCTAGTGATAATGAAGATACGCTTATTTGATTAGATAAGAAAACAGCCACTAAAATGAAATTTTTACTTGATCTACTTGTTGAGAAGGAGAGGTTAATACACTGTCAAGAAGACATGATTGTATCCCAAAAGGAGGAACATGTCGAACTTAACAAACTTCTAGAGTTTGAAAAGGAGCGAAGCAAGTCACTAGAGGTTGAGTTAGCTTCAAGCAAGGAAGCTTGCTTGGAGTTCAACGACTCAAATGCTGCAATCAAGGAAGAACTTGCTAACCAAATCAAGGTTAACGAGATCCTTGAAGTGCAAGTTGAGTCACTCAAGCAAGGTGACCCTTCATCCTCTTCAAGTTCACCCGCTCAACCCATTAAAACTGAAGTTGCTTCTACTTGTACATGTGGTAAAATTGACAACAGTTTGAAAGACAAGTCACTCTCCACCAAGGACAAGCATCCTGCACAAAATGGCATATTTGACAAGGAGAAGATCAAATATGCACGTAGTGCATACTTGGTAAAAGACCTCCAAATGTCAAATTGTAGGATCGAAGAGCACGTGAAAAGCTACCAGAGGGGGGGGGTGAATGGTAGATTTAAAAATCTTACGCAGCGGAAACAAATAAACCCCAAACCCTTTCGGCAGAAAAACGATCTGTTAAAGAAATCGTGTGTGAGACTAATCTAAACGTGTTTCACCGTGACAAAAGTGATAGATATCAGAGACACTCAAGTCACGAAGACAACACAAAAAGAATCACTCAAATCCATCGAGAAAAACTCAAGTTATGATCGAAAGATCAAACAAAGATCAATCTGTCCTACCCGAGAAAAAAACAGTTCTGGAACGCTGCAAAGAAACTCGTGTAGATCATAGACCACAAATCCAATGACCGTGAAATTTTGACAGATGATAGACAATCAAGTTTTGAAGACAACCCAAAAAGAATCACGTCAATTGGATCTGTAAAACTAGAGTTATGATAAAACCACCAACAAAAGGTAGTGCTGTCCAAAAACTCAACAAGTAAAACTTGTCTGGAACAAGTCGGACGAACAAGGCACAAAAGTTCCTTCAAACTACGAATTTTATTCAATAGAACACAAGAGGAACAGCCCCAAAGTCATGCACCACGAGCTATGGGCTCCCTTGTTTATATAACCAGCCCTTAGGCCAACCCAATATCAACTAGGACTCCAATCCTACTCAGATCACGAATCGTAACTTTCCATAATTGCTCAAGATTCTTCTATACGCAGATAGAAGCAATCTTAAGACTTCCAAACACCTTAGGAACGTATACCACATTCCTAAACAACTCAAATTCGTGACCCACACGAAATCCTATCATAACCAACTCAAATCTTTCCATATTTGAGTCAAACCCGACTCAGCCGCAGCCTGAGTCCATAACCTAGTCGGTTGGACCTTTCCGACCAATTCTTTACGTCCACATCTCTTCATCACGTCTCAGAACCATGTAGCCACGTCCATGCACTCCTTGCACACGTGCAAACATCTTCCAATGACATCCATGATACCTTCATATGCATTGTTCTTGATTCAATCATGTTGCGCAACCTCCTGATCAGCTCAACCGCAATTCCTCCTGAATTTGGTTGTTGGAACCTCATCTCCTCCCCAAGACTAGTCCAATGGATCCCGTCACCAGCCATGACTTGAACTCAAGCAACACCTGCACATGAATAAACAACCAATCCATACGAGCCCAAGTCCTCGACCTGACTCAAGTTAGTTCCGAACACAATACCTTACGTGAGCACCTCACATAAGCATGTTGCAAAGCATATCAAAACAAAATCATCTATATCAACCAAAACGCACCAAAAACTTAGCAAATGAATACTAAGCAATCTTTCCAACAATTTAAAGCAAGTACGAAACATTGCAAATGAAAAGCAGAAGCACTATTGTCAAGTTCCAGAACATGCCAGAGCAACCCGGACCTTGAGCCGGAGCTAACAAAAGCTAGAAGAACCTAGCGCCAGAGCTTACCAAAACTAGTACAATGAAGCACCTGCCGGAGCTTACCAAAACTAGTAGATCCTAGCACCGAAGCTTACCAAAAACTAGTCAAAACTAGTCAACCCAAAACCAGAGCTAGACAAAGTACGTCGGAGCTTAGCAAAAGCATGCCGGAGCTATCAAATATATGCCAGAGCTATCAAAGACATGCCAGAGCTAAAGATAAAGCTCACCGGAGCTTACCAAAGCTAATCGGACCTTACCAAGAAGTCGGACCTAGCTTCGAACATAGCCGAAGCTACCCAAAACAAGCTGGACCTACCGTCGGACCTTGATGTAGCTCGGAGCTAGAGTCGGACCTTGATAAAAAGGTGTTTTGGTGATATTTAAAACTTTTATCATAAAATCCAAGTGTATTCACTACAAGTCAATGTATTCAGCACACATAGGTCTTACAATCTCCCCCTTGATGAATGCATTGGCAACACCATTTAAAATCCGAACATTGGCTTATTCACATAAAAGTTTTGAAGACAATTTCTCCCCCTTTGTAAATCAAAAGTAAATGAGAAGAAAAATTATCCCATATTATCTCTCCCCCTTTATTATCTCTCCTTATGCACATATTCTCTTTCTCTTCATGCTTATCTCTCCCCCTTTGACAATGTATTCAGCAAGTCATGAGATATAAACAAATTATCTCTCCCCCTTTAGTTGTTATGAGCATATTATAACATATACATATCAACAAAGCTCATCCAAGTCATACTATCAAGTACCTTACATTATCACATCAATGAAATACATAAAGTAGTGTAAGCCATGCTAGAGATCAAATGTAATTTTCAATTTAATCAAGTCATGATCTCACAAACTTAACTATTTCAAAACCTGAAAACATGACACTAGTTGCTGCATTTTATTATTTTTCAAAGCATAAATTTTGATCATATGATATTTGCAAGAGATTATATGTGCATCTGCCTTATTCTAACCAACCAAGCCAAGCCTATGTCATTTGACAATCAGAAGCTTAAGGACATGGTTTTAGTCATACACAACTTCTTCCAAGTTCATATCTAAGTGCAATGACAAGCCATCTCAAAAGAAGAAGTGCGATGCATGCATATTCTCTTGATCTTTTCTCAATTTATATTTGTTCATAAAAACTCAACATGTGAGTTGATTACTTGATTAATTCTTTATGATTAAAAGCACTTGTGAACATGTAACAAGTTCAAAACAGCAAGAAAGTTCGACCATGACCAGTTTTAGTGTAAGTAATTATTCCAATTACTAGACATGGCAAAAACTACAAAATGTATAACACGAGTAATGTAGTAAGAACTTTCAGCATGTAAAAGGAATCACAAAGTCATATATGTATGAAATACTACGCTCATTTTATTTTAAGTTCAGATTCACACATAGACTTCCAAAGTTTCAAAAACTCCCCCTCAATTTAAGCCATGAGGATGCATAACACCTATTTCACTACGAATGTAACAAAAACGAGTGAAATCCAAAGGTTTTGTAAAAATGTCAGCCAATTGTTGTTCGATATCTACATGATGAAGCACAATGTTTCCTTTGTCAACATTATCTCGGAGAAAGTGATACCTAATGTCAATGTGCTTAGTTCTAGAATGTTGCACGGGGTTTTTAGCAATGCAAATGGCACTAGTGTTATCACAAAACAGTGGAACACTATCTAGATCAACCCCATAGTCCTTAAGTGTTTGAACAATCCAAAGAATTTGTGAGCAAGCACTAGCAGCAGCTACATATTCAGATTCCGCTGTGGATTGTGCAACTGAATTTTGTTTTCTAGAGGACCAAGCAACAAGAGAATTACTAAGAAAATGACAAGCACCGGAATTACTTTTCCTATCAATCCTACAACCCCCAAAATCAGCATCCAAAAAAGCTTTCAAAGTAACGGTTGAGGAAGAAGGAAGAAAAATGCCAAATTCTTGGGTTCCATGTAAGTACCTGAGAATCCTTTTGACGGCTTGACGATGTGAAGCACGTAGGGAAGCTTGAAACCGTGCACAAAGACATACGCTGAATTGTATGTCCGGTCTTGATGCCGTGAGGTACAAAAGTGATCCGATCATGCTTCTATATTCTTTTTGATTCACAGATTCACCATCTTCATCAAGTTCAAGTGTTCTTGCTGTTCTCATTGGTGTCCGAAGAGGCTTGCTTTTGTCCATGTTGAAGCGCCTTAGGAGTTCTTTGGTATACTTCGTTTGATGCACAAAGGTACCCTCCTTGGTTTGCTTGATTTGCAGCCCCGAAAAGTAAGTGAGTTCACCCATCATACTCATTTCAAATTCGGAACTCATCATTGCTGAAAACTTAGACACAAAATCTTGAGAAGCACAACCAAAGATAATATCATCCACATACACTTGAACGAATAATGAGTCATTGCCATGCTTAAGCACAAAAAGAGTTTTGTCAACCTTGCCCATGGTAAACCCCTTTTCAAGTAAGAATGTTTTTAACCTATCATACCATGCTCTAGGGGCTTGTTTGAGACCATATAAGGCTTTGGACAGTTTGTAAACATGATTAGGAAAATCTGGATTTTCAAAACCTTGTGGTTGTTTGACATAAACCTCTTCATCTATGTAGCCATTAAGAAAAGCACTTTTAACATCCATTTGATATAGCTTAAAACTTTTAGATGCTGCAAAAGCTAACAAAATTCTTATGGCTTCTAATCTAGCGACAGGAGCAAAAGTTTCATCAAAATCTAGACCTTCAACTTGAGTGAAACCTTGAGCAACCAACCTAGCCTTATTCCTAACCACAACCCCATCCTCACTTTGTTTATTTTTATATACCCATTTAGTTCCAATTAAAGTGTGACCTATAGGTGGAGGTACAAGTTTCCAAACATTATTTCTTTCAAAATTTTCTAATTATTCTTGCATGGCAATAATCCAATATTCATTAGTGAGTGCATGTGATATAGCTTTGGGTTCAAAAGAAGCAACAAAAGCAGAATGAGCATGAGAGTTTGGATCGCAAAACCTGGACCGTGTGACTCGTTCGTGCAAGCTTCCAATCATCTGTTGTGGGGGGGGTGATCTTTGTAAAAACGTAGGGGAATAGATGTCTCACAAGATTCTTCTTCATTAGGTTCATCGTAGATTGATGAGCTTGTGACTTGTGGACAATCAGGACTAGCATAGGTGATAGCCGGAGCTTGTTCAATGTCCGGAGCTAGACACGTGTCAACTCCGGAACTACCAGGCAGTATCACCGGCTCTTCTTCATCTTCGAAAATACCCTCCCCCTAAGGATACGGATCTGGTCCTGCAATACCGGAGCTAGTACCTGGCCTAGCTTTATCAAAAGACACTTCAAAGTCTCCACAATTTTGTTAGTGTCTAGTAAAAGCACACGGTAGCCTCTAGTATGAGATGGATAACCAAGAAACATGCCATCAATGGATCTAGGTTCAAATTTATCAAGATTACCATGTTTCTTAACAAAGCATTTGCAACCAAAAACCCGAAAGTGTGTAACACTAGATGTCCAAACCGAAGCTCATATGGTGTTTTACCTAGCTTAGCACGCAAGAAAACACGATTTGAGACATAACAAGCAGTTGCTAATGCATCAGCCCAAAATTTCCTAGGAGTTTGATATTCATCAAGCATAGTCCTAGCCATCTCAACTAAGGTTCTGTTCTTTCTTTCTACAACACCGTTTTGTTGAGGTACATATGGTGAAGAAAATTGATGATCTATTCTATTTTCAGCACAAAAGTGATCAAAAGATTGATTTTTAAATTCAGTTCCATTATCACTTCTAATTGCTTTTAATGACTCTGGGTGATCAATTGATAATCTAAGAAATAAAGTTCTAAAGTGACTAAAAACTTCATTCTTAGACGCCATAAAGTAAACCCAAGAGTATCTAGAATAATCATCAACGATAACAAGAACATACCATTTACCTCCGAAGGATTGAACACGTGAAGGTCCTACGGTGTCAAGATGCAAAAGTTGACATGGTTCAGTTGTCATGATCATTGTGAGAGGAGTATGTGAAACTGCAACCATCTTAGCATGTCTACAAGAAGAGCACACAATATATTTGTCCCCTTTAAGCTTAGGCAGCCCATGTATGCGATCAAGAGATCTAACACACGTTAGGTGATCAAAGCCTACGTGACCAAGTCTACGATGCCAAAAATATAAGTCCTTTGAATCATTAGCAACTAGACACCTATGCTTAGAGGAAGACATATCAAAATAAGCTTTAAAAACTCTTCCAAACCGAGACATGTTAAAAATAAGCTCACTATTTGAACCTACAACTTTGCAGCAGTTTTTATTGAAAATAATTTCTAGATTTTCATCTAGCAATTGTGCAACAGAAAGCAAGTTGTATTTCAAATTTTTGACAAGTGCCACATCCTTCAAAGTGTAGTGATCATTTACTCTAACTGAACCCTTAGCAGTTATAGGAGTTGAAGAATTATCGGCAAAAGTAACATTCTCTACACGTGACACAAAAGAGAGGGAGGAGAACCAATCTTTGTTACCAGTCATGTGGCGTGAGCAACTTGAATCCACAATCCAAATGTTCTCCTTCCTCAAACGTGTAACCTACATAAAAGCACAATACGTCGATGACTCAATACTGGGGTTAGTCAGCAGGCATTTAGGAATCCAGTACTGAGTCACGCGACGTGCAGCAGGAAAAACACGCGAAAGCTGAGATAAAACAACAGGTTTATGAGTCAAAGTTTGAGATTTTTTATTCTTGACTACTGACCTATAAGGTGTTACTTGTGTAGCACAAAAGTCAGTAGCTCCGGAGGCAAAAACAGAAGGTCCGGAGGTAAACTTTGAATGTTTTTGACTCAAAACAGCAGGTTGTACATTCGGTTCAATGTGTGCTGCAAATTTTGCATGAGAGTTATGAGATCTAGCAACCATTCTTTCCCTTTTCTGTTGTTTAGCTAGTCTATAACAAAAATCTATGACATGACCATCTCTACCACAGAAGGTACGATGAAATTTAACTTTGTGTTCATGTCTAGATGAGCAAGCAATATTTTTATTTGAAACCGAATGAGGCAACACTCCTGCAGATTTGAAAACCACTCTTTTTTTGTTTAGGAACTGTTTGAATCAAACCACTTCCTAATGACTTTACAGTTTTAGGTGGATGTGCCTTTGCATGAACATGAGAATCAAAACCTAAACCAGTTTTATCATTGCATGACTTGGAAGAATTCAGCAGCAAGTTTAGATTCTTATTCCCATTACAAAACTGATCTAATGTCCTATGCATGTCATCAAGTTTTTTGGACAGATCAAGACAATTTTCACATGAAGTTTTTCCTTTTAGTTTGCAATTGGAACAAAATTTAACTTCATGAGAACGTAAAGCATTGTTCAATATAGAAATTTCATTCATAGCATCCTATAGTTTCTTATCAAGATCATCACAAGTAGAACAATGCAAATCAATTGTAGAGCAGCTAGCATCTTTCAACTTTTTATCATTAAGTGGAGCAAGCTCTTTGTTCTTTTCAATTTCTAACTCAAGTTTATCAAGTGTGGAGGTTTGCACACTTCTTAATGAGGACAATTGTTCATATATTAAATCACATGAGGAACATGCATCATCACTAGGAATCAAAGTTTTTAAACGGTTGATTTCAGATTCTAGTGATTCAATTTTAGTAGCACTATCCCTAAGATTTTTGTCCTTTTTCTTAACAATAACAGTGGCACAAGAAATAGCATCACACATTTCTTCGTAAGTAGGACATACCTCTTCATTGTCGCTGTTGTGTTCTGCCTCCTCCATACTTGATCTTGACTTGCCCGCCATAAAACACAAGTTTGTCAAATCATCTTCATCTTCATCACTTCCAATGTCCACGTCACTTGAACTGAACTCTTGAAGCGCGATGATGAAACTGTTGATCATCTTGCGTCCTATGGTACCTTTCTTCTTCTTGTTGGAATTTCCAGAGGAGGTCCGGACCTTGCTTTGTTTTTCTTCCCGGGTGTTCGGACCTGAAAGGTTAGGACATTCTGTACGAAAGTGTCCTGTTTTACCACATTCAAAACATCGTTGAGGTCCGGAGCTTCCTCTCCTTCTAGTTCTCACATTTTGCAATGCTTTTGAGAATCTAGTAGAGATGAGTGCCAACTCCTCTTTTGGAAATTCTTCGATCTGCTCCAGGGTTAGTGAGGACAACAAAGCAAGAGTATTGCAAGATGATGATTGGCCGGAGATAGACATATCACGTTGTGAAACAAATGCAATTGACTTATTTGGGTTCTTACGTGCTAGGATGTCAATTTCATGAGTTTTTAGTTTAGAATAGAGTACATCTAATGTAAGAGAACTCATGACAGTTGATTCACGAATAGATGTGACTTTCATCTCCCAAATTGACATATCTAATGCACTTTGCAATTGCCTAGCATTTTCAGCATCTGAAAATTTAACATTGACACTACGCAAGTTGCTGAGAATTTTATTAAAGCGAGCAAAAAGGTCATCAATAGACTCACCGGGTTGCATCTCGAAGCGCATTTATTCTTTCTTGAACATGTCTTGCCTTACCTCTTTGATCATGTTGGATCCTTCGTGGTAGTCACAAAGTGCTTTCCACATATCGTATGCAGATCGGAGGTGTGCAACACGGTCGAAGTCGCTTTGTGTTAATCCTTGTATGATCAAGTTCCAAGCCTTGTTGTTGTTGTCGACATCTCTCAGATTTGTAGCTGTAACTTGATCGTTTGATGGCACTTCGTAAGGCTTGTATACCTTCTCCCATATTGCAAAGCCTTGTGCCTAGATGAAAGCCTCCATGCGTGCCTTCCAAACCTGGAAATCAATACCAGCAAACACACAAGGTTTGGCGGAGTACTTCTCCAAGATGATTAGTCAAAAACACGTGCAAATCTCAAAGATTAGAGCACCGTGGCTCTGATACCAATTGTAGGATTGAAGAGCACGTGAAAAGCTACCAGAGGGGGGGGGAATGGTAGATTTAAAAATCTTACGCAGCGGAAACAAATAAACCCCAAACCCTTTCGGCAGAAAAATGATCTGTTAAAGAAATCGTGTGTGAGACTAATCTAAACGTGTTTCACCGTGAAAAAAGTGATAGATATCAGAGAGACTCAAGTCACAAAGACAACACAAAAATAATCACTCAAATCCGTCAAGAAAAACTCATGTTATGATTGAAAGATCAAACAAAGATCAATCTGTCCTACCCGAGAAAAAAAAAGTTCTGGAACACTGCAAAGAAACTCGTGTAGATCATAGACCACAAATCCAATGACTGCGAAATTTTTACATATGATTTATAATCAAGTTGTGAAGATAACCCAAAAAGAATCACGTCAATTGGATCTGTAAAACTCAAGTTATGATAAAACCACCGACAAAAGGTAGTGCTGTCCAGAAACTCGACGAGTAAAACTTGTCTGGAACAAGTCGGACGAACAAGGCACAAAAGTTCCATTACGAATTTTATTCAATAGAACACAAGAGTAACAGCCCCAAAGTCATGCACCACGAGCTCTGGGCTCCCTTGTTTATATAACCAGCCCTTAGGCCAACCCAATACCAACTAGGACTCTAATCCTACTCAGATCACGAATCGTAATTTTCCATAACTGCTCAAGATTCTTCTATACGCAGATAGAAGCAATCTTAAGACTTCCAAACACCTTAGGAACGTATCCCACATTCCTAAACAACTCAAATTCGTTACCCACACGAAATCCTATCATAACCAACTCAAATCTTTCCATATTTGAGTCAAACCCGACTCAGCCGCAGCCTGAGTCCATAACCTAGTCGGTTGGACCTTTCCGACCAATTTTTTACGTACACATCTCTTCATCTCATCTCGGAACCATGTATCCACGTCCATGCACTCCTTGCACACGTGCAAACATCTTCCAATGACATCCACGATACCTTCATATGCATTGTTCTTGATTCAATCATGCTGCGCAACCTCCTGATCAGCTCAACCACAATTCCTCCTGAATTTGGTTGTTGGAACCTCATCTCCTCCCAGAGACTAGTCCAATGGATCCCGTCACCAAACATGACTTGAACTCAAGCAACACCTGCACATGAATAAACAACCAATCCATACGAGCCCAAGTCCTCGACCTGACTCAAGTTAGTTCCGAACACAACACCTTACGTGAGCACCTCACATAAGCATGTTGCAAAGCATATCAAAACGAAATCATCTATATCAACCAAAACGCACCAAAAACTTAGCAAATGAATACTAAGAAATCTTTCCAACAATGTAAAGCAAGTACGAAACATTGCAAATGAAAAGCAGAAGCACTACGGTCAAGTTCCGGACCTTGCCAGAGCAACCCAGACCTTGAGCCGGAGCTAACAAAAGCTAGAAGAACCTAGCGCCAGAGCTTACCAAAACTAGTACAATGAAGCACCTGCCGGAGCTTACCAAAACTAGTAGATCCTAGCACCGGAGCTTACAAAAAACTAGTCAAAACTAGTCAACCCAAAACCGGAGCTAGACAAAGTACGTCGGAGCTTAGCAAAAGCATGCCAGAGCTATCAAATATATGCCGGAGCTATCAAAGACATGCCGGAGCTAAAGATAAAGCTCACCGGAGCTTACCAAAGATAGTCGGACCTTACCAAGAAATCGGACCTAGCTTTGAACATAGCCGGAGCTACCCAAAACAAGCCGGACCTACCGTCGGACCTTGCTGTAGCTCGGAGCTAGAGTCGGACCTTGATAAAAAGGTGTTTTGGTGATATTTAAAACTTTTATCATAAAATCCAAGTGTATTCACTACAAGCCAATGTATTCAGCACATATAGGTCTTACACAAATATGGCATTGGTTACTCTTATGGTGAAAAGCAACAAGCTAGAAGCTATAAGAATAACAGGGATAGCAATGTCTTTGTAAAGGGAGGAGTCTTCCAAACTGGAAAATCAAAAATTAATGAGTACAACACGCATGACCGCCGGACTAGTCCGGTCAGGGTCCAGACAAGTCCGGTACTCCGGACAAGTCCGACCTCCCAGACCAGTCCTGTGTATAAACAACAAAAGTTACTATTCAGAACTTTTGATGCATCTTATGTCTTAATGAGAAGTAATTATGAAAAGGTTTATGCTCATTATGTTGGGCCACGCCATGAGAACACCAAATCTCATGTGTGGGTGCCCAAATCCCTTGTGACTAACCTAAGAGGACCCAAGCAAGCTTGGGTACCTAAAACCAAGGCATAATTTGTTTTTGCAGGCCTATTCCTCTGGTGGATCCAAATGGGTGCTAGACAATGGCTGCACCAACCATATGACCGGAGAAAGAAAGATGTTCGTTGAATATGAAGCAAATGAGGATCCAAGCGAGGGCATCTACTTCGGAGACAATAGTCAAGGAAAGGTACTCGGTACCGGTAAAATTGTCATATCACCACAACACACTCTTTCTCACGTATTACATGTAGATTCCTTGGATTATAACCTGCTGTCCATATCTAAATTATGTGACCAAGGTTATAATTGCTTGTTCACTAACGAGGGTGTGACCGTCTCTAGGAGGAGTGATGGTTCCATTGCATTCAAGGGTATGTTAAAGGGAAAACCTTATCTTGTTGACTTCAACAAGGATAAAGATGAACTTGACACATGCTTGATTGGAAATACCAACATGGGTTGGCTGTGGCATAGACGGCTAGTGCATGTTGGTATGAGGAACCTTCAAAAACTCCTCAAGGGCGATCACATCCGAGGTTTGAAGGATGTTGTTTTTGAGAAAGACGGGCCTTGTAGCGCGTGCCAAGCCAGGAAGCAAGTTGGAGCACCTCACCCCGCCAAGAACATCATGACTACAACAAGACCGCTCGAGCTACTTCACATGGACTTATTTGGTCCGATTGCCTACATAAGCATCGGCGGTAACAAATATGGTTTAGTAGTTGTCGGTGTTTGGAACCGGCAGATCTCCCCACACTACCTTTGGTAGATCGAGGAGTTGTAGTTCGGTAATGGGCGCGCAAAGATTCAATAAGGTGAAAGACACGTGTACACAAGGATTTACTTGGTTTGGGCCGCTTGAGCATAATACCCTACTCCACGGGGTGTGTTGGTGATGTATTAAACTTGTGAGTCTAGAAGAAGCTCTGGAAGAAGAAGCTCGTCTAGCTCAGGGTGTTCAGCAGTGGTCTGGACATGTCCTTTCTGTATCGTCGACCAGTCCTTTTATAGCACAAGGACTAGTCGTTACATCGTTAGCCTGGCACGACAGGTGGCCCCGACGGTTACACATGCTTGATACACAATAAATGGAGTTAATTACTCTTATAGTCTGGTAACGGGCCTTAACAGTGCTGTTACCAGTATTAAGGACCATCTGATCGTGTGTCTTTAATATGGCATTAATGACACTTAATCGGGTCCTGAAGTTTTTGATTAATCCTTGATAGTCCGGAGCCGTTGGGGGGTCCACCTGCTTGATAGTTGAAGTTGAAGGTCCGGCGGTTGCCATGTGGCAGCTCTGGAGCTCACCGTCATGGACGGGTAGGTCCGGTGCTGTTGGACACATGTCAGTACTGGAGCTTCCCTCTATCTAAGGTTAGGTCCGGGGGGTGCCATATTGGTATTCTGATTGGAGCTTCCCAGGTGTGGGTGATAGCTCCGGTCTTGTGATACACGTGGCGGCCCCGGGACTAACCATGTCTGGGAAGCAGGTCCGGCTACGCCTGACTTGTGGGGCCTTCGGAGGTCTTCAAATCTGGTATATGGAGTATCCTTGTGATATTTGCAATCCCAAGGGGTATCCGGTACGGAGGGTACCGACAGTTGCCCCCTGGACTCACCACCGGGAGAGACCTTTTGTATGGAGTCATTTCACCGGAGGTGGGTCCATTCTTTGGTTTTTGAACCGTGTCTTCAAGAGTCTTTGGGTGTGCCATTGGCGATAGTTCACAGTTAAACTTCCGCCGCGTGGCGTATCTTGAAGGCGGTAGGTGAGATCTCAGTGTGCGGATCTCACGCAATTGAAGGTCACCGGTTCCCGATACGAAAATCGTATCGGTTCCGCGCGCCCTGTCAGGCCGCCAACTTCGGGGTTCCCGCATTTCATGATGACAACCATTCACCTGGGGTAAGAACCTCGACTTGATCGTCGGGGTGGCCCCGGACCCCCTTGTCATTCGTGGGGTGAAATCTTTGAATGGTATCATCGGCTCCTCTACAGTTTCCATCAAGGCGTTGCGGGGGCTTACCTAAGAAGGAAAGCACGCACCATTTAGGGTTCTCTACGGCTTTCAATCGATCTTGCACTCAAACCATCCAAACTTTAGCTTGCCTTTCCTCTCCTACCTCGCTGTGCCACAATGGAGTTGGGTCTCCGCCAGAGCCGAATGAAGACCGATCACGATTTGAAGAAGGTCCGGGCCCTCATGGGATGGTCCCCTGACTTCTTCAACCATCTAGTCTGCGTCGGCAAGCTTCCGTTCGATAAGGAACACGCCGACTACATGGTGTACTTCTTCGCGTACGCCATGGTGGGACTGATCCCACCTTTCTCCTCCTTCTTGATGTGCTAGACTTCTATGGTCTGCAGCTTTACCACCTTGGCCCCCACTCCATTCTGCTGGTGTCCATATTTGTCCACTTCTGCGAGATGTGGGTGGGCATTCACCCCTGCATTGAGCTCTTTCGCACCTTCTTCATTGTCCAGACCACAGGTCGGAGCGACAAGTACCTTGGCTTCTACTATTTTATGAAGCGCAAGAAGTGCCCGTACAAGTACTTGCAATAGTTCCCTTCTGGGAAGTGGGAAGACTAGAAGAAGGACTGGATTGTAGTTAGGGTGGAGGAACACGAGAAACTAGAGCTGCCAGAAGGCCTCCCCAACATCAACACTGCAATTTGGAGTGAAGCTCCAGTGCTGTCGGATGCCTTTGATCCTGCTCTAACCTGGATCCGCCTATGTGCGGAAGGAGGGGTGACTCCCCAGGCGGTGTTTTGCAACTTCCCGACCAACAGGTGGGCTCTGTTGAAGGGGAGGGAGAAGTTGGCTTGGGCTCTCAACAGCATGCTGGACGATGACCGGATCGTGACTGGTTTGAAGTCCAACATGGAGGGTGCAACTTTAGAGTTCCACCTGAAGAAATTCCAGCACGACATCGACATCGAGGGCGACGATTTGGCTCCGCCACCAGCTTTCCCCCCACTAAACATGGAGGCAGCATTCAGTAGGGAGCTCTGGCGGACGATGCCGGTGCTTGACGACCTAGGTGTCATTGAGAGGTGCTCGACCACCGGGTTGGCGATCTTCGAAGCTCCGGAAGGTGGCTCCGTCCCCGCCCCTAAACCAAGAACCGAAGTCGTCGGCAAGGGCAAGGAATTGGCCGAGCCCTTGAGCCATAAGAGGAAGCATGCCGACAGGAGGGCCATGCATACTTATTCCGCGGCGTCTCCTTCTCCCCGGAGGGGAAGGTCTACAACGGCGACGTCTACTCCAGTTGCGGAATCTTCCCGGGGTGCTAGCTCTGGCCAAGTGACTCCGGTCCCAGGGCCAGCTGAGGGCTCCAGGTCCGGAGGTCCTTCCCGGTCGAAGGGGGCCTCGACCAGAGCAGCGCTGACAGCAGCAGCAAGCTCCGAAGGGCCCTCCGGGACTACCACGCTAGTGTCGGCTGGGGCCAGTCCGGAGCGTCCGGAGAAGAGGTTCCGCAAGAACTGGTGCAGAAGCCTTCTGAGGTAATTTTTGATTTTTTACCTCAGTGATTCGTTTTAATGTTAACTGTATTTTGAGTCTCTTCGTCCTTCATCCACAGCGTGCCCAAGAAAAGGGTTGATGCTTCGGCCCCTGCAGCAGCAGTTGAGGCTGTGCGGGCTGAAGCTCCGACTCCGATTCTTGCGCCGCCCCAAGAGGTGGCAGAGGCTGCGGCAGCCCCGACGCCATCTGTCGTGGTTTTGGATGACTCATCCCCAGAAGCTCCCGTGGTAGCGCCGGACCACGGGACTGAAGATGTACCAGCAGCGCCAGCCTTGGAGGTTGAAGCTCCGGGCTTGGATGCTGTAATGTTGGACGCTCTGGCCGCAGAGCCGGGGGAAGCTGCGATTCTGACCCTAGAGTCAGATGTTGTTGAAGCCCTGACAGTCGAGCCAGTGGTTGAGGAGGTCCCGGCGGTAGAGCCGGGTGTTGATGAAGCTTCGGCACTTGTGCCGGTTGTCGAGGAAGCTCTGGCGATAGAGCCGGTAGCTATAGAAGTTCCGCCTGTGGAGCCGGCTATTGCGGAGGTTCCAGCGTCCGAGCCAGATGCTACGGAGGCATCGGCGCCTGAGCCTATGGTGGTCAAAGCGCCAGCACCAGAGCCCATGATGGCTGAAGCGCCAGCACCCGAACCAGAGGCGGAGGAAGTGCCTGCGCTGGAGCCAGAAGTAGCTTCTGCTCCGGCTGAACCTTTAACACCCGCTCCGAAAGAAGTGATCCCGGAGGTGCTCGTTGCCGAGCTAGAGTGCCGGGATGAAGCTGCTGGCCCCCCGCCGGAGGGACCAATTGTTGATGACCTGGCGGCTGGGCCTTCGGAACCAATTCCGGAGGTCGGTATTTCTGCTGCAAGCACTTCCTCTGCGGCGGTCGAGGGCTATCCTGGAGGACGGCCCTAGTGTCATGGAAGCTCAGGGTACCGCTCTCGTAGAGTGGGACCCAATTTTTATTGCTAAAGATCCACTGGAGCCAGCGGAGATGACCTCGGCAGGTCCGGACCCGATCCCCCTATCGTTGTCTATCGACAACGCCTACTCCAGTCTTCGCCAAGTCCAACTGGCCTTCTACCACGACAGCAAGGCCCTCGAGGAGGAGCGCCAAACCCTTAGGAGGTGGCGCAACCGACTCCATTTCGAGACCAAGCTGGCACAGTCGAGGCTGGCTGACGACAAGGAGTGGGTGCAAAGGGAGAAGGTCTGGCTGGAGTACTGGGGAAAGTTGTTGGATGAGAGGGAAAGCATGACGCGAACCCTCGACAACCAATCCTGGGCCATATATGATCAGGACTAGGCTGCCAATAGTGCAGCTGATGAACGTCAGGAAAATCTCTCCGTCATCCACGATAGTCTCGTCAAGCGCCGGGAGGCTCTTGTAGCTCGGGAGAGACGGCTCAAAGATGAAGAGCAGAAATTCCTGGAGCTGTGGGACGACCTCGTGAAGAGGGAGGAGGAGCTTGTCCAAAATACAGCTCTGGCTGACAAGAACCTTGAAGAACGCACCAAGAAATTGGATGAGCGTTGCAAGGAGGAGGAGAAGAAAGCCTAGAAGCGAGGGCGGGAACTCTACAAGTAGGAGAATGCCATCGCCGCCCGGGAGAAGAAAGTGCAGGGCCGGGAGAAAGATCTGGTCAACTGCCGGAACGAGATCCACCTCCAGGAGGAAGAGCTCAGCAAGCTCGAAAGGCAGGTTGCTGAGATGATTCAACAGAACGCCAAAGAGGTGGAGCGTCTTGCTCGGGAGAGCTCGGAGCTGGCAGTGGCCTAAAGATCCTTGGAGGAGATGCGTGATGCAAGGGCTGCGGAGTCCCAACAAGTTTGGGACTTCCTGGGCGAGGCCAACGACGCGCTGACGCCAATGGGCTTCAGTCCCGTGCGTCCAGATGATCCGGAGCCGGAGCTGGACCAGGCATTGGAGGCGCTGGGGTCAGCAGGCAGCAAACTCTCCAAGGTGGGCGATGTCATCGCAGACCAATTAGAAACGAAGGGTCAGTCCCTGGCGAAGAACGTCACAGAGTATGTGCTGACATGCTACACCAGCCGGGACCCTCAATTCCCTTTGGACCCGGTGCTTGAAGGTCCCATCGAAGGAGAGGGTGAAGCCGCCCGAGCCAACGTGTCGGAGGTGGCTCAGAAGGTCGTCCAGTTCTTCCATAGGGTCTAGGATCGTCTCCCTGTAGCTCCCGCTTGTACTTTCTCTTCTTCCTCTCCAATTTTGTAATCTCTTGTCTCAAGATGAATGAAATCCAAATTTTTGTGAATTTGAATTTCATTTTTTGTCTTCAACACCTTTGTCTCGCTTGGCCCCCTGGTAGATGTACACAATTTGATTATGAACATGTACCAAGAAGATGTACTAGTTGTTGAAGACTTGCATGCTTCGAACTTGTAGAATGTAGGTCCGAAGTCTTCGATAGTGTAGGCCCCCTGAGGCTGTCGGAGCTTAGTGGCTTCGGCATTGACCATCACCGGAGCTTAGTAGTTCCTGAGCATTGATGGTTAGTCCTCTGGGGTGTCGGAGCTTTGGCATCTCCGGCAGTGACCTCCGTCAACACGTGTTGTGTCAATGTTAGACTCCACTTTAGAGTCTTTCCACCATCTTCACGTTGACTACTTGCCTCCTAGCTTTACTAGAACTGAGTAGCTCCAGAGATGCTCGATGTCAATGTTTGAACATTGACTACAAGCCGCTTAGAGGATGTCGGAGCTTATTTATTTTTCCTGCACACTGAAGTCAAGAAAAACAGTAAAATCTGTTTCTTATCTATAACTTCATTGCGGCTTACTGTTCCTGAGAAAGTTTTAGGTCGAACACAATTCTAAATACAATCAAGAGCGCCATCTAGCTTCCTTCAGGGCCGATCATTTCCGGACTTGTCTTACTTCGGCCTGCCGAGGTGTAGGTAGAGTGGCGTACTTAGGGTGCAGGACCAGGCTAAGTTGATAGCACACTCCAACCCTTGATTGGCTTGGCGGCATTCAGACAAGTAGGCCATCAACAATGCTTGAACCCGGAAGGATAGACAACGCAACTCGAATTGTACATGAACTGGTCGAGCTAAAGTTTCTTAAGAACTGCACAACTTTGTTACAGACAAGAAAGAGAAAAATAAAAAATATTTTGAGCTTGTACAAAGTAAATGCACGTGGAGTCTGTTTTCACACAATGATGTCTTTCATTATAGGTCCGGGGTATAGGGAAAACAAGTACACTCTTAGGGTACGGAACCAGGCTAAGTGTGTTTCGTTTCTCGTTTGACCCAATGTAGCTAGCTACACTTTTAGTTCTGAGACTATGACAAGTGTTGCATGGGCGTTGCAGACCTAGCAGGGTAGGTCCGGCTGCCCTCCCGGAGGAGCTACCCGACTCTGTACAATGACTCTATAACATACACCACATGTAACTACAGACTCACCTCTGTGATACTAAGCGTAGAAATTACGAAGGTGCTCAATGTTCCAAGGATTTGGAAGAGGTGTCCCATCCTCGGTTGCCAAGCGAACGCATCTGGGACGGGATACTTTGATCACTCAGAAGGGTCCCTCCAAGCTGGGGGAGAGTTTGTTTAACCCTTCTCTGGATTGTAATCTTCATAGCACCAGATCGCCTTCCTCGAGCTGCCGGCTGTGAACATGCCGTTGGTGATAGTGCTGAAGATCTTGGCGGTATCAGGCATTCCGAACAGCTGCTCGGCACCTTCCCTCTTCAAGGAGGTCAAGGTCTTCACGCCGGAGCTGGTCCTGCGTGGCTTTGTCGGATGTCCGGACCCGGAGCGACCCCATGGTGATTTCCGGAGGAAGGACTGCTTCAGCTCCGTACACCAGGAAGAAGGGTGTTTCTCTGGTTGACCGGTTTGGAGTTGTCCTTTTGGCCCATAGAGTGGGCGGAAGTTCTTCAATCTAGTTGGCTCCATGTTTTTTCAGGCGCTCATATGTGTGCGCCATGAGTCCTTTCAGGATTTCTGCATTTGCTCTTTCGGATTGGTCATTGCTTGCTGGGTGAGCTACAGAGGCGTAGCTGACTTGGATGCCGAGATCTTCGCAGTATCCTTGGAAAGCAGAGCTTGTGAATTGGGTCCCATTATCTGTTATGATTTTGTTCGGGACTCCAAATTTGCATACTACGGACTGCAAGAAGTTGATAGCTAATTGCTTGTTTACTGTCACAACTAGAGTTGCTTCTGGCCATTTGGTGAACTTGTCGATGGCAACATACAGGAACTTGTAACCTCCGACGGGTCTTAGGAAAGGTCCAAGATGTCCATCCCCCACACAGCGAAAGGCCATGTAGGAGGTATCATTTGTATAGGCTGAGCCGGTGTGTGAATTTTCTTTGCATGTTACTGGCATGCTTTGCATTTATTCACCAGCTCAGTTGCATCCTGGAGCGCTGTAGGCCAGTAAAAGCCATGTCGGAAGGCTCTACCGACCAGCGTGCGGGAAGACGCGTGGTTCCCACACTCGCCTCCATGGATTTTTGTGAGGAGCTCGCAGCCTTCTTCCCTTGTGATGCACTGCATTAGGACGCCGTTGGCACCACGCCGGTAGAGATCCCCTTCTACCAACGTGTATCTTTTAGCCAATCTGACTATCGAGTCAGCGGATACATCATCATCAGGAAGGATATTGTCTTTCAAGTAGCTCCGGATCTCCAAGATCCATGCATCGGAGCTTGCTTGAGAATTTGAGTCTTGCGTGTTGGGTTGCTTGGAGATTCTGGCAGCACCTACGACCCTTGATGGCTGCCATGGTAACAGGGCCATCGAGACCACCAGCTTCGGGATGCTGGTCTCCCCCCTTCGCTCAGTTCGGCAGGCTGAGCTGTGGGTTTTGACAACCTCCGGACGAAGGTTCCGTTAGGAGCTGGAGCTCTGGTTGACGCTTTCGTCGAGAGTTCGTCAGCTTCAGTGTTATGGACACGCTGGACATGGTGGAGATCCAGGACTTCGAAGTCCTTCTGAAGCCTTTGGACTTCAAGGAGATAAGCAGCTAGTTGAGGATTGTTACAGGAGCATTCACCCTTCACCTATTTAATGATGAGCTGCGAATCTCCCTTGACCAACAGCTGCTTGACACCATATGATAGTGCCACCTTTAGTCCATAAATGAGTGCTTCATACTCCGCCATGTTGTTGGTCGCCTTGAAGTCAAGGTGGACCATGTATTTTACCTTCTCCCCGGTTGGTGCGAGGAGAAGGACTCCAGCTCCAGCCCCCTATTTTTGCATGGAGCCGTCGAAGTAGAGGGTCCAGTGAGGTTCGGTGAAGACCAGAGCCTTGAGTTCCGACTTCTGCTCACTGGGGCCCCCAGGGTTTGATGGAGTGGGGGTCCATTCCACCACGAAATCTGCCAATGCTTGACTCTTGATCGCTTGTCTGGGAACGAATTCAAGATTGAATTCGGCCAATTCCGCTGCCCATTTGCAATGTTCCCAGTAGAGTTGGGATTATGCAAGATTGCACGTAGTGGTAAGAGGTCACCACTGAGATCCTGTGAGCTTGGAAGTAATGGCGAAGCTTCCTGGAGGCGATGAGGACTGCGTAGAGCAGCTTGTGCACCTCTAAGTATCGAGTCTTGGCATCATGTAGTACTTCACTGATGAAGTACACTGGGCGTTGGACTGTTCGGACCCTCCCAGAGGGGCCCGAAGCTTCCTCCACATCGTCCCGGGCCCTCCTGGAGGGGTCCAGACCTGCTTCGGTGACCTCCGGGTCCCTGCTAGTGGAACCCGGAGCTTCTGCTGGAGTGACCTGGACCCTCCCGGAGGGGTCCATGTCTTCTGGGACAACTCCTTGTTGATCCAAGTCTGGGGGCTGGGACCCAGACTTACCTTCAAGAATCTCCGGACCCTCACGGAGGGGTATGGATTCCTGTGCTTGTGATGGTTCTGATCTCTTCGCGACCAGGACCATGCTGACAACCTCGTCGGTTGCTGAAATGTAAAGCAGTAAGGGCTCACCAGGGTTCATAGCTACCAGGGTTGGTAGAGTGGTGAGGAGATGCTTTAGCTCTTGGAACGCCTTTTCTGCTTCTTCAGACTACTGAAATGGTTCGGACTTCCTCAATACCTTGAAGAAAGGTAGCGCCCATTCCGCCAGTCTTGAGAAGAACCGACTGAGAGCGGCTAGACATCCAGTCAGTTTCTGGACATCTTTGATGCGGGCTGGTGGCCGCATCTCATCTATGGATTTAATCTTCGCCAGATTTGCCTCTATTCATTGGTGGTTTACCAGGAAACCAAGAAGCTTTCCGGAGCTAACCCCGAAGACGCACTAGTCTGGGTTCAGCTTCGTGCGGGTGACCCGCAGCTTGTGGAAGACAGCATGCAAGGTGTCAAGGAGTGACTCCTTGTCCTTGATCTTGACAACGATGTCATCAACATACACTTCCACCACGTCTCTGATGAGCTCTCCAAAGGTTTTGTACATATTGGAGATGCATTCTTGAGACCAAATGGCATGGCAATATAATAGTACAATCCATCTACTGTGATAAAAGAATTATGTTCTTCATCTTCCCTAGACATTTTGATTTGATGATACCCAGAATATTCGTCTAGGAAACACAGTAATTCACACCCGGAGGTGGAATCCACTATCTAATCTATTCTAGGTAGTGGGAATGGATCTTTTGGGCATGCCTTATTTAGTGTTGTGTAGTCGATACACATCTGAAGCTTCCCGCCGGCCTTGGGTACAACGACTGGGTTTGTCAGCCATTTTGGATGGAATACTTCTCGGATGAATCCAGCTTCGAGCAACTTCTTCACTTCTTGTCATATGAAGTTCTGTCGCTCTACGGATTGCTTCTGAGGCTTCTGATTTACGGGCCGAGCGTCTGGTAGATCTTCAGATTATGCTCGATCACTTCCCTAGGGATCCCAGGCATTTGTGACGGTTGCCAGGCAAACACGTCGACATTAGCCCAGAGGAAAGTTGAGCGCGAGTTCATATTTGTCATTCAGACCTCCCGATATACGGGTGGTCTGAGCGGCATCGCAACTGATTTGGACAAATTTGACGGGGATGTCGGTGTTGCCGCTTGGTTGCACGCGAGGTGCGGAGGTTGAGCCTCGTGGACGAATGCTTGGGGGTTTTGGAGCTTGCTCTAGCCTGGATTCTTCCTCCTGCGCTGTAGCAAGCGCATGCAGTTCCTCCAAAGCAGTCACTCCGGCAGTACAGTCTCCGCGGATCCGGAGAACGCCAGCTGGTGTCGGCATCTTTAATACCAGGTAGCTATAATGAGCAGCAGCCATGAATCTGTGCAAGGCGGGCCTGCCCAAAATGGCGTTGAAGGGCAAGTTGATCTGAGCGACGTCAAAGATCAACTTCTCGGTGCAATAATTCTCCCAAGTCCCGAAGGTCACGGGGAGAGTAATGGCATCGAGTGGTGTTATGGCCTCCGGACCTACTCTAGAGAAAGGTCAGGAGGGGCGAAGATCCGAAGGTCGGACCTGAAGCTTGACAAAAGCTTCGAAGCTTATGAGGTTCAGCCCCGAACCTCCGTCCACTATTACATGGTGGAGTTGAATGTTGTTGATGGTAGGTGATACCATCAGAGGTAGCTGGCCAGCTCCGATCATGTTCCGAGGGCAGTCCGAAGCACCAAAAGTGATGGTAGTGTCTATCCACTTTCGATGAGGCTCCACCCTAGCTGTAGGAGCTGCTGAGGCCATGTCCTGCCGCATAGTCTTGAGGACATGATAGGAGGTGATGTCCCACGAACCGCCAAAGATGGTGTTCATGGTCTTCCGACACTCATTGTCGGAGACGTCGGAGTTGTCGTTGACGGAGGTGTACACAGCCTTCAGGACCTTTATAGGGTCCTGGAAGCCCAACTCCTCTTCAGCCGGAGCTTCGTCGACTTTCTGCTTTCCTTCCCTCTGACGGAAAGGTACTTCTTCCCGGCGCTTGTGGTAGCGCTTGGCAAGGTTTTGGACCTCCCGGCAGTCCTCCAAGTTGTGGCCATTCGTTTTGTGGATAGGACAACACATTTTGGAGTTGCCACCGTCTTCAGAGGACGGCCAAGGTCGTTTCTCGGGGCGTGGCCCCCAGCCACCCGGAGCTGCAGCAACTGCAGCGGTAGATGTGTCGGTCGACGACTTCTTCTTGTCGTTGGGCTTTTTCTTCTTTTTGCCACTCCCGGAGGTAGTGGCTTCGCCTTTGGAGGACTTTTTGCTATCCTCCAGAGGTGGTTTGGAGTGCATCTCACGGTCCTCCGCATCTTTGGCACATTTGTCTGCTAAGCTAAAGAGCTCCGTGACGCTGGTGATCTCCTTGACCGCCAGCTTCTCCAGCATCTTCTTATCTCGTACGCCTTGTCTAAATGCCACGATGACAGAAGCGCTAGAGATAGAAGGAATGGTGTTTCGTACCTTGGAGAACCTCTGGATGAATGAGCGTAGGGATTCTCCTCCCTTTTGCACGACTGCAAAAAGGTCTAGTTTGGTGCCTGGTCGGGTGTATGAACTCCCGAAATTGGCGGTGAACTGTTGGCACAATTCCTCCCAACTATTGATAGAGTTGTGAGGAAGGCTCATGAACTAGGACCTGGCAGTCCCAGTCAAAGCCACTGGGAAGTAGTTGGCCATTACAGCCTCGTTACCTCCGGCCGCAAGGATTGCGGTGGTGTAAATTTGGAGAAACTCGGCGGGGTTAACAGTCCCGTCAAATTTCTCTGGTAGGTGTGGCCGGACCTTTGTGGCCATCTGACCATGCGTAGTTGCATGGCCAGTGCAAAACAGCCTCCTCCTACTCCCTCGAGAGCAGGGCTATCTCGAGCCTCTCGCCTTTCGCGAGCGCGCTCGATATGGACACAACCGTCCTGTTGACGGTAACGGCGATCAAGCTCCGCCCGGAGGTCATGAGTTGACATCCTAGTTACCGTATGCGTACATCGCGCCCCGGAGGGTAGCGGCGTTACTTGCTGTGACACAGCACGCCTCCTATTCTGGGAAGCATGCATACCAAGTCTGCCAGACACGGTCCAGCGCTGCGATGGGGCCCGCCACAAAGGAGGAGGACCTTGGTTGCTGATGCGGTCGGCTGCTGCTGCAACCAGGTGTTCCACATCAGCCCTCCACTGCTCCATTGCACCCTGGGATGCACCTGGAGGTGGTGGACGTTGGAGGAGAGCACGCGCTACATGAAGCACGTGTTCAGGGTTGTTGTTGTTTGCCGATGCAGTGACCGACGCTGATGCACCGTCACGCTGCTCAGCTTGACGTGCTAGTGCAGGCGGTGGTGGTGGAGGCATGCCTGCTGGAGCCACAGTACCTGCTGGTTGCTGCATGTTGGAGGGATTGCCTCTAGCGGGTCGAACAGCAGGGTTGCCGTTGAAAGATCCAGCAGCCGAGTTCACCATACTTGAAATCTCGGGCGCCCCCTACCTGGCGCGCCAACTGTCGGTGTTTGGAACCGGCAGATCTCCCGACACTACCTTTGGTAGATCTAGGAGTTGTAGTTGAGTAATGGGTGCGCAGAGATTCAATAAGGTGAAAGCCACGTGTACACAGGGATTTACGTGGTTCAGGCTGCCTGAGCGTAATACCCTACTCCACGGGTTGTGTTGGTGATGTATTAAGCTTGTGAGACTAGAAGAAGCTCCAGAAGAAGCTCGTCTAGCTCAGGGTGTTCAACAATGGTCTGGACCGTCCTTTGTGTATCGTCGGCCAATGCTTTTATAGCACAAGGACTGGTCATTACATCGTTAGCCTGGTCCGACAGGTTGCCTCGGCGGTTACACATGCTTGATACACAATAAATGGAGTTAATTATTCTTAATAGTCTGGTAACGGGCCTTAACAGTGCCATTACCAGTATTAAGGACCATCCGATCGTGTGTCATTAATATGGAATTAATGAAACTTAATCGGGTCTTGAAGTTTTTGATTGATCCTTGAAGGTCCGAAGCCGTTGGGGGGTCCACCGGCTTGATAGTTGAAGTTCAAGGTCCGGCGGTTGCCACGTGGCAGCTCCGGAGCTCACTGTTGTGGACGGGTAGGTCCGGTGCTGTTGGACACGTGTCAGTACCAGAGCTTCCCTCTGTCTAGGGTTAGGTCCGGGGGTGCCATATTGGTATTCTGACCGGAGCTTCCCGGGTGTGGGTGATAGCTCCGGTCTTGTGATACACGTGGCGGCCCCGGGACTAACCATGTCGGGGAAGCAGGTCCGGCTACGCCTGACTTGTGGGGCCTTCGGAAGTCTTCAAATCTGGTATATGGAGTTTCCTTGTGATCTTTGCAATCCCAATGGGTATCCGGTATGGAGGGTACCTACAGTAGTTGTTGATGATTTTTCTCGCTTCACTTGGGTTTTCTTTTTGCATGACAAGTCAGAAACACAAGGAATACTCAAGAAGTTCATCAAGCGAGCTCAAAATGAATTCTCATTGACAATCTAGAACATTCGAAGCGACAATGGCACGGAGTTCAAGAACACACAAGTGGAGGAGTACCTAGATGAAGAAGGCATAAAGCACGAGTTTTCAGCTCCGTACTCCCCTCAACAAAACGGAGTTGCCGAAAGAAATAACTGAACTCTCATAGAGATGGCGAGGACGATGCTCGATGAGTACAAGACCTCGGATCGATTTTGGGCAGAAGCGATTAACACCGCTTGCCACACCATAAATCGACTTTATCTTCATCGACTACTCAAGAAGACATCCTAGGAGCTACTCACCGGTAACAAGCCTAACATATCATATTTTCGAGTTTTCGGTTCCCCATGCTATATTTAAAACAAGAAGCCTAGGACTTCAAAGTTCGCTTCAAAGTCCGATGAAGGTTTCTTGCTTGGTTACGATTCGAACACTTACGCCTATCGTGTTTTCAACAAGACCTCCAGACTTGTTGAAGTAGCACGTGATGTAGTGTTCGATGAAACTAATGGCTCCCAAAAGGAGCAAGTTGATACATGTGTGCTAGATAAATAAGAAGCTCCTTGCCAAGCATTGAGAAGAATGGTGTTAGGTGAAGTTCGACCACAAGAGCCACCTCTACATATCCATGAGGAAAACGAACCACAAGAGGAGACCAATGATCAAGGGGGAGCTTCCATACGAGATCAACCTCAAGAAAGTGAAGATGATCAACAAGTCAACAAAGGCAATCATTTAGGGGGAGAAGAAGATGATCATGAAGATTCAGGACAGCAAGTACCACACCCAAGAGTACACCAATGCGTCCAAAGGGACCACCCAATCGACAACATCATCGGCGGCATCCAAAAGGGAGTAACTACTAGATCTCGCATAGCTAATTTTTGTGAGCATTACTCGTTTGTGTCCTTTTTGGAACCACGTAGGGTTGAGGATGCATTGAAGGATCCGGGTTGGGTAGTGGACATGCAAGAAGAGCTCAACAATTTCAAGAGAAACGAGGTGTGGGAACTAGTCGAAAGACCCAAATCCAACGTCGTCGACACCAAATGGGTCTTCCACGACAAACAAGACGAACACGGGGTGGTGACAAAGAACAAGGCACGACTTGTGGCCAAAGGGTATTCACAAGTCGAAGGTTTGGGTTTCGATGAGACCTTTGCTCCCGTAGCTAGACTTGAATCTATTAGAATATTACTTGCATATGCTACTCACCATGATTTCAATCTCTACCAAATGGATGTGAAAAGCGCCTTCCTCAACAGACCTATCAAGGAGGAGGTGTATGTGGAGCAACCCCCCGAGTTTTAAGACAAAGAGTTACCCGATCGCATATTTAAATTGCGTAAGGCTCTCTACGGCCTCAAAGAAGCTCCTAGAGCTTGGTATGAGTGTCTTAGAGATTTCTTAATTGAAAATTGCTTTAAGATTGGCAAAGTAGATTATACACTGTTTACAAAGAATTTTGACAATGATCTTTTTGTTTGTCAAATCTATGTTGATGATATAATCTTTGGGTCAACTAACAAATCTTTTTGTGAGGAGTTTAGTAAAATTATGACAGACAGGTTTGAGATGTCTATGATGGGAGAGCTAAAGTACTTTTTGGGATTCCAAGTGAGGCAACAAAGGGAAGGGACATTCATAATCCAAACCAAGTACACTCAAGATATACTCAAGAAGTTTGGGATGGACAAGGCGAAGCCCATAAAGACTACTATGGCAACAAATGGCCACTTGGATCTCAACGAAGATGGACCTAGCATCGATCAAAAGGTATATCTCTCCATGATTGTATCTCTACTCTATTTATGTGCATCTAGGCCAAACATTATGTTGAGTGTATGTTTGTGTGCAAGATTTCAAGCCAATCCTAAGGAGTGTCACTTGACAGCCGTAAAAAGGATCTTGAGATATTTAGTTCATACACCCAACCTTGGTCTTTGGTATCCAAAAGGCTCCAAATTCAATCTCACTGGTTACTCCAATGCAGATTATGCCGGATGCAAAGTATATAGAAAAAGTACCTCCGGTACATGCCAATTCCTAGGTAGATCCCTACTCTCTTGGTCCTCCAAGAAACAAAACTCCATTGCCTGATCCACAGCCGAAGCGGAGTATGTTGCAGCCGGGAGTTGTTGTGCACAACTCCTTTGGATGCGACAAACTCTAAGGGATTGTGGTTAAAATATGAACCGTATTCCACTCCTTTGTGACAATGAGAGTGCCATTAAAATTGCCCATAATCCAGTTGAGAACTCTAGAGCCAAAGACATAGACATCCGGCATCACTTCTTGAGAGACCACTCCATGAAAGGAGATATAGCCATTTCCTATGTCAACACTGAAAAACTATTGGCCAACATATTCACCAAGCCACTTGATGAAAACTGCTTTTGCGAGCTTCGAAATGAACTAAACATCCTTGATGCTCAGAATGTAGCTTTAAATTTTGCGTACCTGTATGATTTCTTCAAAATATGTTGATTGGATTGTGAAAATCATCTCTCTCATTTTTCTCCAGAAAACTATGTCAATTACTAGATCTTGGTGAATTATGGTCATTGCTTGTTTGTTGTATGCTTACTGATCATATTCATCAAGATTAGTTGATTTGATTTGCCTCCCTATTTTCTAAATATGTACCTTCAAATATATATGAATGGGCTAAGAAGTTCTTTCCTGGTGACCACGGACTAGTATGTGGTTACCCGGACTAGTCCGCCCATGCAAACTAGTGGGCAGAGCACCGGTTAGGCCAGACTAGTCCGGTAGACCACGGACTAGTCTGATATAGCCTCTGGAAAAGTTCGGACTAGTCCGGTCTTGTCCGAATTTTCGTGTCCATAACCCTCTCCGCCGCCAAACCCTAATTCCCTCACCCTCACAACTTGCCTCAAGCTTCTCTCTCTTCGCGCTCGAGCTCCCAAGGCGATTCCTTGTTTTCTCCACCAAAATCTCCACTTTTGGGCGGAAATCAAGCTTCCTCGCTCGAAGATTGATGTTCGCGGACTTATCCGGTCTTCAACTCCATCCTCTTCGAGATTCAAGCAATTTCTTCCGTAATTTTTGCCCAAACCCTAGAAATCCCTATTTTCTTCATTGTTGATCGAATAGCCTAGCTTCTTTCACCTAATACTAGTGTCCCAGATGTATTACATTGCTGTTAGGCTAATTCTGCATTTAGAAAGTCCATTTGTCTCATATGTTAGGTTTTTGAGGATGAATACCGGACTAGTCCGGTCCATGCACGGACAAGTCCGGTCACCCCGGACTAGTCCGTGCCTGTACACCAGACAAGTCTGATTTTTCTGAACTCAACCCTAACTTTTTAATTCCTCGATGCAAATTCTCTTGTCATCCATTCAATTCCTTGTCATCCATTCTTATCCATACCTTGTACAATTCATTCTCAGGACATGTCGAGCTCTCACGACGAAGCTTTGGACTTCAAAGCCGAGATGGCCCAAGAAGCACCGCTTCAGTCCTCGACGGACCAAAGCAAGAAGCAACCTTCCGAGCCAGCCCCCTCTCCTCCTTAGTCTCAAAAGAGGGTGGCTTGACGCAAGGTGCCTGCTTCCATGGCTACCACTGGTGGTGGCCCTAGCTCGGCGAGTGCTTCCTAGCAAAGGGCAAGGGCAAGGGGATCGCGATGGGCCCGATTGGCCCCCTGAAGATGTTACCCCCAAAGCAAGGGGCTCGGGATCCCGTAGAAGACAGGTTCAATGGGAAGGGCAGCGACTCGGCTGCAAAATTCACAAATGTTGATTGGTATAGCCGCCCGAAGCAAGTTGTGGATTGCAGATTTTGGAGTAACTTCCATGCAGACTTCTACAAGTTTGTATATCTCCAGATGAAGACGCCTGTAGTGCGCAGCCAGTGGATTGATTGGGCACATTTTGAGAAGAAGGGATGCTCACCATTTTTTGAAGTGGTGGAAGCAATTGAGAGGCATGGCCTGAAGGATCTCTTTACCTTCAGGAACAACTGGAATGATGAGGTCATAGCGCAGTTCTTTGCGACTTGCCATTTCTCCAGTGATGATGAAGATAGTGTTACTTGGATGACTCACGGATCCAAGTACAGTATAACCTATGAAGACTTTGCAAGCCTGCTGCACCTTGACACCTCGAGTCATGACAACTTGGTCATCCACAATATAGGTGTCATTAAGAAAGACAAGATGAAATTCCTCTATGAGACCAACTCCAAGTTCAACCCTCCCTCCACGAAGAACATGAAGTCATTCTTTGTGGTGTTGAACAGAGTTTTGAGGAAGACAATTGCCCCCAAGGATGGGGATGCTGGGAGTGTGCAGGGCTACCTCCGGACCCTGATGAGGGTCATAAGCAAGGACTGCAAGTTTGATGTGGTCGACTATATTTGGAACGACATGGTCAACATCTCTTGCACACCCAACAGGTCTTGTGGCTATGCTCCGTATCTTATGTTCGTGATTGAGAAAGTCACTGGGATAGAGTTTGTCAAAGATGTGGAGCACCTTCCTTTGAGGCCCCAGATGCCCCAAAAGCCAACCACTCAAGCTGCTCCCTCCCCTGATTCTGCTGCAGAGGCTCTGGCGAGAGCAAGTGGAAATGTCAGGGCTACCCTACCACTAGGGCAGCTCCTCAAAAAGAGGCTGCGAGTGGAATCCTGAAGTATCTTGCGGCCATCTTCGAATTTTGCCACAAGACTGAGATCAAAAGTCACAAGCTCATCCAAAAGAGAAAAGCTGATATGAGATATGTGAAGGCAAATATCAAGCAACTATGTCAAAAGCTGGAGATCGACCCCAATGGATCTCCAGTAATTTCTGAGGACTCCGACCCTAACATCATCGAGCTCGGGCCCTTGACCCCCTCCTTGCTTGCCTAATTTGGCGTTGGGGGCTCGAGCGGCTCCGCATCTCATCCTCCTCCTCCTCATCAGCCCGAAGACGAAGATGAAGGCGATGAGAGGACCGACAGTGAGGTGTGAAGACTTTAGGTCCCTCCTCTCCTTCTTTTTTGTGTCTTGATGCCAAAGGGGGAGAGATTGAGGGGGAGTCTTAGGTCTTAGGTCTTAAGCTGTAGGATGCGAGGAGAGAGCTTCCTTTATGCTTTTTGTCTATTTTGCGGGTTGTAAACTGTTTAATATGCTATTTTGTTACTTAATGGTCCTGTGATGCAATGCTTTGAACTACTTGTGGATTAATCTATGAAATCAGTGTTTTTGCTCCTAGAATGACATATATGCTTGTTGTTGGTATGTTAATGTCAATTATGTCATTCTCTTCATGATTCTTGTTTCAATGCACTTAGTTATGCATCCCACCATAAAGAATGCACATATGGATCGTGTATTCATTGCTTAATGTGCTTTGAACACATATGTGCATACTTTATGAAAATCTCAACTTTTTATCATATTTTGTGAAATATCAATTGGTTGTCATCAATCACCAAAAAGGGGGAGATTGAAAGTGCATCTAGGAATCCCTTGTGGGTTTTGGATGATTTATGACAAGTAAATGAGATCCTAAACACTTTGTTGAGATGAGCACATGTTTTAATGAGAAAACAAGCAAAGTGCCAAAAAGAAGGGAGAATGAGGAGCAATGTGGAGAAGAGCTCAAAGAACAAGTGTAGTAGATCATTGTGTGTGGAGTGTGTTAAGGAAACACACCCCAAGAGCTCAAACACAAATAAACACACACATTGCACAAAGATAGGACAAGTCCGATATCACCATGGACTAGTCCGATATCTCTCTGAATAGAATCGGACTAGTCCTCCCCAGTGCAGACTAGGCCTCTAAACACCTCACAAGCTGCACAAAATCGGACAAGTCCGATCACACAACGGACTAGTCCAATATCATTCTGATCTAAATTGGACAAGTCCGATATTGGCACGGACTAGTCCGAAAACCCCCTGACCTAAATCGGACAAGTCCTCCAAGTACGGACTTGTCACCCAATTCACTTAGGGTTTCACTAATCCGGACAAGTCCGATGACTATCGAACTAGTCTGAAGATTTCCAGAAGCAAAATCGGACAAGTCCGCTCATAGCCGGACTATTCCGATATTTTGGGACACTTAGGGTTTGCTACACACAGCACAACGGACTAGTCCGGTGTCCACCACGGACTAGTCCGATCTTTCTAAACCCTAACGATCACTTTTAGAAACCTCATATAAATAGAGGTGCACGATCCAACTTTAATACCTCTCGACCCCCTGCGTCGTCACACCTCCCAAGAGCCTCAAAAACACATCTCTCCACGAAATCAAAAGCCAAAAAGATCAATCCCTTGAGGATGCACCTTGGAACATTGGAGAGACACGATTCATCACTCTTGAGCTCTTGGTTTGATTCCCTAACACACTCCCTTGATTTTCATTGCAATCTTTGGAGTGTGTTCTTGGTGGAGTTGTCATTGTAATCTAGGGGAGCCCTCAACGTGTGAGAACGCCCCTTGAATTCGGTTATTTACCCTTTGTGATAAGAGAAGAGGATTGGCCTTCGTGGCGATCTGATGGGGGTAGGGTTGGAGAAGACCCGGTCCTTTTGTGGACTCCTCAACGTGGATGTAGGTTGCCTCTGTGGGAGCCGAACCACGGGATAAATTGCTTGTGTTCTTGCTTTGTGTTCATTGTTCTTATTCTTCATATCAATCTAGGGTTTCAATCAATCTCACTTACTTTACGTTGAAACATCAAATATAATTTTAACTTGTGGTATACCCTAGTTCATAATCTTGCAACACTTCTATTAATTGTATATTTCTGCTGCATACATCGTAGAATCAAATTAATCGATCAAACTTAATTAACCTAGTTGGTACCCACCGGACTAGTCCGCACTTGACTGGACTAGTCCGATATCTCGAGTTTTGATCTGGTTGTTAAGTGTTGCAGGTTCCGACAAAATTCAAAAAGGCCTATTCACCCCCCCCCCCCCTCTAGGCCACATTTTCAGTCTGCTTTGAAGGTATAGCCTAAATCATGGCTGAAGACCGCGCTTGGATGTACTCTGGTTGGAAAACGAATGGGAAACACTCAGATGAGTGGTTCAACAAGACAAATGCTTTTATAGAACAAGATTTTTCGTTGTCCAACAACAATAAGGTGCGGTGCCCATGTATGAAATGCAAGAATGCAAAGTTTTTTGACAAAGTGACTTTGAGATTTCACGTGTGTTGAAATAGTTTCTTGCAAAATTATGTGGTCTAGTACTTTCACGGTGAGACACGTTCTCAAGCTATTGAAGAAGGAGAGGTGTCTGATAATACACATGTCGATATGATTGACAAGATGCTTGAAACCATATATCCTGAGTTGATAGAGGATGCTCGTACAGAACAAGTTGAAATGTTCTTCAAGCTTCTGAAAGATTCAGAACAGCCACTTCATGAACACACAAAAGTGACTCTTCTTAGTTTCATCACCAGACTTATGGCAATTAAGACTAAATATTTCTTCTCCAAGAACTGTTACAATGATCTTATCAAAGTGATCAGCGATATCCTTCCACAACCTCATGAACTGCGGAAAGATATGTACCAGTCCAAAAAATTGATTTCAGGTCTTGGTATGAAATATGAGAAGATTGATATGTGCCCAGACAATTGCATGCTTTTTTGGAAAGAGTATGTTGACGAGAAGAAGTGCTTACAATTTGGTAAGTCGAGGTTCGTCAAAGTTGATAATGATGAAGGCAAGGGTGTACAGACTAAAGTGGCACATAAGCAGCTTCATTACTTGCCTTTCATACCTCAGTTGAAGCGGTTGTTTCTCTCCAAAAGAACTGCTAGACATATGTGATGGCACAAAGAAGGTGTAAGTGATAACGACATTGAAGTCATGGTGCACCCGCCTGACGGTGAGGCATGGAAGGCATTGGACTACTTCGATCCAAATTTCACCAACGATGCAAGAAACATCCGCATCGGGTTAGCGACAGATGGCTTCTCACCGTTTAGTACAAATGTTACACCATCCTCATATTGGCCCATGTTTGTTATTCCGTACAAGTTACCACCATCTTTCTGTATGAAGCATGAGTTTATATTTCTTTGCCTCATCATACCTAGACCAGATCATCCTAGTTCACGACCCAACGTGATGTTGAAGCCATTGAATGAAGAGTTGAAAATGTTATGGACAGGAATCGAAGCGTATGACTGTTACAAAAAACAGAAATTCAATCTTTGAGCTGCATACCTGTAGTCTGTTCATGATTTTCCTACATACAATATGTTTTTTGGCTTGAGCACTCATAGTCGTTTGACTTGTCCGATCTTCGCTGCAGACATGGAATGTTTTCGCCTTAGTCATGGTGGCAAGATAAGTTACTTCGATTGTCATAGATGTTGGTTACCTAAGAATCACATTTTTAGGCAACAGAAATATGCTTTTAGAAAGGACACCGTTGTCACAAAAGAACCACTGCAGCATTTGAATGGGTCAGAGATTTCTGCAATGTTAGACAAACTTGTACGAGATGGAAATCGTCCTGGATATTTTGTTGGTTACTGAGAGGATCACAATTGGACTCATGTATGTGCATTATGGGAGGTACCGTATGTGAAGTTCTTAATTCTAATGCACAACATTGATGTCATGCACCAGGAGCGTAACCTCGCCGACTGCATTGTAAGCACGTGCTTGGATATGATGGGCAAAACAAAATACAATCTAAAGTATCGAAAGGATTTGGTAGAAATTTGTAACCGTCCAATTCTTTAGCTCAATGAAACCGATGGCAAACTCCGCGCATCCTTCTGTCTTAGACCTAAAAACAAGAGAGAAGCCTTTCAGTGGTTGAAAAAGTTGAAAATTCCCAAATGGTTATGTTGGTAGTCTGAGACGAGCTGTGAATGTTAAAACAGAAAAACTCACTGGGTTGAAAAGTCATGATTATCACATAATTATGGAAAGACTTCTGTCGGTAATGTTTCGGGGCTATCTTGATGATGCCGTGTGGAAGGTTTTAGCTAAGCTTAGCTATTTTTATAGACAGCTTTGTGCTAAAGAGATCACAAAGGAGATGATGGAGAAATTGGAAATAGAGGTACCTGTGTTGTTATGTAAGATGGATTTTTTTTCTCCAGGGTTCTTTAACCTAATGCAACACCTCCTAATCAATCTTCCGTGTGAAGCTAAAGTAGGTGGCCCCATTCAATACAGGTGGATGTACCACATTGAAAGAGCACTCAGATGTCTGAAACCAATGGTTCGCAATAGAGCATGGGTTGAAGGATGCCTCTCTGAAGCATATACACTTCAAGAGATAGGATATTTTTCAAGTGTTTACTTTGCAGAGTAAGACAATGTTAATGTTCCAATGTTGCGGTACAATGTGGACGAAGCACCCCCTTGTAGCGACCTCTGCATTTTTCGATCGAGTGGAACCACCATTGGTAGTACCAAAAGCTACGATGCTACACCAGAAGAAAAGACAGCTGCTATGTTTTACATGCACGCTAATATAGAAGAGATGGACAAATATTTTAAGTAAGTTTTTGTTCACTATCTATACTAATAAGCACACATGTTAGCATAGATACTAATTGTCTAGTTTTCTCCTTATGTAGTTTGTTTCACAAAGAAAATTGGAAGCATAAGCATTAACCTACAGGCAATCAAGTACTAAAGATGCGATGTAGGGGAATAAATGGAGGACCTAACTTTCAAACCTGGTTTCGCGATCATATAACAATTTCTTGTCTTTATCTCATTTTATGAATAATGATTATTGCGCAAAAAATTCTTCTAACTTCTATATTTTGGACACTGCAAAAAAGATACAGGTGTCCATGAGGCGTCAACTGTCCTACGAATCATTTAAAGTTAGAAGCTACAGTCGATATGATGTCAACGGGTTCTGATTTTGTTCAACTGAATTTGAAGATCTTTGTCCTCTCTCGGCAACATGCAATACCAGAGTTGTGAATACATCTGTTGATGTCGAAGGACAAGTATTTAATTATTATGGGATCATTAAGAAAATCCTTGAATTCACTTTTGTCAGGAATAAGGTGCTCAAAGTAGTCTTTTTCCATTGCGATTGGTTTGATAATAATAAAAGAACTCGAGAAAACCAATTTGGCATTGTCAAAGTGAAACATAAAGAATTGCTACAAGGTTGTGACACATTTGTCCTTGCATACCAAGTCGACCAAGTGTATTATCTAAAGTACCCGTGCGAAAAGCTAAGTGCTTGGTGGGTTGTACAAAAGGTGAATCCTCGTGAACGGTTATGTACACCAGACGATATTGGGTACCATGATACTCCGTTGTCGCTGAACAGTGAGATTGATGAGGTTTACCAAGAAGAAGAGTTACTGGACCAATTCGACATCGAGCCTGGTCTAGAACTCGATGAATTAGTTGGAGATGCTCAAGATGTAGAGACTCATAGGATGCAAAAACGAAAATGACAAGCACTCATGACAGAAGATTGGTGGTCTCGCTTAAGGAGTAGAACACATGGCTGTGATAGTGATGAATTTTGAATAGTTTCAAGTAACGTTTCTTTTATCTCTTCTATTAACTTCTTTATTTTTATTTTAATTCATTATCAACTGTTCCTATATATAGGATGTCGTCAAGTAGGGGAATGGGAAATAAGTCGGTGAAGGGTTTTTTGCCCACCAGCGAGGTCTTTTGCGATAGTCAGTTGAGCGGTGACAGACGGGCCGTGTTGTTGAGCCACATACTGGAGCGCTCTTCTGAGGTAAATATAATTTTCATCAATTATCATAAGTTTTATATCGCATAAGTACTATATTCATCTATATTAAATTTTTAGGATGACTCTTTGCCGACTACGTGGCGAGGGGTCCACTTCAGCCACCAGTGGCCGACCACCCCTCAGAGCCGGGTAGTGAGCCAGGTTATTCAGGTGACCACTCTTTGGGGTCACCTGATGTCGAGCCTCCTAGAGTGTTGTCGAACTAGGAGTGGTCACTTCGTGCCTCCTCCTGCTGCTGCAGCAAACCCACAGGATGAGATAGTTATTCGTCCGGTTGGCGATATGTAAGTAAATATCTAACACTTCAATTTACATTATTTTAGTCATATATATATATATATATATATATATATATACATATATAATGACTAATAATTCTATTTCATGAGTTGGTACGATGACTTGTTCTCGGGTCAAGGAAAGCACAGACATGTCAATCGTGTCCTGGGCAGTCTCATCCGTTTCCACTACCTAGGTATAGTGAACGGTGTCGCTGCATCGTCGTGGGGCGATTATGCGACCGCCGTGCACGTGGTACACGGCAACCACCAGAAGGTTGTGTGGTCCGACTTCATGGTACGTACCAAATAAACTCCTTTAATACAAGTCAATGATATTGTTCATACAATTACTTACAAATTTGTTATGCAAGGCACAATATCGTTTGGAGAACGAGGGCGAGGTGGACCATGCCAGATTAGTCTTCCACAACAACGCCAAGAAGATCCTGACGCAATCCCTTTCTAGTGCCCGGATTCAATCTACAAATAAATACTTTAATCTACACCCGGAGGAATGAGAGGCACGCCAGTTCAGGAAGACGCGAGAGCCGAGCCAATTGAGGGAGGCGTCTTCCATGTACCTGACTGCGGAGGAGTATATAGAGGTAAATTGTCAATTTTATTTTGTTGCATTATCCAATTATGTTACAAGTGCTTTCACTTAATAATAATTGTTTGAAGGGTTGTGAAGGGGTGCAATGGCTAGAGGGCCCGCTGGAGGCGTACCGGGCCCTTTACTTGAAGTGGGCAAGCAAGGATTTCCAAAACATCTCTCGCAGCCTGAAAGTGCATCTAGGCATTCCTTGTGGGTTGTGGTTGATTAATGACAAACAAATGAGATACTAACAAAATTGTTCATATGAGCCCAGGTTTTAAAGAGATGAGAAAGAAAGCACAAAAAGGAAAGAGAATGAGGATTTAAAGGGAAAAGAGCTCAAGAGCTGAAAAGATTAGATTATTTTGTATTGAGCGTGTTGGAGAAAAACAACCCAAGAGATCAAGTGAACTAATAATTCAACTCACTACACATTTCATAGAAAGAGTGGACTGGTCCAATATACACAGGAATAGTCCGATATCTCTTTGACCAAAATTGGACTAGTCCCCCCTAGTGCGAACTAGTCCTCAGCACTTCACATTTGCACAACACCGGACAAGTCCGATATCAACCGGACGAGTTCAATAATTCTTCGACTAAAATCGGACAAGTCCTCCATGTCCGGAGTTGTCCTAAGTCCTACAATTTTTCACTACACCGGACAAGTCTGATATTGACCGGAGTAGTCCGAAAATTCTCTAACTAAAATCAGACAAGTCCCTTCTAGTGCGGACTTGTCCTTAGTCCTACACGGTGTTCATCACACCGGACTAGTACGATATCCACTAGACTAGTCCAAAAAGTTTCTGACTAAAATCGGTCTAGTCCGCTCCTTAACGGACTAGTCGGTATCCATCAATACTTAGGGTTTTCCATACGCCGCACACCGGACTAGTCCCGTGTCCACCACAGACTAGTCCGAACATCGCAAACCCTAACGGTAATTTTTGGAAACCCTAGTATAAATAGAGGTGTATGGCCATACATCAATCTCTCTCGACCCCCCGCGCCGTCACACCTCCCAAGAGCCTAGAATTCACATCTCTCCACACTTTATAACCCTAAAAGGATCAAATCTTTGAGGATTAGAAATTGATCAAAGGAGAGACTTGTTCTACACATCTTAAGCTCTTGGGTTTGATCCCTCGCACACTCTTATTGTTTCATTGTACACTTTTTGAGTGTGTTTGGTGGTGTTCATTCATTGTAATTGTTTGGGAGCCCTCAACTTGTGAGAAGGCCCCTTGAACGAGTTATTTGCCCCTTTGTGATTAGTGGAAGAGAATCGGTCTCCGTGGCGATTCGACGAGGGTAGGGTTGGTGAAGACCCGGTCCTCTGTGGACTCCTCAGCGGGGATGTAGATTTCCTCCATGGAATCAAACCTCGGGATAAATTCTTGTCTCACGCACTTTTGTTTCATCGTTCATCATATTATAGGGTTTGCATAATCTTGTGTAACTCACATAGAAACATTGGAATAAAAATTGATCTTTGCCATACATTGTTTCATTGTTGAAATACATCCAAGTTGCCAATTACTTTCTGCTGTGTAGGGTACTAGAAGTGAAATTATCGATCAATCTTTATCTTTCTAGTCCACGCATAACGGACAAGTCTGCACTGTACCGGACTAGTCCGATCTCCCTGTATTTGATCAATCTGTTAAGTGTTTAGGGATCGACAAAAATTCAAATAGCCTATTCACCCCCTCTAGGCTACATTCAATTGGTATCAGAGCCAACCTCTTCAAAAGAGACTCACCGCTCGAAGAGACGATGTCGGACGTCAAGGATGTACACAAGAACCTCAACAACGAGAAGGGTGATGATGAAAAGACACAAAAGCTAGAGAAGCTCCTCGACGCCTTTGAAGACTGTGAGGACAATGATGAGGAGATGCTTCAACTCAAGGCTCTTCTACGGAAGAAGGCACTCTCTCCAAAAGAGAAGAAGAAGATCAACGATGAAAAGAAGAAGGGGGGTAGTCACACAGACTACTCCCGATATCCTTTTGACTATGAACGTTTAAATTCTAACAATAGTCATTACTTATCAATTCCTTTAGGGAAAGCACCTTATTTTGATGGCAATGACTACTCAATGTGGAGACAAAACATGAAAATGCACCTTATATCTCTTAACCCAAGTATTTGTCATATAGTGTGTACAGGGATAGATATTCCAGATGATGATGAAGAGCTTACTCCAAGCCAAGAACAAGCCATTCATCAGAATGCTCAAGCTGCAGCTGTGATCACTTCATCAGTGAGCCGAGACAAGTTCACCTAGGTGGATGGACTCAAAATTGCCAAAGAGATATGAGACACTATGCAAACCGCACATGAAGGTGATCGTCATGTACGCGAAGCCATGATTGAGATGATTGAAGGTGAGATGGGAAGATTCGCTATAGAAGAAGATGAATCACCACAAGACATGTACAATAGACTCAAGAATCTTATCAATAAAGTCCGAGCTTATGGCAGCAAGAAGTGGAATGATCAGGAGCTCGTAAAGTTGATTCTTAGAGCATTCATGCCTCGCAACATGACCCTTTGCTCCATGATTAGAGAAAGCCCTGGGTATCAGAAAACGACCCCAGAAAAACTTCTAGGCAAGATTATCAACTTTGAAATGATGGAGAAGCAAGCAAAGCATGTCAAGGAAATTGCCGATCTTATCTCGACAAAGAATAAAGGAGTTGCCTTGAAGTCAACTTGTAAACCCGTATCAAAATAAGCTCGAGAAGCTCATGGAGATGATGAAAACGATGATGAAAGCAGTGATATCGATGAAGAAGACATGATGAGAAGAATAAAGGGTAGTAGCTCTAATGAAGGAAGACAAAGGGACAAACAAAGACACAAGATGAGACAACCGTGCTACAATTGCGGATAATATGATCACTTCATAGTAGATTGTCAACATAAAGAAAATAAGAAGAAGACTAAAGACAACAAGCCTCAACCAAATAAAATGTTCAAGAAGAAGAAGCAATATGGCCATACGCATCTAGGAAAGGAGTGGGACTCCAATGGTGAATCCTCATCCGAAGAAGAAGAGGAGATGGCCACCATAGCCATCAAGAAGACCACCAAGAAATCCACTCTCTTCCCAACCATGAGCGCATGGAAGGACACTGACAACACATGTCTAATGGCCAAGGAAGGTAAAAGAAAGGTAACAACTAAATCTTCCTCCTCGCATTCTTTTACTAGTGATAGTGATAATTCTAGTGAGGATGATAGCAGTGATGAAAATGAATACACGCTTAGGGGTTTAGAAAAAAAGACTGCTGCTAAAATGAAATTTTTACTTGATAAGATTGTTAATAAGGAGAAGTTAGTCAATCGTCAGGAAGATATGATCATCTCCCAAAAGGAGGAATATCTTGAGATTGAAAAGCTGCTTGAAGTAAATCACTAGAACTTGAGTTAGCTTCAAGCATGGAAGCTTGCTTGAAGTTAAAAGACTCAAACACCACCATTAAGGATGAACTTGCTAACATAACCAAAGTCAACAAGATCCTTGAGATACAAGTTGAGTCACTCAAGCAAAGTGGTTCTTCATCCTCTTCAAGCTCACCTTCTCAACAAATAAAATATGAAACTACTATTACTTGTGCTTGTGCCAAAAGTGACACTAACTTGAAGGAAAAGCCAAACTTGACAAAGGACAAGCAACCTTCCCAAAGTGGCTCAAGTATGCACGCAGTGCATACTCGGTCACAAGACCTCCTAATGTCAAATATGACATTGGGTATTCTTATGGTGAAAAGCAAAACGCTAGAAGCTACAAGAATAACAAGGATTACATTGTATTTGTCAAGGGAAACTCTTCTCAACTTAGAAACCCTAATAATGTTGATAAATTTAACTTTGTGAACACATATGAACAACAGCTCCTATTTAGAACTTTTGATACTTCATATGTACTTATGAAAGGTAATCTTGGAAGAGTTTATGCTAAATATGTTGGGCCACACCATGGGAACACCAAGTCTCATGTGTGGGTGCCCAAATCACTTGTGACTAACCTCAAAGGACCCAAGCAAGCTTGGGTACCTAAGACCAAGGCATAATTTGTTTTCTACAGGCTTATGCCTCCGGCGGAGCAAAATGGGTGCTAGATAGAGGATGCACCAATCACATGACCGGATAAAGAAGGATGTTCATGGAATATGAAGAAAATGAAGACCTAAGCGAAGGCATTTATTTTGGTGATAATAGTCAAGGAATGGTGCTCAGTATTGGTAAAATTGAAATTTCATCACAACATACTCTTTCTCATGTTCTACATATTGACTCCTTGGATTATAACCTTTTGTCCATATCTCAATTATGTGACCAGGGTTATAATTGTTTATTCACTAATGAGGGTGTGACAATCTCTAGAAGGAGTGATAACTCAGTTGCATTCAAGGGTTGTTAAAGGGAAAACTTTATCTAGTTGACTTCGACAAAGATAAAGTCGAACTTGACACATGCTCGATTGCAAAGTCCAACATGGGTTGGCTGTGGCATAGACGACTAGCACATGTTGGTATAAGGAATCTTCAAAAACTCCTTAAAGGCCATCACATCCGAGGTTTAAAGGATGCTGTTTTTGAGAAAGACAGACCTTGTAGAGTGTGCCAAGCCGGGAAGCAAGTAGGAGCACCCCATCCAGCAAAGATTGTCATGACTACAACAGACTTCTTGAACTCCTCCACATGGATCTATTCGGTCCAATTGCTTACATAAGCATCGGCGGTAATAAATACGGTTTAGTTGATGATTTTTCACGCTTCACGTGGGTTTTCTTTTTCGACAGAAACTCAAGGAAACTTCAAGAAGTTCACCAAGCGTGCCCAAAATGAATTCTCATTGAAGATCAAGAACATACGAAGTGACAATTAGACAGAATTCAAGAATACCCAAGTTGAGGAGTATTTAGACGAAGAAGGGATAAAGCATGAACTTTTAGCACCATACTCTCCTCAATAAAACAGAGTAGCCGAAAGGAAGAACCGAACACTCATTGAGATGGCAAGGACAATGCTCGATGAATGCAAGACTTGGGATAGGTTTTGGCCTGAAGCGGTTAACACCGCTTGTCACGCCATAAACCCACTCTATCTTCATCGTCTACTATAGAAAACCTCATATGAACTACTCACGGGTAACAAACCGAATATTTCATATTTTAGAGTCTTTGGTTCAAAATGTTACATTTTAAACAAGAAGCCTAGGGCTTCGAAGTTTGCTTCGAGGTCCGATGAATGTTTCTTACTTGGCTATGATTTGAACTCTTAAGCCTATTGTGTCTTCAACAAGGCATCCGGACTTGTTGAAGTGGCACGTGACGTAGTGTTTGATGAAACTAATGGCTCTCAAGAAGAGCAAGTTGATTAATGTGTGCTAGATCAAGAAGAAGCTCCATGTCAAGCATTCATAAGAATGGCATTGGGCGATGTTCGACCATAAGTGCCACCTCCAAATGCGAATGAAGAAGATGAACCACAAGTGGAGGAAAATGATCAAGGGGGTGCTTCCGCACAAGATCAACATCAAGAAGATCAAGGTGATCAAAACATCAATGAGGGCAACTATCCAGGGGAAGAAGAAGATGATAATGAAGATTCAAGACCATAAGTGCCACATCCAAGAGTACACCAAAGCATCCAAAGAGATCACCCCCTAGACAATATAATCGGTGACATCAAAAAGGAAATAATAACTCAATCTCGCATAGCTAATTTTTGTGAACACTATTCTTTTGTATCTTCTCTGGAACCATACAAGGTTGAAGATGCATTAAAAGATCTAGATTGGGTGATGGCGATGCAAGAAGAATTGAACAACTTCAAAAGGAATGAAGTGTGGGAGCTTGTTGAAAGACCCAAGTCCAACGTCGTCGAAACTAAATGGGTATTCCGCAATAAGCAAGACAAACATGGAGTGTTAACAAGGAAGAAGGAACGACTTGTGGACGAAGGGTACCCACAAGTCGAAGGTTTGGATTTCGACTAGACTTTTGCTCCTGTAGCTAGTCTTGAATCGATTCGTATATTACTTGGATATGCTACTCATCATGATTTCAAGCTTTATCAATGCACATGAAAAGCGCATTCCTCAACGGACTGATCAAGGAGGAGGTGTACACGGAGCAACCCCCGGTTTTGAAGATCAAGAGTACCCCGACCATGTGTACAAACTGTGTAAGGCTCTCTATGGCCTCAAACAAGCTCCTAGAGCTTGGTATGAGTGCCTTAGAGATTTTTTTATTGAGAATGGCTTCAAGATTGGTAAAGATTATTACACTTTGTTTACTAAACACTTTGATGATGATCTCTCCGTTTGCCAAATCTATGTTGATGATATTATATTTGGGTCAACTAACAATTCCTTTTGTCAAGAATTTAGTAAGATTATGACAGATAGATTCGAGATGTCCATGATGGGAGAGTTAAGATACTTTTTGGGATTCCAAGTGAAGCAACAAAAGGACGGGACGTTCATAAGCTAAACAAAGTACACTCAAGACATTCTCAAGAAGTTTGGAATGGACAAATCAAAGCCCATAAAGACTCCCATGGCGACAAATGGACACTTGGATCTCAGTGAAGATGGACCAAATGTGGATCAAAAGGTATATCGCTCCATGATTGGCTCCTTACTTTATTTATGTGAATCTAGGCCTGATATCATGTTGAGTGTATGTTTGTGTGCATTCAAGCCAATCCTAAGGAATGTCATTTGATAGCCATTAAAAGGATCTTGAGATATTTAGTTCATACACCCAACCTAGGCCTTTAGTATCACAATGGTTCAAAATTCAATCTCATTGGATACTCAGATGCAGATTATGCCGGATGCAAGATGGATAGAAAAAGTACCTCCGGTACTTTCCAATTCCTACGTAGATCCCTAGTTTCTTGGTCCTCCAAGAAACAAAATTCTATTGCCTTATCCACGGCCAAAGTGGAGTATGTTGCAGCCAGGAGTTGTTGTGCACAACTCCTTTGGATGTGACAAACTCTAAGGGATTACGGTGACAATATGAGTCATATTCCACTCCTTTGTAATAAAAGGAGTGCAATTAAAATTGCCCATAACCCTGTTGAGCACTCTAGAACCAAACACATAGACATCCAACATCACTTTTTGAGAGATCACTCAATGAAAGGAGACATAGCCATTTCCCATGTCAACACTGAAAAACAAATAGCCTATATCTTTATCAAGCTACTTGATGAAAAACGCTTTTGTGAGCTCCGAAATGAACTAAATATCCTTGATGCTCGGAACGTGGCTTGAAAACTTGCATACATGTATGCCATCTTCAAAATCATGTTGATTGTGTTGAAAAATCATCTCTCTTTGTTTTTCTCCAGAAAACTATGTCAATTACTTGATCTTGGTGAATTATGGTCATAGCTTGATTGTTGTATGTTTACTGATCATATTCATCAAGAATATTTATGTGTATTTGTTCCCTGTTTCTTATTAGGGACCTTTGGATATATATACGAAGTGTTTTGTACTTTTCTGTACAAGGGATCACGGACTAGTCTGTAGTTACCCCGGACTAGTCCGCACATTTCAGACTAGTCTGCACTATTTCCGTTGGTCTGGACTAGTCCGGTCCGACCACAGACTTGTCCGATTTTTTGACTCCATAACCCTAGAGCCGGCGCAACCCTAATCTTCTTCCTCCTCACAACTCCTCTCCTCACTCAAGTGCTCCCAAGGAAATTTTGTGAGTTCTCCATCAAATCCACAAATCTACATGGGAATCGATCTCCACTACAAGGGGAACGAAGACCCCGGACCAGTCCGCATCAAGAACTTTTTCAACGCCTTGAATTGAAGGATTTGGTAAATTTCTCTCCAAACCCTAGAACCTTCGATTTTCCTTGATTTTGCTCAAATAGCTTAGCTCCTCCAGTCAATACCTGCTCTATTGATGTGTTCCATTTACCCTAGATCATCTTTGAATTGAGTAACCAAAAATTTCTTTGAGTTAGGTTTTGAATGGCCACACAACGGACTAGTCCGTTCTCAGGGCGGACAAGTCCAGTATGCCCTGATCAAAACTCTAGCTTATATCAATTCAATGCAATCCCCTGTTATCCTTGCTTATCCATATCCTTTATATCTTCCATGTCAGAATCATGTCGGGCTCGAATGAGAATATCTACGACTTTGAAGCCAATATGGATCAAGAAGTGTTGCCTTGTGTTTCAGAGTCTCGCTCCAACAAAAGAAAAGAGCGTGCTGCCGAGCCTTCGCCCACCGCACCTAGGGTGCATCGAAAGGTTCCAGCCAAGAAACCAACTTCAAGAGTGAAAGATATGGCTGGTCCTAGCTCGGTGGATCCACGCCAAACCAAGGGCAAAGGAAAGGGGCTTGCCTCTGACCCGATTGGTCCCTTGGAGATGACTACTCCAAGACAAGGGAATAGAAACCCCTCAGAAGAGAAGTTCAATGGCAAGGGAAGTGATGTAGCATGGAATCTAAGGAAGATTGATGCCTATAGCAGTGGGAAAAAGGCAGTTGATCCAAGATTTGGAGTCATTTCCACTCGTACTACTACAGCTCTGTGTACCTCCAAATGAAGACTCTAGTGGTCCGGAGCCAATGGATCGACTGGAGCCAATTTGAAAGAAAGAGCTATTGTGCTTTTGATGAGGTGGTAGAGGTTGCAGAGAGGCATGGTCTAAAGGACCTGTTTTCCTTTATATACAACTAGAATGATGAAGTGATGGCCTGGTTTTACTCTACATGCTATTTTGCCAGCGATGAAGAAGAGAGAGTGACTTGGATGACACATGGATCCAAGTACACAGTTACTTATGCTGAGTTTGCCAGGCTGCTGCACCTTGAGGACACTGGCAACAATGATATTGCAATTCACAATCTTGGTGTTTTGGAGAAGGACAAGATGGATTTTCTTTATGACACTCGCCTCAAATACAGTCCTCCCTCAACCAAGAACATGAAACCCTTTTTCATTATTCTCAATTGAAGACCATTGCTCCAAAGGATGGAGATGTCGGGAGTGTCCAAGGTTACTTGAGAACCTTGATGAAAGTGATTAGCAAGAAGAGGAAGTTTGATATTTTCGATTACATCTTGAATGACATGGTGAATATCTCTTGCACTCCCAACCACTCGTGTGGCTATGCGTCCTACATCATGTTTATGATAGAGAAGGTCAACAGCATTGAATTTGTCAAGGATGTTGAGCATACAACTTTGAGGCCTCAGAAGCCGCCTCAAGTTGTTCTTCCAACTGCTCCATCCCTTGTATCAAGTGAAGAGGCTCCTAGGAGAGCCCAAGGAGAGGCAAGACCTCCATCTAGCTCAAGGGCTCCTCCTCACAAAGGGTCCCCTAGTGGGATTATGAAGTATTTGGCTGCTATCTTTGGTTCTTGCCGCAAAGCTAAGGTTAAGCTTCATAAGATAAACAAGGAAAGAAAATAGGAAATGAGATACATGAAGGACAATGTCAAAGCAATATGCCAAAAGCTGAAGATTGAGCCTATTGAATCTCAAGTGTAAGTGCTTCTAGGATATCCCTTGTGGGTTTTGGCTAATTGATGACGAACATATGAGATCATAATGAAACTATTGAGATGATTGCAGGACAAACAAAGTGAAACATCTCGGTGCACACAAAAAGGTGAAAAATGGAGTGGAGTCCAAAGAGGAATACTTTGATGGAATTTAGAAGAACAAATTAGATTTTAAATGTATAGGGTGTGTATGAAAGACACACTCCAAGAGATCACGACCTCGCGCAGGGGTAAGGGTTTTAAAATTAACCTAACATCTCAAAGTGCACCGGACTAATCCGATCTTGGACCGGACTAGTCTGCCAAACTCTTTGTTGCCTAAACAGACTAGTTCGCATGTTCATCGGACTACTCTGCCAGACTTTCTGGAGTCTATCTTCACATAGGGCCGGACAAGTCCGTTTTCCAACCAGACTTGTCTGCCAAACTTTCTGAAGTCTATCTTCACATAGGGTCGGACAAGTCCGTTTTCCAACCAGACTTGTCCGCCAAACTTTCTGGAGTCTATCTTCACATAGGGCCGGACAAGTCCGTTTTCCAACCGGACTTGTCCGCCAAACTTTCTGGACATCGAGTTCCACTGTGACCGAACAAGTCCGGACTTGCACCAGACCAGTCCGGTATTAGGTTTTACAACGGTAACTTTTTGGAAACCCTATAAAAAGAGGATTCACGGCCTTCCTTAGTTAACACACGTCTAATTCTGCTTAAAATACAAACCCTAGCGCTGCCACCTTGTCCCAAGAGCCCAAAACACATCTCCCCACACATCTAAAGTGTAAAAAGGGTAAAATCAATTGAACACTTGAATTCGGGATTGGGAGATCGTAGTTTATTCGTTGTGAGCTCTTGGGGTTTGATCTTTCTACACTTATATTCTGCATTGTAATATCTTCAAGTGTATTTGGTCGCTTCTTTCGTTGTAATTCTCATGGGAGCCCTCAACGTGTGAGGTTGCCCCACAAACTCAGTGATTTCCCGTGCTAGTGGAATCAAGTCGGCCTTTGTGGTGACTTGAAGAGGGAAAGAGTTGGAGACCCGACTCTATGTGAGCTTCCTCAACGAGGACGTAGATCTCGTGGTGAGATCGAACCTCGGTAAAAATTCATGTCTCGTGTGCCTTATTTCTTTTACATTTTGTTCATTAGATCACTTGATTGCTAAACATCAATTTAAGTTGCTTATAAGTTTTCACGTGCATTCTTACAATAATCTTAAATCAAAGTATCTATTGTTCTCATTTCCACTGCTGAAAGAATCTATTTTCCCAAATAACACTTAATCAATTCACATATTTCAGCACACCGGACTAGTCCGCCCACACAACCGGACTAGTCCGGTCAAACAAGTTTTTGACAACTCTATTAAGTGTGCATGAAATATTCAAAGACTATTCACCCCCCCTCTAGGCCACATTCAATTGGTATCAGAGCAAGGTTCTCCGTCAACGAGACTCACATCTCGGAGAGATCAATGGCCTCTGAGAAGAACAACGATATTCCGAAGACGAACATCAATGAGGAGGAACAAGAAGATAAAGCCTTTGATGTGCTGAAAGAAAGCCCACATGATGATGAAGAAGTGCGATAGCTAAAGGCACTCTAGAGAAAGAAACTGCTGGCACAAAAAGGAAAAGAAGAAGAGAAGACAACTGGGAGTGGTCATCACGACTACTCCCGATATCTTTACAACTACAACCGTCTCAATTCAAACAATCACTATCTCTCTATTCCTATGGGAGGGCCTCCACAGTTTGACGGAAGTGACTACACCACGTGGAAGTACAACATGAAAATGCATCTAGTATCTCTGAATCCTAGTTTGTGGCACATTGTTTGCACAGACTTAGATATCCCGAACACGGATGAGGAACTCACCCCAAAACAAAGAACAAGAGATTCACATAAATGCACAAGCCGTCGCGGTGATCACATCATCACTAAGCAGAGAGGAATTCAACAAGATCGATGGATTAGAAAGTGCAAAGAAATCTGGGATACACTTAAGACAGCTCACGAAGGAAATAGGTCAATTTGTGAAGCTAAAATTGAGATGCTTGAAGGAGAGTTGGGAAGATTTGCTATTGAAGAAGGCGAATCACCTCAAGACATCTACAACCGGATGAAGGAACTCACCAACAAAATTCGTGCCTATGGAAGTAAGCAATGGACGGCTCACGAGGTGGTCAAAAGAATGATTAGAGCCTTCATGCCAAGAAATGTCACACTTTGCTCAATGATTAGAGAAAGCCCCGGATTTCACAAAATGACTCCCGATGAGTTATTGGGGAAGATCATAAATCATGAAATGATGGAGAAAGAGGATCAATACGTCAAGGACTTAGCCGAACTCACCTCTTCCAAAAGGAAAGAAGTTGCTATCAAAGCAACGTGCAGACCCAAACTCAAAGAAACACGTGAAGACCAAGACGACGGAGATACAAGCGACGAGAGTACCGATCTTGATGATGAAGAAATGGTACTCTTTATCAAGAAGTTCAAGCGCATGATGAAAAGACGACAAGGCAACAATTCAAATGAAGGCAAAAGCAAGGATAAAGGGAAATCCAAGGCTCGACGCACTTGCTACAACTGCGGAGAGTATGGTCACTTCATGGTGGACTGCACTTATGAAGAAAACAAAAAGAAGAAGGGAACACGACCTCAAGAAAAGAAAAATTTTAGAAAAAGAAGACAAGCCCATCAAGCTCACATTGGAAAGGAGTGGGACTCAAATGACGAGTCCTCCTCTGATGAAGAAGAAGAAATGGCCACTATCGCAGTCAAGAAACCTACTATGAGAGCCACACTCTTCCCAAACATGGGAGGACAGGATATGAACAACCACACTTGCCTTATGGCTAAGGAAGGCAAGAAAAAGGTTCGACTTACTCCTCCTATGCTAAATTCCTCTATTGATGACTTTGATAGCTCTAGTGATAATGAAGAAATGTTTAGAGGATTAAGTAAAATTGCTTTAAAGAAAATGGAAATGTTGTCGAACGAAATCTTTGAAAAGGAGGAACTTGTTAACCGACAAGAAGATATGCTCATTCGTGAAAGGAAGAGATATCAAGAAGTTGAAAAGCTTCTTGAGCTTGAAACAGAGAAGAACGAGTCACTTGAGTTTGAGCTAGACTTGAGTAAGGAAACTTACTCAAATCTAGAGGACTTGCATATTGCAATCAAGGAAGAACTTGCTATCTTTTCAAAGTTAACAAGATCCTTGAGGTGCCAGTTGAGTCGCTCAAACAAAGTGACTCCTCTTCCTCCAAAGATATGAGTTTGACAACAATCGGAACCTGCACTTGCTCTAGTAAGAAGAATGTTATTTCTAATACTTCAACTTCTCATAATATGCATCCTTCCACAAGCGGCATCTTTGATAAAGAGAAGATCAAATATGCATGCAGTGCATATATGGTCACTAGACCTCCTAATGTCAAAGATGGTCTTGGTTTTGACAGGAACAAACACATGTCTACTCCTAATCATGCTAAGAATAGAATCGCTTTTGTTAAGGAAAATCCCATGAATCTGATTTACAAATATTGTTTCATACATTTGATGCTTCCTATGTTCTTATGAAAAACAAATATGGAAAAGTCATTGCTAAATATACAGGACCACGCCACAAGAACTTGAAAACTTGTGCATGGGTGCCCAAGACTCTTGTGACTAACCTGAGAGGACCCAAGCAAGCTTGGGTACCTAAAACCAAGAAACAATTCTATTTTACAGGCTTACTCCTCCGGTGGATCTAAATGGGTGGTAGATAGCGGATGCACAAATCACATGACCGGAGAGAGAGATATGTTTGTGGAGTACGAGTACAACAAGGATCCAAGTGAAGGAATATACTTTGGAGACAACAGCCAAGGAAAGGTCCTTGGTAGCGGTAACATTGCAATATCCTCTCAACACACCCTATCCAATGTTTTACATGTAGACTCTCTAGATTATAATCTTTTGTCAATATCTCAACTATGCGACAAAGGTTACAACTGTTTATTCACTAATGAGGGTGTGACCGTTTTTAGAAGAAGCGATGGCTCGATTGCATTCAAGGGAATGTTGAAGGGAAAGCTTTATCTTGTTGACTTCAACAAAGATAAAGCCGAACTCAACACTTGCTTGGTTGCTAAGACCAACATGGGATGGTTGTGGCATAGACGGATAGCCCATGTTGGGATGAGGAATCTGCAGAAACTTCTAAAAGGTGGTCACATCCGAGGTCTTAAGGATGTGGTTTTTGAAAAAGACAGGTCGTGCAGCGCTTGTCAAGCAGGAAAACAAGTCAGAGCACCACACCCCGCCAAGAATGTGATGACTACCGCAAGACCGCTGGAACTTCTCCACATGGATCTCTTTGGTCCAATTGTGTACATCAGCATCGGCAGAAACAAATACGGTTTAGTAATTGTTGATGATTTTTCAAGATTTACCTGAGTATTTTTCTTGTATGATAAATCAGAAACTCAGGGAATCCTCAAGAAGTTGAAGAGAGCTCAGAATGAGTTCTCATCAACCATAAATAATATCAGAAGTGAAAATGGGACAAAATTCAAGAACACCCAAGTTGAAGAGTATCTCGATGAAGAAGGGATAAAGCATGAGTTCTCGGCACCCTACTCCCCTTAACAAAACGGAGTGGCCGAAAGGAAGAACAGAACATTGATCGAAATGGCAAGAACTATGTTGGATGAATACAAGGCATCAGATCGATTTTGGGCAGAAGCAGTGAACACCGCTTGTCATGCCACAAATCGCCTGTACCTTCACCGACTACTGAAGAAAACTCCATATGAGCTTCTTACCGGTAAAAAGCCTAATGTTTATTATTTCAAAGTCTTTGGTTGTAAATGTTTTATTCAGAACAAGAAACCGAGGGCCTTGAAGTTCGCCTCGAAGTCTGATGAAGGGTTCTTGCTCGGATATGAATCGAATGCCTATGCCTATCGTGTCTTCAACAAGGTGTCCGGCCTGGTTGAAGTAGCACGTGACATAGTGTTCGATGAATCTAACGGCTCACAAGTGGAGCAAGTCGATAAGTGTATGCTAGATAAAGAGGAAGCTCCATATGAAGCGCTGAAGAAAATGGCACTTGGTGATATCTTACCACAAGAGCGAACGTTAGACTCAAATGCACAAGATGAACTTTAACATAAGGGCAATGATGAGGGGGAGCTCTAGCACAAGATCAAGATGAGGAAGATCAAGAAGATCAAGACAATCATGGAAGCAATGATCTAGGGGGAGACAATGCACATGAAGATAATGAAGATTAAGCAACTACACAAGTTCCACACCCAAGAGTACATTAGAGCGTGCAAAGAGACCATCCTGTCAACAATATCATTGGAGATATTGCTAAGGGAGTAACTACTAGATCTCGAGTTGCAAATTTCTGTGAATACTATTCTTTTGTGTCTTTTCTGGAACCATACAGGGTAGAAGAAGCCTTAAGGGATCCAGACTGGGTGATTGCAATGCAAGAGGAGTTGAACAACTTCAAAAGAAATGAAGTGTGGGAGCTGGTGGATAGACCAAGGGCGATCATCGTTGGAACCAAATGGGTCTCTCGGAACAAGCAAGATGAACATGGAGTAGTAACAAGAAATAAAGCGAGATTGGTGGCCAAAGGTTATTCTCAGGTCGAAGGTTTGGACTTCGATGAAACTTTCGCTCCTGTAGCTAGACTTGAGTCCATTCGTATTTTATTGGCATATGCTACTCACCATAATTTTAAGCTGTATCAAATGGACGTCAAAAGTGCCTTCCTAAATGGTCCGATAAAGGAGGAAGTTTATGTGGAGCAGCAACCAGGATTCGAAGACCAAATGTATCCCCACCATGTCTACAGACTGTGTAAGGCTCTCTATGGCCTCAAACAAGCTCCTCGAGCTTGGTATGAGTGCCTTAGAGATTTTCTGACTCAAAATGGATTCAAAATTAGTAAAGCTGACTATACACTCTTCACTAAACATCTTGATGATCATCTATTCGTATGTCAAATTTATGTTGACGACATTATCTTTGGATCCACTAACAAGTCTTTTTGTGAAGAATTTAGCAAAATTGTGACAGATAGGTTCGAGATGTCAATGATGGGCGAATTGAAGTTCTTCTTGAGATTCCAAATGAAGCAACTGAGAGAATGTACATTTATAAGACAAACAAAATATACACAGGACATTCTTAAGAAATTCAATATGGACAAAGCCAAGCCCATCAAGACACCCATGGCCATCAACGGACATCTCGACCTCAATGAAGACAGTCCAAATGTAGACCAAAAGGTATATCGGTCCACGATCGGCTCCTTACTTTAATTATGTGCATCTAGGCTAGATATTATGCTTAGTGTTTGCTTGTGTGCAAGGTTTCAAGCCGCACCTAAAGAGTGTCACTTAATTGCTGTAAAAAGAATCCTAAGGTACCTTGTGCACACACCCAACTTGGGCCTTTGGTATCCCAAAGGATCCAAGTTTAACTTGATAGGATATTCCGACGCCGACTATGCAGGATGCAAAGTCGATGGAAAGAGCATGTCAGGGACTTGTCAATTTCTTGGTAGGTCCCTAGTTTCTTGGTCATCTAAAAAGCAAAACTCCATTGCTCTTTCCACAGCGAAAGCAGAGTATGTTGCAGCCGGTAGTTGTTGCGCACAACTACTTTGATGTGACAGACTCTTAGGGACTACGGCTAGAATCTAAGCCATATCCCGCTTCTATGTGATAATGAAAGTGCTATAAAAATTGCACATAACCCTGTAGATCACTCAAGAACTAAGCACATAGATATCCGTCATCACTTTCTTAGAGATCATTCGTTAAAAGGTGACATTGCTATTTCACATGTTAGGACTGAAAAACAACTTGCGGATATTTTTACCAAACCATTAGATGAGAAAAGGTTTTGTGAGCTTAGGAATGAGCTTAACATTCTTGACTCTCGAAATGTGGCTTGAAACGTTGCATACCTGGTTGAAACTTCAAATGTTACGTTTTATTGTTAAAACTTCTCCTCATCTCTTTTTCTTCTAAGAAAATTATTTTAATGAAGAAATCTTGCGGTTTATGACCACTTTCATTGTTACTTGCCTACTGGTCGTAATAACCAAGATTATTTGCAAAACTATTGTCCTTGGATCACTATTAATCATGTCTATATGTATCAGGTCTGTTGAAACCAGACTTGTCTGATTTACCACCGGACTAGTCCGGATAGACGAAATACTTAGGTTATTCTAGGGGCACCGGACTAGTCTGCCACCTTGATCGGACAAGTCTGGTCCGTCGCGTATATGAGCGGTTGGCCGGCCCAGACCTATCTCTCTCCACTCATAAGGACTTGGTCTCCCTCTCCTCTCCTAAACCCTAGCCCCCAAAGTGATTTCCGGGTTGAGCCCTCAAAATCGAAGTTTTCTCTGTGGGAAATCCTCTCCTCAACGAGTGGATTCTCCCCTCCGGACTCATTCGGACAGATTCTTGCTTCTTCAACGCGGATCTTCAACTCTTGGTAAATTTCACCCTAAAACCAAATTCTCATCTTTTCTCGTTCTAGCTCGTTTCCCTTGATTCCTAGGTTGTACATTGGCTTTAGAGATGTATTCCTACCACTTTCCTGCCCTTTTGTATCTTTAGATAGATTTTTTGATTCAAAGGAAATCGTTAGGGTTCTTATGCCAGGCCATACTAGTTCGGCGCTTAGATGCGGACAAGTCCGGTACACCGGACAAGTCCGCACTCTGGAACCGAACAAGTCCGGTCTCTAACATCTGAATACCTACATTGCCTTCAATCCTTGGTTCATTCTTATCTAATCCGTGAACTCCTTATTAGGCACGATTTCCTCAGGCTCAGATGACAGCTCTTTCCACTTTGATGAAGAAGTTCAACGCGAAAGAGTGAGGAGAGCCAAGGAGAGAGTTATGAAGAAAAGACATGACGTCAATGCCCACTCTCCACCCTCCGACGACAATCTACCTAAGAAGAGGAAGGTTATTGTCAAAAAGGCTCAAGGAAAAGCTGCTGCTGAGAGCTCATCAGGGCCAAAAAGGGTTTTCAATAAAGGGAAGGGACTTGCCAGTGGTCCCATTGGGCCCTTGAAGATGAAAAACCCCAGCCACCGCAACAGGCAACCTTCTAGTGAGGATTTCACCGGGAAAGGGGGTGAGCTAGCTGATAACTTCAGGAAGATTGAAGTGTATAATCAACCTAAACAATGCTCCGACCCAAGATTCTGGAGCAACTTCCATGCAGACTACTACGAGCACGTGTACATCAAGATGAAGGATCATGTAGTGGAGAGTCAATGGCTAAATGTTGGATACCTGCAGTCGAAGAGGTATCCTGCTTTTCATGAGATGGTTGAGGCTTTGGAGAGGCACGGTCTGAAGGATCTGCTTTCCTTTCAATATGACTGGAACAATGAAGTCATTACCCAATTTTACTCCACCCTCTACATTGCTCGTGATGATGGAGACAGTCTTACTTGGATGACTCATGGTTCCATGTATAGTGTCACTTATGATGAATTTGCAAGGATTCTTCACCTTGAACACACTCTGGATCATGAGCTTGTCATCCACAATCTGAAACCCTTGGAGAAGGAGGAGCTTAAGTTCCTCTATGACACAAGGATGCCCTATGTTCCTCCTACCATCAAATATCTGAAGCCCTTCTTTGTGGTCCTCAACAGAGTCTTGAGGAAGACAATAGCCCCAAAAGATGGAGATGCGGGGACTATCCAAGGAACCTTGAGGACCCTAATAAAGGTCATTAGTGGAAGGATACCGTTCAATGTTTTTGAGTACATCTACAACGACATTGTGAACATCTCAATCACTCCCAATAGGTCTTGCAGGTATGCACCGTACATCATGTACATGATTGAGAAAGTGTCCGGACTCGAGTTTGTCAAGGATGTTTCTCATACGGGGTTGAAGCCACAAAAGCCCACGGAGTACACCCTTCCCTCAGCACCAACTGCTCCTTCCTCCCCCGTAGCAGAGAGGAGGTCTAAACAATCTCAGGATCCCACAAGGTCTGTAGCTGCTCCTCCTGGTTCTTCTCCTGTCCATGAACCCTCCGGTGGCATCTTCAAATGCTCTCCTCCATTTTTGCCTGTTGCCACAAGATCGAAGACAGGCAGCGTAGAGAAAAACTGGCAAGGAAGAAACATCAACGATATGTGAATGCCAATATCAAGTCTATCTGTGAAAAGCTTGAGATTGAGCCGGTTGGATCACCGCCCGCCTCCGAGGACTCAGAGGAAGATCCTGCTCCGGTGAATGACGATGATGGTGAAGATGAAGATCGGACTGAATCTGAAGGAGGGAGCAGCGATGAGTGATTCCCCTTGATTTTTCCCTTTTTTGTGCCTTGATGCCAAAGGGGGGGAGATTGAGACTAGATTGAGACTCGAACTATCATCTAGTATTTGTTATTAAGCTTTTGTGACCGAGGACATGTACCTATTTTTAGACTTTGTAATGCAATATTTCTTTTCCTATGTGTGATGCTTATTGACGCTCTAATGCTTACTTCTATGTTCATTATTGTTTATCTTTGGTTCATCACATTTTGTTGATCACACACCTGTTAGGCACCCCACCGTAAGGTGTGTGCATATGTGAGAAGCTTTTTGTGAATTAATCGTTATTCTCATATGTGCACACCTTAGGAAAATCAAAATTTTATCCTCAATTGTGATATCTCAAATGGTTCTCATCAATCACCAAAAAGGGGGTGATTGTAAGTGCATCTAGGATATCCCTTGTGGGTTTTGGCTAATTGATGACGAACATATGAGATCCTAATGAAACTATTGAGATGATTGCAGGACAAACAAAGTGAAACAGCTCAGTGCACACAAAAAGGTGAAAAATGGAGTGGTGTCCAAAGAGGAATACTTTGATGGAATTTAGAAGAACAAATTAGATTTTAAATGTATAGGGTGTGTATGAAAGACACACTCCAAGAGCTCACGACCTTGCGCAGGGGTAAGGGTTTTAAAATTAACCTAACATCTCACAGTGCACCGAACTAGTCCGATCTTGGACCGGACTAGTCCGCTAAACTCTCTGTTGCCTAAACGGACTAGTCCGCGTGTTCACCGGACTAGTCCGCCAGACTTTCTGGAGTCTATCTTCACATAGGGTCGAGCAAGTCCGTTTTCCAACCGGACTTGTCCGCCAAACTTTCTGGAGCCTATCTTCATATAGGTCCGGACAAGTCCGTTTTCCAACCGGACTTGTCCGCCAAACTTTCTGGAGTCTATCTTCACATAGGGACGGACAAGTCCGTTTTCCAACCGGACTTGTCCGCCAAACTTTCTGGACATCGAGTTCCACTCTGACCAGACAAGTCCGGACTTGCACCGGACTAGTCCGGTATTAGGTTTTACAACGGTAACTTTTTGGAAACCCTATAAAAAGAGGATCCACGACCTTCCTCAGTTAACACACGTCTAATTCTGCTGAAAATACAAACCCTAGCGCCGCCACCTTGTCCCAAGAGCCCAAAACACATCTCCCCACACATCTAAAGTGCAAAAAGGGTAAAATCAATTGAACACTTGGATTCGGGATTGGGAGGTCGTCGTTCATTCGTTGTGAGCTCTTGGGGTTTGATCTTTCTACACTTATATTCTGCATTGTAATATCTTCAAGTGTATTTGATCACTTCTTTCGTTGTAATTCTCGTGGGAGCGCTCAACGTGTGAGGTTGCCCCACAAACTCAGTGATTTCCCGTGCTAGTGGAATCAAGTCGGCCTTTGTGGTGACTTGAAGAGGGAAAGGGTTGGAGACCCGACTCTGTGTGAGCTTCCTCAACGAGGATGTAGATCTCGTGGTGAGATCGAACCTCAGTAAAAATTCGTGTCTCTTGTGCCTTATTTCTTTTACATTTTGTTCATTAGATCACTTGATTGCTAAACATTAATTTAAGTTGCTTCTAAGTTTTCACATGCAATCTTACAATAATCTTAAATCAAAGTATTTGTTGTTCTCATTTTCGCTACTGAAAGAATCTAGTTTCTCAAATAACACTTAATCAATTCACATATTTCAGCACACCGGACTAGTCCGCCCACACAACCGGACTAGTCCGGTCAAACAAGTTTTTGACGATTCTATTAAGTGTGCATGAAATTTTCAAAGCCTATTCACCCCCCCTCTAGGCCACATTCATGAAGTCATCTCAGAGGACTATGCATCTGACTTCTCGGAGCTTCCACCTCTTTCTCCCTATGAACTTTCTTACTTTGGCCTTCGAGGCACGATGAGTAGTTCCTCTCCTCCTCCTCCTCCTCAGCCTGATGATGAAGATGACGAAAGGACCGACAGCGTGTAGTGAACCGGCGACGACAAGTAGATCCCTCCTCTCCTTCTTTTTGGTGCCTTGATGCTAAAGGGGGAGAGATTGAGAGGGAGTCCTAGGTCGTAGGTCCTTCTTTTTGGCGACGACATGCTTTTGGACATGTGTTGTGAAATGATGACTATTTTATGCTTATGATCAATGGTTTATGCTCTAAAATTGACATACACGGTTGATAATCTTGATGTTGTTATGATTATGCTTTTATCTTATTGACATCAAGATTATTGCTCACACACACGTAATTTTGCACCCCACCATAAAGAGTGCACATATGAATGTTAATTCAACTTTTACTATTGTTCTCAAAATTCATATGTGCACACTTAAAGAAAATCTGAATTTTTCATCATATTTGTGTAATCTCAATTGGTTGTCATCAAACACAAAAAAGGGGGAGATTGAAAGTGCATCTAGGCATCCCTTGTGGGTTTTGGTTGATTAATGACAAACAAATAAGATCCTAACAAAATTGTTGGGATGAGCACAGGTTTTAAAGAAATTAAAAAGAATGCACAAAAAGGAAAGAGAATGAGGATTTAAAGGGAAAAGAGCTCAAGAGCTAAAAAGATTAGATTATTTTGTATGTAGTGTGTTGGAGAAAAACACCCCAATAGCTCAAGTAAACAAATAATTCAACTCACTGCACATTTCACAGGAAGAGCGGACTAGTCCGATATACACCGGACTAGTCCGGTATCTCTCTGACTAAAATTGGAATAGTTGCCCCTAGTGCGGACTAGTCTTCAGCACTTCACATTTGCACAACACCGGACAAGTCCAATATCAACCGGACTACTCCGATAATCCTATGACTAAAATCGAACAAGTCCTCCAAGTCTGGACTTGTCCTTAGTCCTACAATTTTTCACTACACCGGACAAGTCCGATATTGACCGGACTAGTCCGAAAACTCTCTGACTAAAATCGGACAAGTTCCTCCTAGTGCAGACTTGTCCTTAGTCCTACACTGTGTTCATCACACCAGACTAGTCCGATATCCACCGGACTAGTCCGAAAAGTTTCTGACTAAAATCGGTCTAGTCCGCTCCTTAACAAACTAGTTCGGTATCCATCAATACTTAGGGTTCTCCACACGCAGCACACTGGACTAGTCCGGTGTCCACCACGGACTAGTACATACATCGCAAACCCTAACGGTAACTTTTGGAAATCCTAGTATAAATAGAGGTGTACGACCATACATCAATCTCTCTCGACCCCTGCACCGTCACACCTCCCAAGGGCCCAGAGTTCACATCTCTCCACACATTTTTACCCTAAAAGGATCAAATCTTTGAGGATTAGCAATTGATCAAAGGAGAGACTTGTTCTACACATCTTGAGCTCTTGGGTTTGACCTCTCGCACACTGTTATTATTTCATTGTACAATTTTTTAGTGTGTTTGGTGGTGTTCATTCATTGTAATTCTTTGAGAGCGCTCAACTTGTGAGAAGGCCCCTTGAACGAGTTATTTGCCCATTTGTGATTAGTGGAAGAGAATCGGCCTCCATGGCGATTCGACAAGGGTAGGGTTGGTGAAGACGCGGTCCTCTGTGGACTCCTCAACAGGGATGTTGATTTCCTCCGTGGAATCAAACCACGGGATAAATTCTTGTCTCGCGCACTTTTGTTTCATCATTCATCATATTCAAGGGTTTGCATAATCTTGTGTAACTGATGTTGAAACATTGGAAATAAAATTGATCTTTGTCATACATTGTTTCACTGTTGAAATACATCCAAGTTGCCAATTACTTTCACCTGCATAGGGTACTAGAAGTGAAATTATCGATCAACCTTGATCTTTCTAGTCCACGCATACCAGACTAGTCCGCACTGTACCGGACTAGTCCGATCTCCCTGTAATTGATCAATCTGTTAAGTGTTTTAGGGATCGATGAAACTTCAAATAGCCTATTCACCCCCCTCTAGGCTACATTCACACCCGTCGAGACAACAGAGGGACGGACCAGTCACATTTTTTTGGTGCGCATGAGTACTTGCGGAAATATAAGCACATTGTAAGTGTAATTATGTATTATGTTTATTTATGTTTTATATATTCATTGTGCTAACACATGTACCCACAGGAGCGCAAAACTAGTCAGGAGCCAGCACCGATTGAGGTGTGGAAGAGGGGTCACAAAGGAGGTGATCCTTGACAGCCTGACCAGCTGTGTTCTCAGGCGGCGACAGAGGCAATGATGAGTTTATTTTTCACTCGTATTGAATTCTTTTAATCAATTTGGCTAATGTTCTTTTGTTTTGTTATTTATAGGCCACATATGGGCAGGAGGCCAAGAGGCTGCAAGGTGATGACTTTGATTAGCAGAGCGGACCAATCGTTCCCCAAGCCGCGTGGCTTAGCAAAGGCAGAAAACCTCACAGTCGGTGAGTTAATCTTTTTTTTGGAATTACTATGTACAAATTTGTTGTGTGGTCGACTCAAATATAATAAACTTTCTTGTTTATGCAGGTTGGGCATGTTTCAAGGAGCAGTCGACTCCAAGCAGGCGTGTCTCTCCTCGTCTAGTGGCTCATCCTACAGGCAATATAGCAGTTGGACCACCCACCTGAAGCTCCAGAGTGTCTAGGATGAGCTCCGCGGGACACAGAAGGAGCTCCAGTTAGAGAGGGACATGCGAGACTGCGAAGCTGCAGCTGCCAGGGCTAAGGACGAGTACCTAACCTCGTATATGACGGGATTTCATACGGCGATGGCGGTAAGTGATCGTCATCCAACATTGTTTTTAGGAGTTATGAAAGAAATATGTGCTCATGCTTCATGATCGCAGGATATAACAACTGGACAAGAGGCCGTCATTCCACGGTGGGAGTCACCATTGGTTGAGCAAGAGTCGCCACAGCAGCCTACTCCAGGAGCTCAGGTACACTCTAAGTAACCTTAGTTAAACTTGCTCAAATATAGTTAAACCAGCTCATTTCTAGCTAAACTTGCTCAAATATAACTAAACTTAGTTAAAGTTACACAATTCCAGCAAAACTTGCTAAGTCCAACTAAACTTAGCTAAAGTTGCTCAATTGTAGCTAAACATGCTCAAATTCTAGCTAAACTTGCTCAAATATATCAAAACTAGTTCAACTTGCTTAATTCAACTAATATATGAACTAAGTATACTTATCCATGACGGGAATCAAGGACGGAGGCTCGCACTCCATCACCAAACGTACCGGGAGCGCAAGGACGGTTCCATGACGAGTTCCCGGGTTCTGGAACTAGTGGACGGGGTAGTGCGTAGTTTGTTGCATGTAAATGCTTGTGGTTGGACTTGTGATATACTTTTGTTTGGTATATGTTAATGTTTGTCATATATATGTTAATTCCTGTGTGATCTGGCCATCGAGCCAGGGCCGGCCTCAAAGCCAGGGCAGTGTTTCCTGTTTTTTTTTTAAAAAAAAATTTTGCAAAACTTATTTACGACGTTTACCGTCGTAAATAAGCACACAACATTTACGACAGTGGTAGACAATCGTAAATAAGCACATAGTATTTACAACGGTTGGCGGCAGCCTCCGTAAATTATTCAAATATATTTACGACAGTGACCGTCGTAAATAGGTTTCCGCCCCGCCACGTGACATGGTGGACTTATTTATGAGGGCTTGATTCATCCCTCGTAAATAACTATATTTACGATGGTAACCGTCGTAAATAATTTTATTTACGAGGTTTTTTTTACGTTGGTTGGAAACCATTGTAAATAAGCCATAACCATCGTAAATAGGTTATTTACGATGGTTATGGCCTTATTTACGATGGTTTCGTACCCTCGTTAGTTATCGGGATTCCTGTAGTGAATATCATAGTGTTTTTAAGCAACCTTCTCAACTAGGATTATGTTCCTTCTCTCTACAACATCATTTTGTTGAGGAACATATGGTGAGGAATCGACTTATTTTTCAGCACAGAAGTGGTCCATTGTCACATCTTATTGCTTTTAAATATCCTTGGTGGTCAAGTGATAATCTAAGCCACATACTTCTAAGACATGGCAATAACACTGAGCAGTGAAGGTTCACAAAACAATAGAAGATATATAAGATGATTTAGGTCACATTTTGGGGGGGGGGGGGGGGAGAGGTTGGAGATTTATATCAGAATTTCAGATTACTCGATGATCACTTATAGCACTTCTGAGTTCGTATACCAGTTCGTACTTCCTGCGTGAGATATTAAACTTGAAGCTACCAACTCTAAAATTATCCCAGATATATCCCATAGGTAGAAGGAGGGCCAAAACCTTACACGCAATAGAAAAAGTATCGGTCCTCAATCTCCCAAACTTGTGAAGCCTCACCAGCAGTAGCTATAATAGAAATATCTCAAAACACACAGTGTCATACAAAAGAAAATTCATCTATGGATACCAAATCATGAAGAACTATCCATACACATGACCGTACTTTGGCAAGCACTTCTTGTGGTATGCTATTGAGCATCACTGACATTCTACCGAGAACATTTCCAACCTATTTGGTTTTTTTCTTGTTGCCATCACTGTCATTAACACAACCACACAATCTTGTTTGATTTTGCATGAAAAACATTCATGCACAAGGCATTCAAATGTTTCGAAGCTTTATATTTGCATCATATCCAGAATGTCACGTAATGTGGTAAAAGTGCCAACAATTTTTATTACTACATTGAAAGACCTATCAGAAAGTGGAGGAGAAGTTAGTGAACTGGACTGGACCAACATGTATAGGCATTAGCATCTGCAAGAACATGTTGAACATATATCTCAGTATAACATGTTACACTACTTTTGTGCAACGACTGGTTCATGTGCTTGCTACACGATATGTAATGAAAACTATGACAGATACGGAGGAAAATTGTGTGTGCGCGCGTGCGCGCATTTGTAATGAGGGAACGATTGCATATCACTAAATTATTGCAAATAAAATTAAAGAAATAAATACCACAATAATCAAAGACTCATTAACACCACTACAACATCAACTCAAGAGATGCACACATGCAGTAGATAATATGGATAATATCTCATGTCATATAAGATACTTTACTACTTGAAAAGTTCTCATTGTCTTCAGATTCGGCAAAACACCGAGCTGTGAAAGTTCACAAAACAATACAAGATATATTCGATTATTGAGGTCACATTTTGAGGGGAGGAGGGAGATGTAAATCATAATTTTGGATATTAGATGGACTACAAGGATTCCGGCTTATTGCAACAACAGATATTGTTGCAATAGGCCAAAAATCGTTGCAAAGGTAAGTGTTGCAACGAATTAAACTGTTGTGATAGTTTTGAATAATCATGGCTATAAGGGGTGTAGAAATAATATATTGCAACAATTTGACACGTGGTAATAGTATGGTATTGTAACAATTTGAATATGTTATTGCAACAGTTAGTATAGTTGTAAAAAATTTATGTTGCCACAATTGTGAATTGTTGCATTTCTAAATAATTGCCACAATCGGAATTCGTGGGGTTAGGATCTTAATGCATCTGTGGCAATAGGATGCAACTGCAACAATTCATGATTTGTGGTGATAGATTGCTAATGCAAGATTTTTGGATTTGTGGCTATAGTTTTGTGATGAAACATTTAATGATTTGTGGCGATATATACTGTAATGCAACATTTTTTGAGTTGTGGCAATAGGTTCGCAATGCAATGTTTAATGGTTTGTTGTGATAAGGTCATAATGCAACGTTTAATAATTTGTGGCAATAGGTATTGTAATGCAACATTCTCTGAGTCGTGATAATAGGTTCGTAATGCAATATTTATAGATTTGTGGTGATAAAGGTCGTAATGAAACATTTAATGATTTGTGGTGATAGGTATTGTAATGCAACGTTTTTTGAGCAATGGCAATAGGTTCGTAATGCAACATTTAATTATTTTTTGCGATAGAGGTCTAATGCAACGTTTTCTGATATGTGGCAATGGGTTTGTAATGAAACATTTTCTGAGTCATGGCAATTGGTTCAAAATGCAATATTGAATGATTTGTGGCGATATAGGTATAATGCAACGTTTTCTGGTTCGTGACAATATTTGATTCTAATGCAACGTTTAGTAAATTGTGATGATAGAGTGCTAATGCAATATTTTTTGATTCGTGGCAATAAGTTCATAACGCAATGCTTAATGATTTGTGGCAATAGATTTCTAATGCAATGTTTTTTGAATCGTGGCAACAAGTTACAAATGCAACGTTGCATTATTTGTGTTGATAGGGTGCTAATGCAACATTTACTGATTCATGGTAATAGATTTCTAATGCAACGTTTCAAAATTTGTAGCGAGAGAGAGAAATTGCAACATCTTAAATTTCGTGGTAAATGCTTTCTAATGCAGCATTTCATGATTTGTGGAAATTGAAAAATGCAACAATGTGCGATCTGTGTCAATACCTTTCTAATGCAGTGTTTTATAATTCGTGACAATAATTTTGTAATGTAACAATTAATGATTCATGGTAATAGATTCCTAATGCAATATTTAATCATTTGTTGCAATAAATTCGTAATGCCATGTTCGATAATTAATTCACACATGACACATCAAAAGCGAAACATCATACATATGTATGTTGAGTTTAACAATAAACATCCATCAAGTGAAAGACTCATATGTCTACAGTAAAAGATACAACTCATAGTTTCAAAAGTTCTCGTAATTTTTTTATATTGCCATGAATTGCCCAGCCTGAACCTGTGGCACCAAGCTGGATATATAGTCTGCAAACAAAACGAGACTGTATTAGTCTATGCTCTAGAAGAGCAATGAAGCACAAAACAGAGAAAATACATCTAGAATCTATTTAGTGCTTGTATCAAGAGAAACAACATCATAATGATATCATATATCCACACTCGGCTGCCTGATTTGTCTTTATATATCATAGCTTAGCCACAGTAAAAATTAACAACATATCTGACAATAAGAGAATATGCCATCCAAAGAGCATATCATCTTGTATTTAGGTTTTACATTTGTATATGAAATACACTTTTCAATATACTTGACAGACATAATCGGAATGAGATTGATTTGGAACTACTGTGACTAATTAAGTGCATTCATCAGCATTCAACAAATACACGAATACCCTTGTAGCCCTATGCAAGAGGTAACAAGTTATTAACAACAGATGTAGCACCATGATAGCAAGAAATAATTACCGTATCAACTCAAGAACGATGATGCATGTTGCTTACAGCTTTTCTATGATGATAGGGACTAATGATACGAGTAGCTTGCACATTTTGTTGACCAGAACTCCTTTGTTGCATGATGACTATGCTGATTTACAATAAAATTACAAACTGGTTTTAGAACAGTAGTAAATCTTATATTTGTGACTTAACTTCATAACAAACTAGACGTATAAATTAAAACCCAAATAATAAATAAATAAAATGATTAATGAGTTAATTTTTGTGTAGCTGTTTGTTGATTCATCATTTTTAGCATCTCGTATTTCATCGATTGCTTAAGATCCTCCGTTTCCTTAACTCTGTATGCACGGTCAGTTGCTATATGGACTTCTAAGTTCTGGACTTGGAGGTTTTACTCATCATTTTTGTTTCCTAAGCTGTTCAACAAGATGTTTAACTCATTATTTTTTTCTTCCATATTTTGGACAAGCAATCTGAGCTCTTCATTTCTATCTTCTTAGTTCCGAACTTGGTAGTTGACTTGGTTTTGTCTTCGTGTTTCCATTGCAAGGTGTGTATTTTCATCAATATGGATATGCAGTCTTTCAGAAATAATGGCTTTAGCAATATAGCCATGCCCCCGAGCCTTTGATCCTCCGGAACCGATTGAGGATCTATAACAGTTCTGAAAGATGTTGCTTCTCTTCTCATTTCAGATTGGACCTCCCTGCTCAGCTTCCTTCTCAGTTACTTGGGCACATGCATGGTTCTATATACGAAAAGAAAGGTCATTTAAAAACAACAATGCAAATATTTATTTAGTATAATTTGAAGTGTTACTCACATGTACAACTTCTGCCTGGTCGTTTTCCCATTTACCAATCTTCAAGTGGCTTGCCTTCCAGAGTTGTATGTCATCAAGTTTTTCTCCGATCTCTTCATCTCGCTACACAAAATATAAGTAAAATTTAACATGTAGGTATAAAAATTCATTGCAGTAAAGGAAAAATATGATTTATTTTTCATACCTTATCGTAACTAAGTTGGGAGTAGGATTTGGAACCAAGCAAGTGTTTCTCCTTTTGCTTTTTCAATTTTCAGAATTGATCCTGCTTATTTCCTGCAATATGTACTTAATAATATGAATGCAAATCAAATATTTTTTGTATGATGTAAAGATATTAGCTGACCTTGAACCTCTAATTGGACCCAAAATACTTTATTAGATCATCCAATTCATCTTCCCCTACATCATCAGGATTGTTCCGTCTACGTTCAACATCGGTCGAGTAACTCTTATAGGTGCCATGCAATCTTGATCACCATCCCCTGTAGCGCTCTCTAGCAATCTTCAAAAAAAATTCGCGGTATACGGTGTGTCCTCCAAGTCCCATAATTGGTGTACATTGTATAACACATTTGTGTAAACATATAAGATGGAGATTGCTAGAAAAAAACTTGTGTAGGGTGTGATGACACTAAGCAGCATGTCTTCGACTATTTCTCTCTTGATAGAATCATCAATATCTGACCACTTCGTTGCACCAATGAGGGATGCATGTTTTTTTTGTAATGATAACCACCTAATCGATAAATATCGGATGATTACTACCAACTGCACCACCCAACCTACTGGAAAACTGAATTGGTAGCCTCTCTTATCTAAAATCATAGTGTTTTCTAGTAGCCGTAAGTCATGTCAGCATCCCTCTTTCAAACTTCTTTCCTTCTGTTACATTGATTCAAACGGTAAATGATAAATTAGTAATCTTTGATGTGGCAAAATTTGTAATATGACAAGTCAATATAAAACATACTACACATAACTAATAACAATAAACTACGGATGTATTTGAATGACATGAATATTTTATAGTCAACAACACATTGGTAGGGATCAACAAGAATATAAGAATATAACCAAAAAGTATATGTATTATAAAATGAAGCATAATGTTCCAAATAATTGAACACCTGACCAGGTTTAGTATCATGTACATATAGTGTGAAAGAAGAAAAGTATGATATTCATACCATCTTCACGACGAGTGCGACAAATATGATCGTGAGACGATCTCTATTTAGCATTTTCCAACTGGAGGGGTGATGCATCAAATTGTCCTGCACTTTGTTGCTGTTGATACACTAAAATGGTATCCACTCTTGATGGTACGGTGTTTCTCCTTTACGAGCTTGTCATGTTGATTCCTCCATATTTTACAGCAATAGAAAAGTTATTGTCAATCTCAAGTAACATGCATTGGTTACAGTAAATAGAATGTTCTTGTATACAGGTAAGGACTAGTTTTTTTCGAAACATACCGGCAGCGCCGGATTGTTTTATAAGCCAGAAGAGAGTACAATTACAAGCACAAGGTGTGCCAAAACAAGTTACAATGAACATATAGCACATTTACTAAGTTGTGTGATTCAGCAGAAGTGGGGCAAACTTCTTTTGGGTGCTGGCGGCGGACCATGGGAGATTGTCTTCCGGAACTCTCTGAACCTGATGGAGATGGAATGCTTAGGGTAGCTCCAAGGCCGGAAGTGCTGATCAACCCCGACGAGAGGGATAGAACCTGCTTGCAGGGCTTGTTCACGAAGGTTAGGGAGGTGGAACCGAAGGACAAAGTCAGGACGGTGTGTGGCAACCTTGAAGGTCCAATGTGGGATTGCCAGAACATTCTGGATGGTCTCGCGGATGTCAGACAGTGATGCCCTAGTGCGACCCTGGAGAGGCGCATGGAAGAGAGCATGCTGGCGCAGGCTCCGGAACTCGTCGGCCATGAGCCCCAACCGCCCCCCCCCCCCCTCGCGAGCACAGCAGCTTGGTCGGCAGGCGGCTGGTTCTCTGGAGCTCCATGGAATGGTGGTGACGAGGTATTGGCGACAACGAAGGTTGGGTGGCAGCAGCAGTAAAGGAGAGGCCTGAACTTAGTAGGGCTGAGTTGCGACTAAGTGGTGGGAAGGATAGCCTTGAGTTTATGGATGGAGTGGTCAAGTGTTGACGCCTGTCTGTGCCCTTGGGTAAGTGGCCGCTATGGGACAGGTGCCCAGAGTGATAGCAACACCCATGTAAAAGCCTGAAAACTTGAGTGTGTTGTACAAGCTAAAATAATTAAAATGAGGAAGAAAAATAAATAAAAAATGTTGCAACGATGAAAATCACGAAAAGCAAACCCTAAAAATAAGGTTAAAATTTTCTGAACCAAAAGTTATATTCCAATTGGGTCAAATTACCAGTATGAGTTCATTAAAATATTTCCTATAAAATCCTAACTAAAAAGGTGAAATTTAGTTTTGGAAACATAATTGAGAAAGAAAGAAATTAAAACTTAGGATATGTGATGGAAATTCAAACTCAATTGAACTTCAAGTTTAAATGAGCAACTTGGAAGAATTGAAAACAACCAACTAATTAAGACCGTTAGTTTAGTGACCATGTTAATTATTAGAAAATATGGTAAAGAATAAAGCAATTGCTAATAATTGTAAATTCAAACTTCAAATTTGAATTTTCATCTTTAACTTATTCAAAGTATAAATTCTAGTGCATCATAAGCTTTGTCGTATTTAAGTCAGTACCTAGGGAAAGTCTCACCAGATTTGGAATATTATGGAGAAGATATTTACACTGGACGAGGAGGATAAGAAGAGGATGTTTGTGGAACCCATTTATCATCCTCATACAAACCAAAGCAAGCGTGCTCTGTTTTTCTCCCATGTCGGCAGCAATTCTCTGGGCGCCACCGAGCGCATGCAAGCCACATCACCTCAACATTTTTCCTCGTCCACGCTGAAGCTTCGTGCTTGCTCTCTCTCCCCTGCTCTCTCTGTTTCAGCCCCGCACCCAGCAGAGTATGAGCTGCTGTTCTTCGGTGCGCCACTGCAACACCGCGCGGCGCTGCGCCGCTGCTGCTGGCAGCTCCACTCGAGGCTAGGGTCCAACGCGCGCGCGTTCCCATTCTTCCTGACGCACGCCAACTTGCCTGCCGCGTCGGCTCGAAGAACAGAGGCGTTCATTGTTTCCTTGCCGCCGTCCCGTCGGCTCAGCCATGGACAAGCTTTTCCTCTGTTTACCAGCTTGGCCGTGGAGGCCACAAGCATCGCAAGTGCTCCCTCGTCGTCCTGGAGATGGTGCCAAGCTGCCCTGCCTGCGCTGAGCTGTTCCACGACGGGATTAGCTTCGTCCTCTTTGATTCCAGCCGCCACGGTGCTTCCTGGATGCACCGTCGTCTGGAGCTCGCTTCCAACCAGTAAAATGCGCCAAAAGGTCTGCAACGCTACCTTCTTTCTCTCCCTGGCCTAGCTCGCCGTTTCCTAGTTCAACTCCGACGGATTTCGAATTTTACTTTCGGTCTTAACCTTGAACACCGAAACATGACCGCGTCAATTCCAATTCTATGTTTGATCATCTTTCAATCCCATTAGAGAAAAGGTTCAGGACGTCGCCTCGAGTATCCACAAGAAAGACCAAGGAAAATAATCAATCGTAGGACCCAGGAAGCATTTCTTCCCCATTCGCATCTCTCAAACCCTAGATCACCATCAATTTCATCCTTGCCGTGATTTTCCTCCCGATCAGTTTCCGATTGCGAGCTTCTCGCATCACCATGAAACTACTGATGCAATTCCCGTGCCTATTAACCTTTCCCAGACTAAAAGAGATGTCACCGGCGAGAAGATTGCCAGCTCCGCCGTCGGGGGACACGGTTTGTATACTCCCGTTCAGTTCTCTTATGCGTGCTCCTCTTTAGGTGTTATGATTTTATTGGCCCTTTCATTTACTCAACATAATGTCTGATTTAACTACAACCAATTAAATAATTACACATAAGCAGGAGTACGCATCAGAACACAAACGGGAGCACCGAAGTTGCATCCGCCGTCGGGGGCTCTCCTTCGGCAACTTTCGGCCCTCCCCGACCCCTCCGTCTTGTTCCTCGTGGCCTAATGCGTGGGAGACACCGTTCGCGGCGAGATTTGGAGCCGCACAACCCGACGCCAGCGGAGCGCCGCCGCCCCCTCCCAGCCCAAGGTAGATGAAGACTTTAGCCGGGCCCCACCTGTCATACATAGAGCAATTTTCCCTGGTCATTTTGCGGCATTGATCTCGTGTGGCTGTGGGCATGTGTGACCCTCGGTGTTGCTTAATTTCTATTGGTTGCATTTGATTGGTGGTCCACCAGTCAATGGCTAGGTGCATTTCCAATACAAAACTAATTTCAGAAATGACTCAAACTTAGGAAAATCACCACTACCTATAGAAATGGCCAAAAATTGTAAAATAAATTTCTTTGGACTGCTCATTTCATGTACCTTGCACTAGAGCCATTCAATCAGTATGAAACTCATTAACCTTCATTAAGGGGGTTAATTCTGGAGTTTTATCTCAGGATAATTGAAAAAATCAATAAAAGTCCACAAACATTTTCAGAAAATTCAGGAAGCTTGTAAAATCAATATCTAGCTGTAGAATCCATAGACAAATCTCAAACCAATTTTGTCGGACTCCACAAGAAGAACACTATCCAGAAAACACACTTTCACTTATGACAAAGCTACAGTTTTTACAGAAAAATTCAGGGAAGCCTAAAGTCATTGAGATTTTCTATCGACCACAATATTTCATTGCTTTAGTTGAAACTTTTCTGGGTGTTCCTACATGACCCAATAAAGCCACTGTAAAATTCCCAGGCCCAATGGATCTGTTTAAGTTGAGTTTTTGAACGATTAGGTCACTTATGTTCAAAACATTGGTCATGTCATTCCATATATCAAATCTCCCATGCTCCAATTGTTTCTCCCCTGTTGCTGTACCTCCCAGCAGCAGAGATTTCATTCCCAGCTGGATTACTCCTTGTGTTATAAACAACTTCAACTGTCAATTATTAAATCACAATCTTCTCTCATGCACCTCGCACTTCATCTCCAATATTCTCTTGATTCACTTTGATTTCTTCCAGTTCTTGCACGTCACAGCAGCAGGTCATTCTAGTCCTAGCTAGTGGACTCCACTGTGAATCCTACAAAAATCAGTGGACTTACTCAACCATATAATTTGATGATGATTTACCTAGGATCCACATAATACCTATCTCATTTTCTATCAAATACTTGTATGTCCACTTTGATTATCTCCTATTTTTTTTGAGCATAAAGACTACCGGGGAGGCCCCCGCGGTGTGTATATTGATAAAGGTTTAATAGAAACTAATTACAATTTTGTAGCCACGTGTTCTTTACATATCTAGTTGGAGGAGTTTCCAGAGATTGCAAACCCCCGACAAACTATCTATGAATTCCTCTAGTCTGATCTTGTCCATTTCTTTATAGCGACATAATTGGGATCTCATCGATGTTATGAAGCAACTTTTCCACCCCAGGACCGTAGGTTGTGCAGCCCTGAAGATCTTCGCATTTCTCTGCGTCAAAATTTCCCATGCGGCGCTGGCAAAGATGTCCATGAAGTAGCACCTGTTCCAGCTCTGTTTCACACTTGCTATAGTATCAAAGAAGTATAGATTGTGATCCCAGTGAAGGCCTATGATATTCCAACATTGTACACTGAAAGGGCATTGAAAGAAGAGATGATATGTTAGTTCTTCAGTATCCGTGTCACAGAGCACACAGGAGTAGTCATCGCCCTCAATGATGAGATTTTTCCTTTTTAATATGTTCCTTGAATTCAATCTATCTCGAAACATTAGCCAAGTGAAAATTTTTATTTTCCTCAGCACCCTTGATTTCCAAATCCAACGAAATGGTGTGGGAGGATAAATGTTTGAGTAGAAGGATAAATATCATTTTTTGAAGGAGTACAGTTCTGCACCCACCCCTCTCCAAATGTCCCTCTATTGCCCCCTGTCCATCACATCCTGCATGATTAGTTGCACCTGTTGCAATTAATTTTGTGCTTGAGCAGAGAGCAGGACAAAGTAGTTCTGGTGAATGGTGTCCTGCGCGATGTACTGAGCAATCGATATGTTTTTGTTTTTGACAAATGTGAACAGTCTGGCGAAGTCTCATTTTAGTAAATGACATCCCCACTCATCCTGCCATAGCATCGTAGTGTCCCCAGCCCCCACTCTGACCTTAACCTGTCGTCTGAAGCCCCCCCATACGCTTAGCACATCTCTCCACCAAAATGATCCCCTTCCTGTGGCGCAATGCGATGGTTTTCCATTGGTGTAGTGTGAGTGAAGTACTAACTGAACCCAAGGTACACCATATTTGTTATATATTTTGAACAGAAATTTGCCGAGCAGAGCCCTGTTCATGTGATTTAGGCATTTGAGGCCAAGCTCCCTCTTGTCGACTGGCATCATAACTTTGTCCCAGGCCACCATTGGCTTACCCTTGCCAGCCACATCTGATCCTCTCTAGAGACACAATTTTCTTGTTTTGTCTATTGCTTTTAACACTCTCCCGTTTAGCTTGAGGGTGCATATCGCATATATCGGGATGGACGATACGATGCTATTGACCAGGGTACATCTTCCACCCATAGACAGCCATGTGGCCGAAGCAGATAGTTTCCTCTCTACTTTTGTGATTAACTACGCGAAGTCGTCTGCCTTAGGCCTAGATATCCCCATGGGTAGTCCAAGATATGTGAAAGGGAACACTCCCAGTTGACAGCCCAATGTCCCAGCCATATTAGTTGTTTGTTCATCATCAAGGTTTACCAGCATAATGCATGATTTTCTCCAGTTCACTTTAAGTCTTGTTTCTCCTCCTAAGGCATGTAGCAAGATTTTCAGAAAAATAACTCTCTTTGAGATGCCTTCAACACTATGATTGTATCATCCGCATGTTGAACTACAAGGAATTTCATATGATCAGGTTGTTGTATAGGGATCATAAGCAACCCCATCTCAGCCGCTCTGTTGATAGCTATCTGGAGCATTTCAGCAACAAGGACAAACAATAGAAGGGATAATGGATCTCCTTATCTCACCCCCTTTTACATTGAAAGTACTTTCCTGGAACCCCATTTAGTAAGATAGCTAATGTTGCTGAAGATAGTAGGTATTCTATATGTGTAATCCACTGATCCAGAAATCCCTTGTTTCGAAGCATTAGTAATATGAAGTTAAGCTCGACCGTATCAAATGCTTTTTTAAAGTCTAGTTTTAACACAACTATGCCTCTTCTCGATCTTTTGCACTTGTACAGATATTCATAAGTCCAGGCCATACAATCTTGGATTGTTCTTTTTCTTATGAACCCATATTGATTATGTGTATTAGTTTGATGATTATGTTCTGCAGTCTCAAGGATATAAACTTTGTAACCAGCTTGACCGCGGAATTGATTAGGGATATTTTCCTATAATCTTTAATTGAGCCAGGCTTTCCATCTTTTTGTATTAATAAAATATAGGAATTGTTCAGCGGCAGTAAGGTGACATTGTTATTGAAGAAGTCAGAGCACAGTGCATAGATATCCTCTTTGATGATGTGCCAACAAGTCTTATAAAATTTTGTGTTGAAACCATCCGGACCCGGAGATTTGTCACTCGACATTTCTTTGAGCGCCATATCAATTTCATTTGTTATGACAAGATCGCATAAATGACCCATATTGTTATGTTGTTGCATGATGTCTTGTAAGTTAGGCCACGGTATCGTTTGTTCCGACCGTCCCAATCTGTTGTTGAATTCTTCCCAGCGTAGTGCGCTTTGTCATTGTGATCTAGTAACTCATTTCCTTCGCTATCGTAGATTATTCTGATCGTGTTGCGTCTGTACCTCTCAGTTGTCGCCGCCAGGAAGAATTTTGTAGGCTCATCCCGCAGCTTTGTCCATCGCACTGTATACCTTTGTCTCCAATGATCGTTTTTCTGTTGGAGAAGCATTGTGGTGTGTCCTTCGATTAATTCTTTGAAACTTTTTTCCTGTTTGAACAATCCTCTTTGTTATTCAAGTTTGTCTATCACCAGCAACACCTTGTTGCATCTTCGTATCAACAAAGATATGTTTCCGATGTTTCTGCTCTAGATTTTCAGTCTGTGCTGAAACCTTTTTGAATTTGGCTGATAGTCTTCTTGCACTATTCATTTATGGTAGTGATTAGTCTCATGATTCTTTCACAATAGCCAAGAACTGTGGGTGTCGAATCTAGTAATTCTCGAACCTGAAGCATTGTGCCTTAGGAATGGTCGTCCCTATTTGCACCATACAAGGAGTGTGATCGGAAGTATCCCTAGCTAGTGGTAGCAGGATGGTGTTGGGGAATGTCACTGTCCATTGAACCGACGTGAAGTACCAATCAAGCTGTTGTAAAAGCGGTGTGTCCTGCATATTGCTCCAAGTGTAATTTCTTCCTTTCAACGGTATCTCAAGAAGTCCCAGGTGCTGAATAATGTTGTTAAAGATCATCATGTCCCCGAAGTTGGCTCCTCGTCTGTTTCTATCCCCGATGCTCCTATAAAAGTTGAAATCTCCTATAATCATCCAAAGGTCATCTGGTTGAAGTGGTAAGTTCCATAGCCATTTTGTGAATTCCTATTGTTGTTGCCCTTGACAGGGTCCATATACTGTTATGAGCTTTCATTTGATGCCATTGTGAAGAGACTTAAATTGGATAGATATGGCATAATCAAGGATGTGTTGTACTTCTCTGCTCAACAGAGTACCATTCCAGCCAACAAGTATTCCTCCCGATGCACCTCTGGAAGGAGAGAAGACAAATTTGTTGAACCGTCTTGGTGCAATCTTCTCTATTAATGAGCTGTCAATGAACTCCCTTTTTGTCTCTTGGACACAGAAAATGTTACAGTCTGTTGTTTCCTCAATTTTGAACCGTAATGCTTGTTGGTTGCTAGAGTCATTGATGCCCCTTATGTTCCAATTTAGCATGTTCCAATTTCTTGTGCTGTTGTTTGCCATTTTGTGACATCGTTTTTATTGGAACTTGCGCGAAGCTTGTAAAGCTTAGAGAGAGCGAGAGCACAGGGTAGTAATATCATATTGACCTTGTGTATGAATATTCTTTGATGATCCGCATATTGTGTTGGCCCGCATTGCAGGGCTCCCAGGGAATCCCTCATGTTGTGGCTGGTTGCTGAATTCTATGAATTGTGAAGTGGTAGAATACCATTTGTTGCAGCAGCCTAGCTGTCCGAATGGCAAATTTCGCAGTTGCGGCCAGAGGTAGCAGCTAACGTTGTAGCGTCGGACGGAATGTCCTCCATTGAAGTAATCATATAGTTTGTCTGAATGGGCTTGATCCCAAGAAGAGTATTGTAAATAGAGGTGGTCCAGGAGCCCTCTCTGATCGTCTTGAAGTGCTGAGTATTAGCTTCGTACACTTGATATGGGGTCCCACTCTGAAATATTATATTAAAACAGAAACAGCGGTAGAAAGCTGAATCCACTTTACGTGGAGTCACACGGTACAGCAGTAAAGCTTGGTTTTTATATTTACATGTTCTCTGCACGATATAAACAACAAAATGGCAGAGATAGGGCTCAGAGGGCATGGTCTTAAAACTACTAGAGCCTAAACACCATATACAGTGACAATCCCTGAAAGTCCAAAAAGCGTTGTTGCTCCCCGTCTTCCCATCAGTCTGCACCTTAACAGCCGATCTGTCATCATAAACAGGGCTGCTAGATTTCCAAAAGTGGGTGCTAGTAAACCAAAACCTCCTGATAAGAACCCCTCCTCCCCGATCATATATTACACAAAAAGCTTTGTCCTGCACATCACCACTCTCCTCCTGTTGCCCCTTTGCAAATGTTTTGTTGTCTATCTTTGATTCCCTGATATCAGTGCAGTACTCCCTCCTACTTCATCTCTTGTATTATCATTTGATGAAGGGAGTTTTGCGCACGCCACATCAAGCGGCATGCCACATTGGCGGACTGCAACCTCCTGCAGAACCGAACACGATAATTCTGGGTAAGGCACATCATCAACAAGCTCAGAAATTGTAGGAAATTTTAGTGGTCCTGGAAAGTCAGCATTACCAGCATTGTTGCCCGAGTTATTGTAGCACAAGTCCGCTTCATGAGCCGGCGCAGTTTCAGTCACCTGTGGCATGAACCTGTGGCCATCCAGGATGGTTCTGATCCTGGAACTCCTCCTGAGATTGTCCCATTCCACCGGAGGCTTGGACTTCTTCTTTCTAGTATTGCCTCCTGTGGATGTGCAAGTCCCTAGTTCATCTTCATTGCTGTTAGTTGCATTGGCAGTTGCAGAGGTATGTTCGTTTTATTCTCTGTTGCATGCCCTTTTTCCTCTTCTGGTGTAGACCCGTCCATAGCAACCTATGTCATCGCCATCTTCTTGTTGCAGTGTATGGTTTGACTAATTTCCTACAATCTCCTCAATGAGTACGGTTGATCGTGAAGCTGTAGCCTTTGATTGCCCTGCAGCAGCACCCTTCCTTGGGTAATCGACCAAGGTTGATAGCTGAGATGCCAGTTCCAGCACGCGCCGCAGGCCTGTATAGACTTCAGACGCTGCCGATTGTATTGCAGCAGCCTTATTGCGCTCCGGTGGCATCTGGTGCTGTACCACTGGCCACAGTTCGGATCAGCAGTTTTGACCTTTATGATTAGGAATGTGATTGTCTAGGCCATGCGCTTGATCATCTTCATGCGGTTCACCTTGAGCTGCATCATTCTGTGGCACCACTTGAGTGTCATCAGATTCATCCGGTCCCTGCTGCATTGCTTGGATAGGATGTGGATTCCCGTCATCTGGGGGGGGGGGGGGGGGGGGGGCTCTTCCATGGGAATGTTTCCGGCCGGATTCATCCAGTTCAGGATGCAAACCGGGCAGGACATGACCACCCATGTCCATCTCTCCCCCCTTGCCGCAGCACCAAGCTTCTAGGCACCCGCCTTGCTTCATTGTAAAGGCATTTCACTAAGACATATCCCAGTGCCCTCGGATTGTTATGCCAATGAAGTAATTTCCCAAACCCTGACACCGCAAGGTCAATGGCTTCCACTGTGCGATAGTCAAGAGGGAATCCCAGGATTAGGAACCATCCGATTCGGTTGAAATCTCTTTCCCTGCGATTTATCCCAAAGTCATGTCTGCAGAAGCCGATTCTTACCACCTCGATCAGCAGCGGCTCAGTCATAAGCAGGATGTCACGAAAGAGGATTGTTTCCAATGAAATCAGAGCTATCCCTAAAGGAGTCAGGCAAGAGCTTCTCACCAGGATTCCCAGGACATGAAAAATATGATTTCTGATCTGAATCTTGAAGTACTGATACTCCTCTTCCGGTATGATGTCATCCATGTCGACCGCTAGAATGAACTCCTCATGAAGCGGATGATGGATTCCGGCTAGATGGACGACCGTTCTTGGCAGACGCTCCGGGCCTCCATCTTCAATGTCAAAGTTCGGATTTGGGATGAACCTGGCGGGGTTAACATTGAAGTTGGCCATAGTTGAGATAGTGGAGTCTTCGGCTGTGTCGTCAAAGGAGTTACGGGGAAGAGGGAGGATGGGTATGGTCTGCGAGTAGTCCGGCTGGGCTGGTGCTGATGGATTTAAGTTGGCACCGGGAGTGAGTATTGAAGTTGTCCTCATTTTTGCTCGCCGGACCCTGCTGAAGTGGTATTTTCTGATGCAGTCCTTCATGACATGTCCGTAGTTGTAACATAACTTGCATCGGACTTTGCTGAGACACTAAAATTTTAAATGCCCTGGGCTGAGACAATTGTGGCATGTCCTGATTATTTCCTGTTTGTCTACCTTAATTCTGGTGTGACTTAACGTCGTTCCTTCTCCGTCTTTAGTTGCCTGACGGTAGGAAGCAAATCTGGGCAGCGCTACAAGAGCGCAGTAATTGCTCACTAAGACGGTTCCTTCGGAAGCGTTCGACGCGTGCCCCCTGAGTCAGACGGTGTGGACCAGCGCCTTCCACCTCAGCCATGGAGACGCGGTTTAGCAGGGGAGCAGGGTAACTCCAGTCGGTGCATTCAATGCTGTTGGTTTGAGTAGGCCACGTATAGTTGTAGGCCCCATAACCCCAGGCATCCTTTTAGGCTTTTCGACGTGGACCTAGCTTGGTCACGCGATTTAGAAATCCCTACCGGGTGAAATTTGGGTGGCCCTCCTCTGCATCACCCTTCTCTTCGGCGCCGTCACCGCGCCTACCGGAGAAACTCCAGCGAGCAATTTCCGGCCAAAGGCAATTGTTGCATTATGATCTAAGGGACAAAAAATCCCCCCAACCCAGAGACCCTTCCTCACAGCATGTTTAGGATGATTCCGATAGGTTGATCGAAGGGAGATGCAAACGTTACCCTATTTACTTGATTTCTACTTTTCTGCTTTCTTCTCCAGCACTATCTTCCACTGATCTTCTTGCTCGACCTCCCATTTCCTCATTTCTCTAATCCAATCCGGTCCTCCATTGTGCCACAAATGGAAATAGACATTGAACGTGTGCATGATTACCCGTCTCAGAGAGGCCACCAACAGACTAACTTGTTTGTTTGACACCGAAACTAAAACATTCAGTCTTGCAGTTGGCGGACATGAAATCCTCCAGGTATCCTTCCGAGGACAGAATGCAGAGCCCATCTGACGTCGAACTCTGTCAACCGAAATGTGAATCGCCGAAAGACTGCCACGAGCAGGAACGAACCTTGCGGAGACGAACTGGGATGATGGACAGACGAATGGAATCTTGCAGGAACCTCCGCCTGGAACCTTTTTCCCGGGTGAAGGTCCCACGAGTCCTCCCCTACCGTCGGCCTGAGGCCTACCATCACCGGCTGGAGTGGCCAAGTGCCGCCCGCCTACCTAGTAGCCGTTGCATCTGGTTGTCGCGACGCTGAGGGAGCCGGAGGCTGAAGTCGAGGGACGGGTGGTGAGAGCGCTAGCAACTGAGCAGGAGGGTGAACGCCATGCGAGAGCCATTTTGTGTTGTGTCTTTGATTCTCTCCTATTGCTAAACACCCCAGGAACATACTTTTCCCCTCCTATCTAGTTGCTTCTTCTCAATTTATAATATCTTCATTTGTAATTGCTTAAGTTGCACAATTTCTAATTTGCATTTTCATATCGATAGCGATCAGGACGACAACATTCGATGAGTGGAGATGGACGATGTCGATACTCTATATACCAGGTATCCCTTCATACCAGAAGAAGATGCGTCGAGTTCTACCTTCCAGTATTGTGGACTTTCGGAGGAAACACGTGTCTGAAAGTGTCAGACTTGCCTCCCTCCTTAGGGTGGCTCCGGTGCTGCCTTGTGTCCAATAGTGTCGGGCCTACCTCTCTTCTTAGACTGGCTCCGGTCCTGACACGTGTCCCATAGAGCCGAACTAGCCTTCGTCTTTAGGGTGGCTCCGGTGCTGCTACGTGTCCTGGGGTGTCGGACCTGCTCTCCCAACAGGGGAAGCTTTGGACCTGCCTCCCCGCAGAGGAAAGCTCCAGAGCTACCATGTGTTACACGTCCAGATCTGTGTCTGCAACGGGAAGGCATCAGGATCTCCAGCAGTGTGGACATTTAAGATCTATCAATCGACCGTTACAAGAACTGGTTAACGCGCCATTAATGCCATAATAATGATGCATGATCAGAGGACTATCAAGACTGGTAATGTTGCCGTTAAGGCATGTTATCACGCTAGTAACCACTCTTAACACCCGTAGATCGTGTATAGCGTGATTATTACAGCCAGGGTCATGACGGACACCGTAACAGCTAGTCCTTGGCATATAAAAGGGATGCACTACACGGTAGAAGCTAAGCACATGCAAGTCATCTCAGGCTTACACATTCTCATAAAAGAAACACACACCCTGTGGAGTAGGGTATTATGCTCAAGCGGCCCGACCACGTAAAAATCCTCTGTGTTCACCTTTGCTCTTAATCTTGATTAGCGACCTGCCTAAATACGAACCTCCGCGGACTACTTCCTAGTAGTACAGGGGGAAGTGTCGTTGGCACACTTCGACATTTGGTGCGCCAGGTAGGGGGGCTTCAAGATCTCCAAGATGGTGAACTCAGCCGCCGCTTCCAACGGACCAGCTGCAAAGACCGTTGGGGGATATCCCTCTGTTTTCCCGGCTAATGTCGTTCCACCACCGCTACCATTTGCTGCAGCAGCCAACGCTGGACAGCAAAATGGTGAATTTGCGTTGGTCACAGAATCGATGAACAACTCGGAGAACTTGCTGAACGCAGTGCGGACTCCACTTCAGCATCCTCCAGCGTCGGGAGCCCCTCCGGCCGTGCTGGAATAGTGGCACACTGACGTTGAGCATTTGGTTGTAGCCGCAACACTGCGCTCAACAACCAAGGTATGCCCCATGCAGGGTAGACACCTTCATGTAACAGGACATTGTCTGGAAGGCTTGGTCCTGCATTGTTGCAGCCCAGGAGATGCGCGCCCTCTCAGCATGTGACATCTCTGCCCTTCGGGGCTCGTCGTACTCATATGGCATCGACGCTCCCAACTCAATACCTTCGGTCGGAGCTCGACCGTCGGTACATGAGACAAGATGGGGCGTCAACATCGAGCGTACTCGAGAGAGGCGAATTGCTGGAGAAAACCCTTCTTCTCTAGGAGTAGGAGGCGGCTGTTCGGCTCTCGCCATGCATCTCCACTTGGTGGAATGGCCGCCCATGTTCCGGCCTCATCTGCCGGAGAAAAACGACATGACAGTCAACCCTGTCGAATTTCTTCAAATCTACTCCACCGCCATCCTTGCGGCTAGAGGGAATGAGGCCATCATGGCCAACTACTTCCCCGCGGCTCTGTTTGGGACTGTAAGGTCCTGGATTATGAGCTTACCACCTGACTCCATCTATAGTTGGAGGGGGGACTATGTCGCAAGTTCACTACCAACTTGGGAGCTCCTACACCCGGCCTGGCACTAAGCTGGATCTCTTTGTCGTACAACAGAAGTCGGGAGAGTCACTGTGATCATTGATCCAACGATTCTCTCAAGTACGGGACACTATCCCTTCTATGTCCAACGCTTCTGTCGCGGTTGCATTCCGATAGGAGGTTCGAGACAAGAAGATGCTGGGGAAGCTGCCAACCAAGAATATTAGCAGCGTCATGGAACTCTTCAGTCTAGCTGACAATGTGTCAGGGCTGCGGAGGGTCAAGAGATGCACTCCAAACCAGCTATGGGGGCTGGTCGATCTGCCTGCAAAGCTGATGCTACTGCCATTGGAAGTGGCAAAAAGAAAAAGAAGTCAAGTGGCAAGAAGAAGTCACTTGCCGGCACACCTGGTGGTCGGGGGACACGCCCCGACAAGCGACCTTGACAATCATCTGAGGATGGTGACAAGATGTGGTGCTCGATCCACAAATCCAGGGCCATAATCTTGAATATTCTCGTGAGGTCAAGAGGCTTGCTGAACGCAATAGCAAGCGTCAAGAAGAAATCCCATTTCGTCAGTGGGAAGTAAAGCAAAATGTCAACGAAGCTAAGTCTGACCAGGAGTTAGGCTTCCAAGATGCGAAGAAGGCACTAAAGGCGGTCTACAGCACCGTCAACGACTCCGAAACCAACTCAACAACAAAAGTTGAAAGACTCTCCATATGATGTATGGAGGGTCCTTGGACATCGCCTCTTGACGCATTCCGAAGACTATGCGTTGAGAGATGACTGTCGCTGCTCCTACCGCCAAGGCGGAGCCTCATCAGAAGTGGATGGACACTCCCATCAGCTTCAACGCTTCGGACTATCCGAAGAACATGGCAGGAGCTGGGCAATTTCCCTTGATGGTCTCTTCAACTATCAACAATATCTAGCTCTTCCATGTCTTGGTGGATGGAGGAGTAGCGCTCAACCTCATCAGCTTCGCAGCCTTTGTGAAGCTTCAGCTTAGCCCCTCAGACCTTAGGCCCTCACGCCCATTCTCTGGAGTGGGTCCGGGAGCTATCAGACCACTCGGGTCTGTTACTCTTCCGGTAACCTTCGGGACACCGGAGAACTACCAATCCAAGAAGCTGGTGTTTGATGTAGCACAGATTAACCTTCCCTTCAACACCATCCTAGGTAGGCCAGCCCTGTATAGGTTCATGGCAGTGGCCCACTATGACTACCTTGTGTTGAAGATGCTAAATCTGCCAGGCGTCCTCCGGATCTGAGGGGACCGCACTACTGGAATCACTATGCAAGAGAAACTTCATGCACTCGCAACAGTGCAAGAAGATGAATCCGGCAAGGAGCAATCTTCTCAGCAACCACCGAGCTCGCGCTAGCGCGGCTCAACCTCTGCACCTCGCGTGCATCCAAGCAGCGACACCGATGTTCCCGATAGACGACTCGTATACTGGGTGGTCTGGGTGACAAATAGGAACTCGCGCTCGTCACTTTCCTCAGGGCAAATGTTGATGTGTTTGCATGGAAACCATATCAAACGCCTGGGATCCCCAGGGAGGTGATCGAGCACCATCTAAAGATCTACCTCGACGCACGAACTATAAAACAGAAGCCCTGGAAGTAATCTGTTGAGCAGCAGAACTTCATCCGAGAAGAAGTCAAAAAGCATCTTGACGCTGGATTCATCTGGGAGGTTCCTCATCCACTATGGCTGGCAAACCCAGTTGTTGTACCAAAGGCCGACGGGAAGCTTCGGATGTGCATCGACTACACCACTTTGAATAAGGCATGTCCAAAAGACCCATTTTCACTAACGAGAATAGATCAGATAGTAGATTCTACATGTTTCTTAGACGCATATTCTGGATTTCATCAAATTCCAATGTCTAAGGAAGATGAAGAGCACACTGCTTTCATTACGGTAGATGGTCTCTACTGCTACACAGCAATGCCTTATGGTCTAAAAAATCCACTCACCACCTTTGCGCGAGCTATGCACAAAACCTTTGGGGAGCTCATTTGGGACCTAGTGGAAGTCTAGTCGATGACATCGTTGTCAAGGTAAAGAACAAAGACTCAATCTTTGACAACCTTCAATCATTCTTCGACAAGATGCGCTTGACGCGCACGAAGCTCAACATTGACAAGTGTGTCTTTGAGGTTAACCCCAGAAAGCTTCTTGGTTTATCAGTGACCCACCAAGGAGTTGAAGCAAATCTGGCGAAGATAAAAGACATCGATGTGATGCGGCCTCCAGCTCGTGTCAAGGCGTCCAGAAGCTTACTGGATGTCTAGCTTTGCTCAGCCGGTTCATCTCAAGGCTGGCAGAATAGGCGCTTCCCTTCTCCAAGCTATTGAGGCAGTTCAGACCATTCCACTAGTCTGAAGAAGCAGAAAAGGCGTTCCAAGAGCTCAAGCAGCTCCTCACTGCACTACCAATCATGGTAGCTCTGAAATATGGCGAGCCTCTTTTTCTTTACATCACTGCAACTACGGACGTTGTCAGCATGGTTCTGATTGCAAAAAGACCAGAAACATCTTCAACTCAGGAGCACAGACCCCTCCAGGAAGGTCCGTAGCTACCTGAAAGCGAGTCTGGGTCCCAGCCCCTAGGCACGGATGCTAAAGGCAACGTGCCTGTGGATCAACCTCTCTCATCCGAGGGAGTATCAACTGCTCAAGAAGGAAATCCAGACCCCTTCGCAAGGGTCCGAGTTGATGAAGAAGAAGCTTTGGAAACCTTCGGTAGGGTCCGAACTGTCCAAAGGCCAGTGTACTTCATCAGTGAAGTACTTTATGATGCCAAGACTCGATACAATGAGGTGCATAAGTTGTTGTACGTAGTACTTATTGCTTCAAGCAAGCTTCATCACTACTGCGAAGCCCACAAGATATTAGTGGTAAAATCTTATCCACTGCGTGCAATATTACATAATCCCAATTCAACAAGAACTATCGCCAAGTGGGCTGCAAGTAGAATCAGATCTTGAAATCCTACCTCGACATGCAATCATGAGTGAGGCGCTGGCAAACTTCATGGCGGAGTGGACGCCATCAAGTCCGGGGGGCCTCAACGAGCAGAAGTTAGAACCTAAGGTCCCGGTCTTCCTTGAGCCTCATTGGACTCTCTACTTCGATGGCTTCGTGCAAAAGCAGGGGGTACAGCTGGAATTCTTCTCGTTGCTCTGACCGGGGAGAAGGTCAAGTACATGATGCACCTCTACTTCAAGGCAACCAACAACATGGCAGAATATGAAGCTCTCATCTTTAGACTCAAGGTGGCGCTATCATATGGCGGCGACAACTACTAGTGAAGGGTGACTGACAACTCATCCTCAAACAAGTCAAACGTGAATGTAGTTGCAATAATCCTCAGATTGCTGCATATCTACTAGAAGTCCAGAAGTTACAGAAAGACTTCCACGTCCTGGACCTGTGCCATGTCCAGCGTCTCAACAAAGCTGAAGGTGATGATCTTTCAACGAAAGTTTTGACCGGAGACTTCCACGTCCTGGACCTGTGCCATGTCCAGCGTCTCAACAAAGCTGAAGGTGATGATCTTTCAATGAAAGTTTTGACCGGAGCTCAGGCACCCGATGGAGTTTTTGTCAGAATATTACCAGTACTGCCACTTAGCCTGCCAAACTAAGTCATGGGGGCGAGACCAACATCCCAAAGCTGGTGGTCCTGGTGGCCCTGTTACCATGGCGTCCACCAAGGATTGTAGGCACGACACGAAGTTCCGAGCAACCAAGTGCGCAAGATCCAGAGGCTCAAGTCAGTCCTGATGCATGGATCTCGGAGGTTCGGGACTACTTGAAGGACAACATCCTTCCTGAAGATGGTGCATCCGCTTGTCAGATTGGCTAAAAGGTACATGTTGGTAGAAGGGGATCTCTACCGACGTGGTGCCAACAACATTATAATGTGGTGCATTTCTAAAGAAGAAGGCTGCAAACTCCTCACATAGATCCATGGAGGCGAGTGTGGGAACCATGTGTCATCCTGCACGCTGGTCGTAAAGCCTTCCGACATGGTTTTTACTTGCCTACAACACTCCAGGATCCAGTCAAGCTGGTTAAGAAGTGCGAAGCATGCCAGTTCCACATGAAGCAAATTCATACATCGACGCAACCACTACAAATGATTCCTCCCTCATGGCCATTCACGGTGCGAGGTATGGATATTTTGGGACCTTTCCCAAAAGCCGTCGAAGGGTACCAGTTCTTATACGCCACCATCGACAAAGTCACAAAGTGGCCAGAAGCTACTCCTATTGTGACAATCAACAAGCAATCTTCTATCAAGTTCTTGAAGTCCATTGTCTGCAGATCTGGAGTTTTGAACAGATTCATCACTGACAACAGAACCGATTCACAAGTGCATCATTCCAAGAGTACTACAAATACCTCGGCATAACAGTCAGCTACGCATCAGTAGCTCATCAAGCAAGAAATGGCCACAAGTCCAGACTATATCGGACAAGTCCGAACTTGGCCAGAGGAAAATCAGACGAATCTGCCCAAAATCGGACAAGTCCGATTTTAGTCAGAGGAAAAATAGACAAGTCAGTAGCTACCTAAAAGTGAGTCTGTGTCCCAGCCCCTAGGAACGGATGCTAAAGGCAACGTGCCTGTGGATCAACCTCTCTCATCCAAGGGAGTATCAACTGCTCAAGAAGGAGATCCAGACCCATTCGCAAGGGTCCGAGTTGATGAAGAAGAAGCTTTGGAAACCTTCGGTAGGGTCCGAACTGTCCAAAGGCCAGTGTACTTCATCAGTGAAGTACTTTATGATGCCAAGACTCGATACATTGAGGTGCATAAGTTGTTGTACGAAGTACTTATCGCTTCAAGCAAGCTTCATCACTACTACGAAGCCCACACGATATTAGTGGTAAAATCTTATCCACTGATGCTACTGCCATTGGCAGTGGCAAAAAGAAAAAGAAGTCAAGTGGCAAGAAGAAGTCACTTGCCGGCACAACTGGTGGTCGGGGGACACGCCCCGACAAGCAACCTTGACAATCATCTGAGGACGGTGACAAGATGTTGTGCCCGATCCACAAATCCAGGGCCATAATATTGAATATTCTCATGAGGTCAAGAGGCTTGCTGAACGCAATAGCAAGCGTCAAGAAGAAATCCCGTTTCGTCAGTGGGAAGTAAAGCAAAAAGTCGACGAAGCTAAGTCTGACCAGGAGTTAGGCTTCCAAGATGCAAAGAAGGCACTAAAGGCGGTCTACAACACCGTCGACGACTCCGAAACCAACTCAACAACAAAAGTTGAAAGACTCTCCATATGATGTATGGAGGGTCCTTGGACATCGCCTCTTGACACATTCCGAAGACTATGTGTCGAGAGATGACTGCCGCTGCTCCTACCGCCAAGGCGGATCCTCATCAGAAGTGGATGGACACTCCCATCAGCTTCAACGCTTCAGACTATCCGAAGAACATGGCAGGAGCTGGGCAATTTCCCTTGATGGTCTCTTCAACTATCAACAATATCTAGCTCTTCCATGTCTTGGTGGATGGAGGAGTAGCGCTCAACCTCATCGGCTTCGCAGCCTTTGTGAAGCTTCAGCTTAGCCCCTCAGACCTTAGGCCCTCACGCCCATTCTCTGGAGTGGGTCCGGGAGCTATCAGACCACATGGGTCTATTACTCTTCCGGTAACCTTCGGGACACCGGAGAACTACCAATCCGAGAAGCTGGTGTTTGATGTAGCACAGATCAACCTTCCCTTCAACACCATCCTAGGTAGGCCAAACCTGTATAGGTTCATGGCAGTGGCCCACTGTGACTACCTTGTGTTGAAGATGCTAAATCTGTCAGGCGTCCTCCGGATCCGAGGGGACCGCACTACCGGAGTCACTATGCAAGAGAAACTTCAGGCACTCGCAACAGTGCAAGAAGATGAATCCGGCAAGGAGCAATCTTCTCAGCAACCACCGAGCTCGCGCTAGCGCGGGTCAACCTCTGCACCTCGCGTGCATCCAAGCAGCGACACCGATGTTTCCGATAGACCACTCGTATACCGGGTGGTCTGGGTGACAAATAGGAACTCGCGCTCGTCACTTTCCTCAGGGCAAATGTTGATGTGTTTGCATGGAAACCATCTCAAACGCCTGGGATCCCCAAGGAGGTGATCGAGCACCATCTAAAGATCTACCTCGACGCACGACCTATAAAACAGAAGCCCTGGAAGTAATCTGTTGAGCGGCAGAACTTCATCCGAGAAGAAGTCAAAAAGCATCTTGACGCTGGATTCATCTGGGAGGTTCCTCATCCACTATGGCTGGCAAACCCAGTTGTTGTACCAAAGGCCGATGGGAAGCTTTGGATGTGCATCGACTACACCACTTTGAATAAGGCATGTCCAAAAGACCCATTTTCACTAACGAGAACAGATCAGATAGTAGATTCTACATGTTTCTTAGATGCATATTCTGGATTTCATCAAATTCCAATGTCTAAGGAAGATGAAGAGCACACTGCTTTCATTACGGTAGATGGTCTCTACTGCTACACAGCAATGCCTTATGGTCTAAAAAATCCACTCACCACCTTTGTGAGAGCTATGCACAAAACCTTTGGGGAGCTCATTTGGGACCTAGTGGAAGTCTAGTCGATGACATCGTTGTCAAGGTAAAGAACAAAGACTCAATTTTTGACAACCTTCAATCATTCTTCGACAAGATGCGCTTGACGCGCACGAAGCTCAACATTGACAAGTGTGTCTTCGAGGTTAACCCCAGAAAGCTTCTTGGTTTATCAGTGACCCACCGAGGAGTTGAAGCAAATCCGGCGAAGATAAAAGCCATCAAAGTGATGCGGCCTCCAACTCGTGTCAAGGACGTCCAGAAGCTTACTGGATGTCTAGCTTTGCTCAGCAGGTTCATCTCAAGGCTGGCAGAATAGGCGCTTCCCTTCTCCAAGCTATTGAGGAAGTCCAGACCATTCCACTAGTCTGAAGAAGCAGAAAAGGCGTTCCAAGAGCTCAAGCAGCTCCTCACTGCACTACCAATCATGGTAGCTCTGAAATATGGCGAGCCTCTTTTTCTTTACATCACTGCAACTACGGACGTTGTTAGCATGGTTCTGGTTGCAAAAAGACCAGAAACATCTTCAGCTCAGGAGCACAGACCCCTTCGGGAAGGTCCGTAGCTACCTGAAAGCGAGTCTGGGTCCCAGCCCCTAGGCACGGATGCTAAAGGCAACGTGCCTGTGGATCAACCTCTCTCATCTGAGGGAGTATCAACTGCTCAAGAAGGAGATCCAGACCCCTTCGCAAGGGTCCGACTTGATGAAGAAGAAGCTTTGGAAACCTTCGGTATGGTCCGAACTATCCAAAGGCCAGTGTACTTCATCAGTGAAGTACTTTATGATGCCAAGACTCAATACATTGAGGTGCATAAGTTGTTGTACGTGGTACTTATCACTTCAAGCAAGCTTCATCACTACTGTGAAGCCCACAAGATATTAGTGGTAAAATCCTATCCACTGCGTGCAATATTACATAATCCCAATTCAACAAGAACTATCACCAAGTGGGCTGCAAGTAGAATCCGATCTTGAAATCCTACCTCGACATGCAATCATGAGTGAGGCGCTGGCAAACTTCATGGCGGAGTGGACGCCATCAAGTCCGGGGGGCCTCAACGAGCAGAAGTTAGAACCTAAGGTCCCAGTCTTCCTTGAGCCTCATTGGACTCTCTACTTTGATGGCTTCGTGCAGAAGCAGGGGGTACAGCTGGAATTCTTCTCGTTGCTCTGACCGGGGAGAAGGTCAAGTACATGATGCGCATCTACTTCAACGCAACCAACAACATGGCAGAATATGAAGCTCTCATCTTCAGACTCAAGGTGACGCTATCATATGGCGGCGACAACTACTAGTGAAGGGTGACTCACAACTCATCCTCAAACAAGTCAAACGTGAACGTAGTTGCAATAATCCTCAGCTTGCTGCATATCTACTAGAAGTCCAGAAGTTGCAGAAAGACTTCCACGTCCTGGACCTGTGCCATGTCCAGCGTCTCAACAAAGTTGAAGGAGATGATCTTTCAACGAAGGTTTCGACCGGAGCTCAGGTACCCGATGGAGTTTTTGTCAGAATATTACCAGTACTGCCACTTAGCCTACCAAACTAAGTCATGGGCGCGAGACCAACATCCCAAAGCTGGTGGTCCTGGTGGCCCTGTTACCATGGCGTCCACCAAGGATTGTAGGCACTACAGGAAATTTCGAGCAACCAAGTGCGCAAAATCCAGAGGCTCAAGTCAGTCCTGATGCATGGATCTCGGAGGTTCGGGACTACTTGAAGGACAACATCCTTCCTGAAGATGGTGCATCTGCTTGTCAGATTGGCTAAAAGGTACATGTTGGTAGAAGGGGATCTCTACCTACGTGGTGCCAACGACATTATAATGTGGTGCATTTCTAAAGAAGAAGGCTGCAAACTCCTCACATAGATCCATGGAGGCGAGTGTGGGAACCATGTGTCATCCTGCACGCTGGTCGTAAAGCCTTCCGACATGGTTTTTACTTGCCTGCAACACTCCAGGATCCAGTCAAGCTGGTTAAGAAGTGCGAAGCATGCCAGTTCCACACGAAGCAAATTCATACGTCGGCACAACCACTACAAATGATTCCTCCCTCATGGCCATTCGCGGTGCGAGATATGGATATTTTGGGACCTTTCCCAAAAGCCGTCAAAGGGTACCAGTTCTTATACGCCACCATCGACAAAGTCACAAAGTCGCCAGAAGCTACTCCAATTGTGACAATCAACAAGCAATCTTCTATCAAGTTCTTGAAGTCCATTGTCTGCAGATCTGGAGTTTTGAACAGATTCATCGCTGACAATGGAACCGATTCACATGTGCATCATTCCAAGAGTACTACAAATACCTCGGCATAACAGTCAGCTACGCATCAGTAGCTCATCAAGCAAGCAATGGCCACAAGTCCAGACTATATCGGACAAGTACGAACTTGGTCAGAGGAAAATCAGACGAATCTGCCCAAAATCGGACAAGTCCGATTTTAGTCAGAGGAAAAATAGACAAGTCAGTAGCTACCTAAAAGCGAGTCTGGGTCCCAGCCCCTAGGAACGGATGCTAAAGGCAACGTGCCTGTGGATCAACCTCTCTCATCCGAGGGAGTATCAACTGCTCAAGAAGGAGATCCTGACCCCTTCGCAAGGGTCCGAGTTGATGAAGAAGAAGCTTTGGAAACCTTCGGTAGGGTCCGAACTGTCCAAAGGCCAGTGTACTTCATCAGTGAAGTACTTTATGATGCCAAGACTCGATACATTGAGGTGCATAAGTTGCTGTACGAAGTACTTATCGCTTCAAGCAAGCTTCATCAATACTGCGAAGCCCACAAGATATTAGTGGTAAAATCTTATCCACTGTGTGCAGTATTACATAATACCAATTCAACGAGAAATATCGCCAAGTGGGTTGCAGGCAGAATCTGATCTTGAACTCCTACCTCGACATGCAATCATGAGTCAGGCGCTGGCGGACTTCATGGCGGAGTGGACGCCATCAAGTCCGGGGGGCCTCAACGAGCAGAAGTCAGAACCTAAGGTCCCGATCTTCCTCGAGCCTCATTGGACTCTCTACTTCGACAGCTTCGTGCAGAAGCAGGAGGTACAGCTGGAATTCTTCTCGTTGCTCCGACCAGGGAGAAGGTCAAGTACATGATGCGCCTCTACTTCAAGGCAACCAACAACATGGCAAAATATGAAGCTCTCATCTTCAGACTCAAGGTGGTGCTATCATATCGCGCCGACAACTACTAGTGAAGGGTGACTCACAACTCATCCTCAAACAAGTCAAACGTGAATGTAGTTGCCATAACCCTCAGCTTGCTGCATATCTACTAGAAGTCCAGAAGTTGCAGAAAGACTTCCACGTCCTGGACCTGTGCCATGTCCAGTGTCTCAACAACGCTGAAGGTGATGATATTTCTACGAAGGTTTCGACCGGAGCTCAGACACCCGATGGAGTTTTTGTTAGAATATTACCAATACTGCCACTTAGCCTGCCAAACTAAGTCATGGGGGCGAGACCAACATCCCAAAGCTTGCGGTCCTGGTGGCCCCGTTACCATGGCGTCCAACAAGGATTGTAGGCACTACAGGAAGTTCTGAGCAACCAAGTGCGCAAGATCCAGAGGCTCAAGTCAGTCCTGATGCATGGATATCGGAGGTTTGGGACTACTTGAAGGACAACATCCTTCCTGAAGATGGTGCATCCGCTGAGCAAATTGTCAGATTGGCTAAAAGATACACGTTGGTAGAAGGGGATCTCTACCAACGTGGTGCCAACGGCATTATAATGCGGTGCATTTCTCAAGAAGAAGGCTGCGAACTCCTCACAGAGATCCATGGAGGCGAGTGTGGGAACCATGTGTCATCCTGTACGCTGGTCGTAAAGCCTTCCGGCATGGTTTTTATTGGCCTACAACACTCCAGGATGCAGTCAAGCTGGTTAAGAAGTGGCAAGCATGCCAGTGCCACACGAAGCAAATTCATACACCGGCGCAACCACTGCAAATGATTCCTCCCTCATTACCATTCGTTGTGTGAGTGATGATATTTTGGGACCTTTCCCAAAAGCCGTCGGAGGGTACCAGTTCTTATACGCCGCCATCGACAAATTCACAAAGTGGCCAGAAGCTACTCCAGTTGTGACAATCAACAAGCAATCTACTATCAAGTTCTTGAAGTCAATTGTCTGCAGATTAGGAGTTCTGAATAGAGTCATCACTGACAACGAAACCGATTCACAAGTGCATCATTCCAAGAGTACTACAAATACCTTGGCATAATAGTTAGCTACGCATCAGTAGCTCATCAAGCAAGCAATAGCTAGGCTGAGAGAGCAAACACAGAAATACTCAAGGGACTCAAGACGCGCACTTATGAGCGCTGGAAGAAACATGGCACCAATTGGATAGTAGAGATTTCGTGTTCATAGTTGGCGAGCCAGACAACACGCAGCCGGGTGAAAGGAGAGACACCCTTCTTCATGATATAGGAACATAAGCTGTCTTTCTTCCGGAAATTGCCATGGGGTGTCTTTGGGTCCGGACCTACGACGAAGTCACATAGGACCAGCTCCGGCGTGAAGACCTAGACCTCGTCAATGAGGCAAGGTGCCAAGCAGCTGTCCAAAATGCGCGATACCTTGAGGCACTCTGACTGTATTATCAAAGGTATGTGCGCAACCGGCAGTTGGAAGAAGGCGATCTGGTGCTGCGGCGAATACTTACTCGCGAAGGGACGAACAATCTTTCCCCCAGCTGGGAAGGTCCCTTTCGAGTCGTCAAAGTTTCCTATCCTGGATGCGTTCACTTGGCAATAGAGGATGGGATACCACTTCCCAACCTCTAGAATATTGAGCACCTTCGTAAGTTCTACACTTAGTTACACAGAGGTGAGTCTGTATTTATATAAAATGTATTTTATAGAGTCTATGAACAGAGTCGGGTTGGTCCTAGATGAAAAACACACTTTGGTCCTGTACTTTAAGTGTGTCTTTACCTTCCCTGGGTTAGTACAAGATCAATAGCACACTTAATTGGGTCCTGTACTTTAAGTGTGTCCTTGTCTCCCCAGTTATTCAGACCTATAGTGAAATATATTTATGTGCAAACAAACTCTACATGCATTAATTTTGCACATGCTCATTATCTTTCCCATTTTAACCTTCTTCTCAATAGCAATGTTGTGCAATCTACTTGAAATTTAGTCCTAGAAATTCATGTGATATATAAGTTTTATTGGTAATCTTCTATTGGATCTTAGTATTGCTAGATGGTCTACTTGCCTGAAAACCAAAGCCAATGACAAGTCTGGAGTGCGCTATCGACTTAGCCTGGTCCAACACCCTAAGTACGCCACTCTACCTATTCTAGTGGGTCTCAGTAAGGCGGGTCCGAAAAGCATACGGGCCTAAGAAAGTTTCATCAGAAAACTTATGTTGTCACAGTGAGTTTTTTGGGATCTAAAATTCAAAGAAGGGTAATCATCCACAAATAAAATATAGGCAAGAGGACGAATTTTTCAATTTTTCTTGTCTCTCATGCGCAGGAAAATGAATAAATGACGACAATCTGCATGGCGATGGTGGATGCTGCCGCAGCACCTGGCTCCCGCAACACCCAGGGGGGCCGCCATCGATGTTTTATGCATTGATAGTGGGCGCTGTCGAAGCTACCAAGCTCCGACAACACCCAGGGGGCCTATTGTTGACATTTTATACGTTGATAGTGGGCACCGTCGAAACAACCAAGCTCCAACAACAGCTAGGAGACCCGCTGTCGACGTTTTACGTGTTGGTAGTGGGCGCTGTCAAAGCTACCAAGCTCCAACAACACCCAGGGGAGCCACCATCGACGTTTTATGCATTGACAATGGGCGCCGTCGAAGCAACCAAGCTCTGACAACAACTCCCAGGAGGCCTACTGTTGATGTAACAAAGGGTCCTTGGAGATTTCGGATGCATGACTCGGACCTCAGAGCTATCAAACTGGCTATGAGTTCGTAGCAATCATGTTTTTAAGACATTGTCAAATTTCTTATGGTAGATGTCCTCAATCAATTGAGCACATCTACCAAGGGGCCAACAAGATAAAGGCAATATATTGAAGAAAAAATGGAATCTGAAAGGATTTCATTCATTCAAAATTTGGAGATTTACAAGATAAAGTTACAAAAGGAAAGGTCCTAGGTACTGGAGTTCCGCATGAGGTATGAAGCAACCTTCTGGGCGACTTCTTGGATGCTAGCCTTGGCAGCTTCTTGTTCCTCAGCGATGGGTCCTACAACCACTGGAGCTAATGACAATGAGGGGTCTTGGCTTCAGAAGCACGTCAACACATATTTTGCAATGTTTCTAGCCAAAGATTTTCCTTTAGTCTTATGATGGTCGACAACCACATCTCCCAGTGCATCCAGCTTACCACTGACGGTGTTGACCGCCACCAAGTCCTTGTCCATCTCCGGTTCCGGGTCAGACAATAGTACCGGGCTAAATCCCAGAGGCAACAGAGCATCTTCCACTCGCCCGAGGAAGTCCCGGACCTACTGGGACTCAATTGCTCTTGTGCTCCGTAGCTCATTCAGTGACCTTCTTGTGGATGAAAGCTCCACAGAACCCTCCTTCGAGAACCGCTCAACCTCTTTGGCGTGCTGCTAGATCCGTTCAGCCAACAACCTCTCTTGGTCAGCAATTTCTTCTCTTGGAAGTGCAAGCGGTATTGCCTTTCCGCAAGGTCCTTTTCCTTTGCCTTCACCTTGTCCTCCCTGGCAGAGACAACATTCTCTCCTTTGCTGACCCCTTCTCTTGCCAGCCATACTTGGTGCTTTTCTTTTATGCACCAGGACTTGATATTTTTCACATGGTCATTCCCGCTTGCCGTGGCTAGCTTCTAAGAGATTTCGTCCTCTCCCTTTTGGAGTTCATCCTCCTTATTATCAAGATTATCCTGATGCTTGAGGAGCTATTCCCTCATAGCGTTGAGACTCTCCGAGCGACTATCTGCCACGTCATTAACCTTCTTGCCATGCTCATAGATCTATCGAGTCTTGTCATCGAGAGCTTTTATAGTAGCCTCTCATTCGTCCAATGCCTTGCTCAGACGTGACTGTGGAGCTTTCTCAGCCTCCAGCCACTCCCTTTGGTCCGCAAGCCGCGACTACTTTAACTTCGTTTTGAAGTACAGCAGCTTGTGCCAGTGCCTCACGGTGTCACGCTATTCTTCTAGAGCCTTGCACTCATAGTCGAAGGCGAGCTGGACTTGGCAAAGGCTCGAGCAAGCATTGTCGATTGACATGGCTAGGGGGATTGGCTCAGGATCTGCTGGAGCTTCCTCCTCTGGCTCCCCCAAGGTTTCTGGAATAGTCGTCTAAGCCCATGGCACAAGATGTACTCCAACAGCTCGACATTAGCGGCGTTGAGCTCCGGGAGCTCATCCACCTCCGGCACAGAAGTGGAAGGCCCCGCAGCTGGATCTTCTTATGCCGGCTCAGGCATGGCCACCTCCGGCATAGCGACATCAGGTGCCGTCACCTTTGAATATGGTGTCGGAACTTCCGCTAGAGCTTCAAAAATTTCTAATGTTGATGCCGGAACCTCCGTAGCTGGCTCTGGAATAGCTGAAGGTTGCCCCAACATTTCTTCCTCGTGGTCTGATGCAACCAAGGGTTCTTCGGCTGTTGGAGCTGATGTCATCTCGACGACAGCCGGCGGCGGAGCTACCTTGTCGTCCGTCATGACCATAGGAGCCGGATTAGCAGTGGGGACTTCAGCCCGTGCATTCTTTGTGGCTGCAGTAGGTGCCGGGGCAGCAGCTCCTCTTCTTGATACTCTGGAAACCGAGGATAGACAATTCAAGGAAAAGCAAAAAACAAAAAAAATACAAGTCTAAGAGTCGATCAATACCTAGGCACGGTTCCGCTCCAGTCAGCATAGAGCTTCTTCCTTGGACGGCCGGAGTCAGAACCCACCGTCATCGGTGAGGCAAGGGCTCCAAACTTCATACCAGGTGTCGTGGCAGCCACCGGTGTCGCCTCAGCCGAGATCTCTCTTGTCTTAGAAGGGACTCCAGACCTAGAGCTTGCTGCTAGCACTTAGACCGGAGTCGACTTGCCGGACCTAGCACCCACTATAGGCGCGGGATTTGATGATGATATGGCCGTAGAAGTCGGAGTTGCCGTTGTTGTAGGCACAAATAACTGAGACTTCAATGCTTGGTGAGACAGAGGAGCTACTTCCGTCGAAGCTGATCTGACCGAACTGCCATCAGATCGCGTCAGATTGTTCTTTCGGATAGAGGAGTCAACGGGATCTTTGCCTTTGCCTTGACTTGAGTCAGGCTTTTTCTGGCTTGGATCTACAGTAGCTTTGTTCTTCCTGCTGACAAGCACAAAGTCACATCCTTCATATGCGCAGGGCGTCGAAGCTCTGAGGATTACAATCCATACTGGCAGAGTGCTTCTTTGGCACACTAGCAAGACCCATGTCGTCAAGCAGTGGCATCATCTTCTGCAGCTCCCTCCTGACCTCTGGAACTACGTTCAGAGGCAGGAACTCAGCAGGAGGCCCGAGGTCATCCCTTGAAAAAGTTCCTCTATTCAGCTTCTGCAAATGGAGCTTCAAGGCACGTTCATCTAGATTGGTGCCCCGACCAACTTCAATTCGGGAAAATCCAATTCTCCAGAGAGAGACCAGGCCGCGAACTCTCGCTCCTTGAGCGGCGCCCAACAGTTAGTCAGGAAGTTGCCGAGGACAATAAAAGATGTTAATCCTCCATCCACTAAGTGCCGGATCCTTGTCAGCACGGGGTTGTACTTCTCAGATAGCTCCGGGAGCTCCTCCCCGAAGTCGGACTCCATCGTCGAAAACCCTTATGGCAGATCCAGCTGATCGTTAGGGTCCATGCAGATCACCACCCGATCGGTCTTCCAAGTCTCGCACTTTCCAGAAGGAAAGGTCTTGATATAGTTGAATTGGGATGTGACACCAGGTTCCGAAAATGAACCAAGTGAACGCATATGTGTGCCCAGGACGTTCAACATACATACACGAGTGCATTCACAAAAGGATACACAGAAAATTACAACAGAATATGATTAATATACCACTTTTATTACACAATTCATAATATCCTTGAATACAAGCTCTAATGATTATAAATGACAATTTTGAACTAATGCAGCGGGAATAAACTAATAAAGCAACTAAGCAAACTAAGCATAGGGTATAGCACAGCTCCGATCAACACCACAGGCAAGCTGTCGGCAGACACGACCTAGAACTCCGCATTATCATCGTTATACTCCCAATCCTGACCTGCAACTGTTGGTGGGGGAATTGCAAGGGTGAGTACATGTCGTACTCAACAAGCGTGGAAAGTATGACATGTAGTTGATTCAAATGACAAATATAATAAAGGCTAAGTGCTAAAAAGTACATCAAAACAATTGAAAAGCAATATATTATATGTATGTGAAGTAAACCCATCATAAACCATATAGTTATCATAATACTAGTCCATATTTCAATACCATCATCCATATACCAGATTTCACCATTACCATTAACCATGTCAATACAAGAATTTAGTCCATAACCAGTCGTAACCATGTTACCAACCATAACCATCCCAAAAACCATCCCAATACCAAGTTTCCTCTAATCATGTGAGGGTCCAGGTTGCTCATAATCGGGTGCACGCCTATCATGATAGTTCTAAAACACTCTGCAAATGTTGTACCACTTTACCCACGTGTTTGTGATTTATTCACCCGTCGACGACTAAAGAAAACCTCCATTATGCCAATTACCCTACCATAGGTGTATGGCCAAGAGATCACAAAATAGCATTTACAAAGGGACTACTAGCATGTACGGACCCATTGAGGTTTCACCGATGGCGATGTCTCCAACTGAGCACATCTTCAACCAAGGGCCCCCTCTTGTGCCATTCGGATCCCAAGGAGTCCCGCCAACCATATACAAACCCAATCTGACTCCCCTTCCCCGGTGCGCCAAATGATGCAATACTAGCAATACCCTAATTAATCAGCTATACCACACCCATACTTGGCATCGTGGTGGCACTGTTGTCGTGGCATATTCTCGCATGAACCGGTCCTTAGATCTAAAGCAAGCAAACCACCATGACATCCAACCCATCCACATACCATGTTTGCTTAGATCACCCATTACCATATCATATTGACCAGTTCATATTAACCATAATCTCATTAATGAATAATTAAATGGTATAGTTGTTTTCCCATCCCAATTAATTAAGCGAAGCAAAGGTAAAAAGCCCTTCTCGACTCTCTACCATGTATTCCAGGTGATAAGTGTGGTTAACAAAGCTAGTAAACTTCCTACTATAGGATTCCCATCAAATTGACACAAGCATGTAGTTTGCAAACAAAACATTTATTTTAGAAACAGGATCAATATGTTCAAGGATACTTTCCTTGCTCCTAGGCTTGGTTTGGATCAAGGACTTCAAGATTCTGGTACTGGATGTCCTCCGCAACACTCTCTAGCGCTGCACCTTCTATTCTGAGCGACAAACATACAAGACACACAATTCAATCAAATAATGCTCATATAGTACTTAATATGTCATGACATGCATGATTAATGCAATTATGTGGTAAAACTCATTAATAAGTTACTATTAATGTTTACTAACTAGTTACAAAGGTTTCTAACAAGTTTGAACGGGTTTGGAATTGATCCGAGTCAATTTGGAATTAATTCAACACAATTCAAGTTTAGAGGCCGAACAAGTCCGGTTCCAGGGGCCGAATAGTCCGCCCGCGACAGACTACAATCAGTGTTTTATTGATTTACGAGAATTTAGAGAATTGGGGTTGAATTGACGTGGAAGAGAAAGTAGAAGGTATCACTGCAAGGATTCCAGTGTATCGCAATGAAAAAATTCGTTGTAATAGGTCGTTTTTCATCGCAATAGGTCACTGTTGCAACGAAAAAGAGCATGTTGATAGTTTTTACGAATCGTTGTAATAATTCCCGTGGCGATAAATTATTGCGACGCCTTGACATCTGTGGCAAATAGTATGGTATTGCAACGATTTCACATCGGTGGCAAATAGTACGCTATTGCAACGATTTGACGTATTGCGATGATTTAACGTATTGCATCGAATAGTACGGTACTGCAATGAGTTAACGATCGTGGCAAATAGTACGGTATTGCAACGATTTCATATTCATGGTAAATAGTATGTTATTACAATGATTTAGCGTATTGCAACGATTTAATGTATTGCAACAAATAGCATGGTATTGCAACAATTTCACATTCGTGGTAATTGTATGTGATTGCAACGATTTTACAGCTGTGGCAATAGTACGGTATTGCAACGATTTCACGTTCGTGATAAATAGTATGTTATTGCAACGATTTAGCGTATTGCGATGATTTAACATATTGCAACGATTTTCCATTCGTGGTAATAGTATGTGATTGCAACGATTTCTCATTCGTGGCAAATTCTACAGTATTGCAATGATTTCACAACCGTGGCAAATAGTACGGTATTGCAACGATTTATGGTATTGCGATGATTTATGGTATTGCAACGAATATCACGGTATTTCAACGATTTCACATTCGTGGCAAATAGTATGATACTGCAATGATGTCACAGCCGTGGCAGATAGTATGGTACTACGATGGTTTAACGTCCATGGCTAATAGTATATTATTGCAATGAGTGCACAAACGTGGTGAGGTGGTGTATTGCAATGATTTCAGATATGTGGGAAATAGTATGGTCCTACAACGATTTCACATCCGTGGCGAATAGTTGGGTATTGCAACGATTTCTTATCCTTAGCAACGGGTTCGTAATGCAACGTTTCCTGATCTGTGGCAATAGGTTTCTAATGCAACGTTTCCTGATATGTAGAAATAGGTTCGTAATGCAGCGTTTTTTGATCTGTCACAGTACAATTGTAATGCAATGTTTATGATTTGTGGTGATAGAGGTGTAATGCAACATTTTCTCATCTGTGGAAATAGTGTTGTAATGTAACGTTTTCTGCGTGGTGGCAATAGCAGTCTAGTGCAACATTTTTTGAGTCGTGGCCAAATGTTTATACTGCAACATTTGGTAATTCGTGGAAATAGCTTCCTATTGCAACAATTTATCATTCGTGACAAGAAACTAATGCCACGTTTTATAATTAGCGGCAGTAGAATCCTAATGCACCATGTTTGAAAATTAGTGGCAACATAATCACGAGTTTAACAATAAACATCCATCAATTGATATTGCAACATGCATAACAACACTGAAGTATTACGATCGCGATGTGTTTGGATGTAAGTTTGTCTAAGCTGATCGGGACTAATTGTTGCAGCAGGTGGCTTTTGGCGGTTCCTTGGTTGGACCTTTTGTGGAGTGGTCTCCATCATCATTTTGTGCATTTCAGCCATTGAGACGCGCATGTCCTGCATTTCTTTAGCTGTCTGTTCATGATCAGCTGGTATCTGACCTTGTAACTTCTGGACTTGAACGTTTAACTCTTCATTCTTCTTGTTTATGCAGTCCATCTGAGTGGTTAAGCTATCATTTCTTCCTTCCAACTCTTGCACTATGTGATTGAGGCCTGTATTTCTATCTTCTAAGTTTTGAACTTGGTCGTTGAGGTGTTCAGACATCTGTATACGCATACGTTCTCGTTCAAGACTAGTTGGGTTAGCCATATAACCACGCCCCCGAATCTGTGATCCTGCACAACCGATTGGGGATCTATAACAACGCTGGAAGATGTGGTTTCTCTCCTCATTTGGAATTGGGCCTCCCTGCTCAGCTTCCATGTCATCCACTTGGGCACATGCCTGGATCTATATACGAAAAGAAAGGTCACAGGTAAATTGCAAATATTTATTTAATTGGGGATTGTCTGAAGTGTTACTCACATGTACAGCTTCTGCCTGCTTGTTTGCCCAGTCACCGTTCTTCAACAAATGGCTTGCCTCCCACAGTTGTATGTCATCGGACTCTTCCGCGGTCTCTGGGTCTCGCTACATAAAATACAAGTAAAATTCAACATGTCGGTATACATATTGTTTGCAGTGCAAAGTAAAAGCGTGATTTATTTTTCATACCTTCTCATAACTAAGTTGGGCATAGGATTTGGAGCCAAGCAAGTGACTTGCCTTTTGTCTTCTTCGATTTTGAGAATTGGTCCTGCTTATTGACTGCAATAATTTTAAGAATTAATTCCACAAATGAATGTAAATCAAATAGTTTTTGTATGATGCGAAGCTATTAAAAAGTTAGCTGACCTTGAATCGCCCAGACCCAAAATATTCTATTAGGTGCAACCACTCGGACGCCGTTACATCAACAGGCTTTTTTCGTATACGTTCTTCATCGGTAGAATAACTCTTATAGGTGGCATGCAAAGTCGAGCGCCACCCCTTGTAGCGCTCACCAGCAATTTTCAAATTTTTTATTGCGCTCTCCGGTGTGTCCTCCATGTCTTAGGAATCCTTTACATTGTATAAGAAGTTGCTGTAAACGTACAAGATGGAGATTGCAAGAAAATAATACTTGTGTGGGGGTATGACAACACTAACTAGAATGTCTCGTACTATATATCTCTTGTTACTATGGCCAACCTGTGCCCACTTCCTTGCACTGCTGAGGGATACATGTCTTTTTGTAAACATAACCACATCATCGACAAAGTGTTGCTGGTTAATACCAACCGCAACACCCAACCTAGTGCAAAACTGAATTGGTAGCTTCACATGCTCCGTTCTACTAACTTGGGATGCATAGCGTATTCTGACAACCTTAAGTCTTTTAGCTACAATTCTTCCAAACTTCTTTACTTCTGTTACATTGATTCAAATGGTAAACGATTAAAGCAAATTACCGCCTGACCAAGTTTAATATCATGTACAAATAGTGTGAAAAGAAGAAAGTCTGATGTTCGTACCATCTTCAGGACGAGTGCGGCGAACACGAGTGTGGGAGGACTACGTCCGAGCAGCATTTTGTCCTGTATTACTCCCTCCTAATTTATATTAATTGTCGTATCAGCCCAACAAATGAAATAAAAATGAACTAGTTAGGACTGTTTGAACGACAACTATTTTGATCGGGGGGAGTACATTGTTGACTTATTTGTTGCTGTTCATACCCTAAAATGAGCCATCAGGTACACATGTCAGTGGCGGTACTGCACTCGTAGTAATGCAGAGGATTTTCAGTCCAGCAGCGAAGCAGGCAAGACTGAGAGGGGGCGGGCATGCAGCTGGCAACGCTAGACTAGACAAAGATAGGGTTCGCCGGTTTGATCTGACTGACATCAGTCGGAGCGCATCTTGAAGAGAATTATTAGTTGCAGGGCAAGTAATGAACGCCAGCGGTAGCAAGTGGCAAATGCAAGACAGATAAGCCAGGCAGCTTGCGGGATTGAAATCCTCTGCAGTATTGCACCTGAATTAGCTGCCACTGACATGTGGGCCCATGAGACATCGGGTCCACTTTTCAGTGGCGGCTACTGCAGGTGCAGTACTGTATAGTCCCAGCTTGCGACGCTTAACAAAGTGAGGGTTCGGTCTGGCCGAGATCACCAGTAGAAAATCTCGAGGAGGATTGGTGGCAGGGCGAGTAATGGCCAGGGATTTGCGGGCGGCAGGGTCATCATGGCACGCGAAGGATGGGACGTGTCGATGGGCGAGGGAGACGGGTCGGGGAGGACACTGAAGTGTCCAGCAGCAGGGCGTGGGCACCGGTGCCGTCTGGAGTGGCCGGCGGCGAGAGAGCACAACATGGATACATCAAAAAATCACGCCATCACACAGGCTGATGAACTGTTAACTATAAAGACTACTAAGAAAGTAGAATCACAAGAACTGCTAAAACAATTAGTAGAGCCTAGGAAAGAACTCAAATGACCATGATACACCCATCATCAATACATCTAAAGGACAAAATGTAGTCTCTCAAAATGCTCCAAATTCAATGCCAAAGGAGTAAAAAACTAACACGCTCTGCCAAAACAAATGGCATCGTAGAGAGGCATGTAGTAATGTGATGTGATATGGGTAGTTGGAAGCTACCGATAGAGTTGGAGTGGGATATCCTTTAAGCTCCAAAAGTAAAGTTACGCGAGGGCGGAAGGAGTATTTCTGGTTTTTATATCTATACCTGCTGTTGGTTCATGCATCGTAGTACTAGGGAGTGAAGAACCTCAGGGTTGCTGAACATCACGTGCTGCAATATTCTCCGCATACAATGCAAAGGATTTAATGTTTTCTAAATTTTTGTAATTTTGATAGTAAACACATTTATAGTTATACCAGGTGGTTGTTGGCCACCATGAATGCTTTTAGACGACATCACGGTCTGTTGTCTTGTTCCTAATGTAAAGAGAATTGTAAGTAGTCATTCCAAATAATAATGATAACGTCAGATTACATGATCGATGTAGATTTTGGATCAGACGATTTGGTTTCTATAAACTGCAATGTTTGTTTCGAACGGAGGAATTAGAAATGAACGAATAGAAAAAACGTACGATCCGAGAAAGGCACAAGAAAGAATAAAGTGTAAAAACCGTGGGAACTGAAAATCTTAGGAATACAAATTTGTAAAACATGATTGAGAGTACAACATTTGGAGTGGTTGATTAGATAACTCGTGCATCATTTACATATAAATCCATAAATTACATACTACGTCAAGTTTTTAGTATTGGTCATTCCCGGCCAGGAGTTGAACTAGAAATACACTACCGTAATAAGCTGTCGGAGCGACATTTATTTCGGGACAGATGTAGTGTATTCTATATACATATATATATATATGTATATATATATGTATATATATATATATATGTATATATATATGTATATATATATATAACTAAATTCGTGAAACAGAAGACCACATTTCTTCTTTGTTAATTTATTTAATCTTTGTATATCATGATGGATCGTGTAGAACTAAACTAGCCCAAAACTGCATGGATCGTGTAGAACCAAGCCAATATAGATCTATAAAAAGACGGCATGGATCGTGTAGTTTACCTAGCACAAAACTGGAGTCCGAGATGCGATGTCACAGGGAGGTGTCAGCGACGAAGAGCCGTCAAACATGGTCGCGTGGCATTATACCCAGGAGTCAACACCACCAAGAGCTTCGATGCGTCACTGTGAGATCCATGGGGAAAAAATTTGTAAAAACTTTGGGAAATGAAAATACGGGAATTTTTTAGGAATACAAGTATGGAACACAGGACAGAGAGACAACACATTTGGAGTACTACGAGATCACCGGAATGGCGGGGCAGTGGTGTGTCTGGAACGGAGGCCAGTGTTTCCATTTATACTCATCGTGGCTTAAATAGGGTTACAATAGGCAAGACTGAAATTGGAGGCGCAGGGAGTGAAAACTGAATTGTCAAAATCTCAATCGTGGCACACCAAGAAGAACGAAAAATTTTCGCGGGCATGGAGAATTTGACGCTAGCTGTGCTCTTGTGCACGCATGCAATCGTGATTAATTACATGTCATGTCACGTCGATTCCTGCACATGGTGCATGTAGCTATAGGGGTAGACTTCTTCGGACAACTTGCTCGCTTCTTAATTCATCTTTGTTGCCATGCATGGAGATCAAAATCTAAAGCAATCATCTGCTAGCTAGTGGGACGTTCCAAAAAAATAAGAACAAAAATATGAATCGCCAAATTTATATGTGCTAATGCAAACCATATGCAAACACAGAACACCCAAATCCACAGAAGGACGATGGCAAACAATCAGCATTCTGTAACATTAATCACAATGAAATGATAACATGTAATATATATACTACTACTAAATATACATTTTCACATGCGCCGACTACAAATGAAAAAATTGATTGAAAGAACACAAAAGAGGAGAAACGCAGCCTCAACCACGATCTCAATGGAGTTTCAACCAAGAGTCGTCGATTATTGCAACACAACGAATTCTTGGCTACACATTGAACAACAGTTATCTCCCCCCTTTTTCAGAAAGGAGTTGTTTTTCGGTACTGCATAGGACGCATTGTTCATGAACAGAAAATACATTTATCATTAAAATAAAAACAACACATATATTACAAACAAGAACTAAGAAAGCACATAGAAAACAAGAAAAAGAAAACCTACAAATATTACTCTACTCGAAGTCGGAGGAGATCTCCTCCACCTCCTTCTCTGCCGTCGCCGCCTCCTCCTCCGCCGCCACTGCTGTCGCCGCCTCCTCTGCCGCTGCCACCGCCGCCTCCTTCGCTGCCACCGCTGCTGCCACCTCCTCCAGCAATTGAGTCTGAAGCTTCCGGGCGACGGTCTACAAAAGATGCTGGTGGCCCTGCACCCTAGCCACCTCCCTGATCGTCTCGTAGAGGACATCGAGACGACCAGCCACAAATCCTAACCCGAAGCAGTAGTGGTCGGCGGTGCCCATTCTGGTGCAGACGGGAAGTTTCCCAAGACCCAGACGGTCACACGAGCGAGATGTATCGTAAAATACATCCTGTGCCAATTTGTCAAGCTTTTTTTGCGCGGCTGGTGGTGGCAGAAAGGTGCTCGGTGGCCTCCTTTAGGCGTCGATCAAGTTCATCGAAGCGGTGTTCGACGAGGCGGACAATCTCCTGAACCCAAACGGGATGAGGAGGTGCGGGAGCCGCGGGCGGAGAAGGGGACGGAGGAGGTGCAGGCGCCAGCTCCAGTTCCACCGGCATTGGCTGCGACGGAAACGGAGAAGAAGGAGGTTTGGAGGACGTCAACGGCCAGGAGCGCTTTGGTGCAGGGCTACCCATTTGTGCGGCAACAGGGGTGCGGAGAAAGATCGATTCGACGGTGAAGCAAGAGAAGTTTGGAGGCTACGATCGATGGAGTGGTGCGACGGAGACGCAAGAGGACGGGTGTGCCTTTACAGCGGGTCGTTTTCTAAGCGCACCAGTGGAGATGATCAGATGCTTTCAGATGTATGCTTTGAAAACTGCACTTTCATTCATTAACACACACACACACACACACACACACACACACACACACACACACACACACACACACACACACACACACACACACACACACACACACACACACACACATATATATATATATATATATATATATATATATATATATATATATATATATATATATCACAAACAATCGTTCATGTTTCTCTCAGTTTGACACGCAAAAGACCTCGATCATGCATGTTTGATGATGTGAGGTGTTTTCTAATTTGTTGAAAGATCGTCATATTTGAGGCTCGTTGATCGTGTTTGGGGTGTAGCAAGCATGGACAAGTAACATGCACTTGAAAACCTCGCGATCATGTTTGATGACAACATTATTACGTGTTTTCTCTATTTTTGTTGAAACATCGTCGTTTATAGTTTGAGGCTCGCTGATCATGTTTGGGGCGTGACAACTAACATGTTATATATATATAGTTTCTCTTTTTGTTGAAGGATCGTCATATATATGTAGTTTGAGGCTTGTTGATCATATGTTTAGGGCATAGCGTAGCATGCATGGACAAATATAACATGCATGTGAGAGAGACGTCGATGATCATATATGATGACGTTACGCGTGTTTTTTCTCTTTTTGTTGAAAGATCGTCATATATATATGTATATATGTATGTATGTATATATATATATATATATATATATATATATATATATATATATATATATATATATATATATATATATATATATATATATATATATATATACTCCCCCCATATCCATGAACTTGTTGCTTTGTACTTCATTTTTTAACTACAAAGCAACAAGTTTGAGGCTCGTTGATCATATGTTCGGGGCGTAGCAAATATATATGCATGGACAACTATAACATTAATGTGAGAGAGACGTCGACGATCTTGTAAGATATGACATTACGCGTGCTTTCTCTGTTTTTGTTGAAATTTCGTCATGTTTGAGGCTCGTTGATCATGTTTGGGGCATAGAAAGAATGGACAAGTAACATCATGCACTTAAAAACCTCACGATCATGTTTGATGACAATATTACGTGTTTTCTCTTTTTCATAAAAGATCGTCATATATATATATATATATATATATATATATATATATATATATATATATATATATATATATATATATATATATATATATATATATAAGAGGCTCATTGATCACGTGCTGATTATTAGTTGCCGCATCAGAAGAGATTGTTTATTGGCTCATGGACAAGGAAAATTCTTTGTATGTAGTACAAAAAGTATAAGTTGGTCGGCGTTGCTGTTCGTACGCGAAGGATGCGGCCAGGTAGTTGCTCTTGCACGTGTATGCTAATTACGTGAGTATCTGGGCAGGTCATGTGGTTAGTCCGCGATGCACCCTAAACCCGGTTTTGAGGCCGTGTATTTGTGCGTACACTCTAGTGACGTGTGACAAAGTGCTCAGTCATCAATTATGTTTGGTTTGAAGTCGAAGTTGGATTGGAGATATAGGATCATCCATTTCTTTATGTATTGGATCATACAAATTAACTTTTGGTTGGATGGACTGGACAATCCAATTTTTTGTTTGGTAGGTTTGATGAAACTTGGGTGGATTATTGAATCATCTATGTTTATAATTTCATAATATAATTATCATATTACTAGCAAATATTAATGTTAATATCATAATTGTAATTATTAATCAACAATAAACAAGTTAATTAGCACTAATTACATTACTTGGATGGAATCACATCCAACCAAATATCCTGCACCATCTCATCCAGCATCTGCAAGGAATATTTTATATTCCCCGAACCTGGATCACCCTGCCCGTCTGACCGCGAAAAAAATAACACATGACTGGACTATCCAATTAATCCAAGTCAATTCAATCCAAGACAAGCAACCAAACACAGATCTTTTTGGCCACGTTGTGCTCATGCACATGATGATGGATCGTTCACGCCGAGCGTCGAGTTATTCGGATCGCTGAGCAAATTTCGGACGTGGAGTTCGTGTGCCTGTGCACGCTGCAAGATTCGGTGCATTTGCATACGTGGTAATCATTAGGGCAGGGTGGCACAGTCAAGGGAACCGAGCAGTGCGCCCTTGGTGGTATGGATATAAGGTTTAGAGCGTGAGCTTACGTGGCAACCATCTTTGTAGAGTTGCATAGAGACGGCTGTGCGGCAGGGCCGCAAAGAATTCGATTTCCGCACCAAGGGGTTAAGTGATAAAACCATCTAATCCATAGGCCGCAGTCTAGTAAGCTTTACCGTGAACCACTACGGATGGTCTTAAAGGAAGGCCTGACTCTGGGCGTAGGCGGGAGGGGCTACTGCCTAGGGCCAGGCCGGTGGGGGGGGGGAGCACGATGACAGCTGGTAAAGAGAAAATAAATAAAATTAATTAGTATTTGCATCATCCGAATGCGATGTACAATTACAGGATCTAGCTTTTTATTTTTGTATTTTTTTGAAATATTATACTACTACGTACGTCCTAATGTGTTTAATATTTATTCGATATAATATTACTAATGTGTTAATTTTCCATATGCGATGTTTTTCGATAAAAGGAGGAGTTTTTCGTTAATGCATGTACTGTAGGACACATTGTTCATGAACATAAAAGACATTTTTCATTAACTAAAAACAACACATATATTACAAACAAGAAAAAAACACATAGAAAACAAAAGAAAAAAACTACTACTAATCCTACTCTACTCGGAGGAGGACTTGTCCACCTCCTCCGCCGCCGCCTTTGCATCCGCCGGCGGCACCTCCGCCTCTGCCGCAACCGCCGGTGGAGCATCCTCCAACAACAGATCAAACTTCTGGCCGACAACATTCACTAGTTGCTCGCGAAACTCCACCCCATCCTCCTCACCGATCGTCTCATAGAGGCAGTCGAGACGAGCGGCCACAAAGCCTAACCCAAAGATGTAGTAGCCGGCGGAGTCCATGCTAGTGTGGTGGGGAAGGATCCCAAGTCCCAGTCGGTGACAGGAGTGAGATGTATTATCAAATACACCCTGCACCATTTTGTCGAGTGCTTTTGCTTGCACGTCGGTGGCGAACAGGTTGCCGGTGACCTCCTTAAGCTTGCCGTCGAGTTTGTCAATGCATTTCTCGATGAGGCGGACAGTCTCATCATAGTTGGATGGAAGAGGGGCGGGCGCCGCTGGCAGAGACGAGGGTGGAGGAGGTGCGGGCGCCGCCTCCAGTTCCACCGGCATTGGCGGTGACAAAAAGAGAGAAGGAGGTTCAGAGAACATCGATGACTTGGAGCGCTTTGGTGCGGGGCTACCCATTTGTGCTGCAACGGAGCTGCGAACAAAGAGAGAGAGGTGGTCGACAGTGATGCAGTGGAGCAAGAGGAGAAGTTTGGATGCTAAAACCGATCGACTGTTGCGGCGAAGAAGAAGAGGATCGTGTGCCTTTATAGAGGGTCATCGGCTAAGCGCATGAGTGGAGATGATCGGACGCTTCAAGAATTGTGCTTTTGAATCGACTGTCAGACTTACTCCAAACCGCGGTTTGCCTCCTCTCGTTTATCGCAATGTCTTGACATGTCCCATCAGCCGGTTTTTTAATTTGACACACAAAGGGCCATGATATGCAATGGCCCAGCTGGCATACTTTGTGGGTCCGTCCTGTTCTATTTATAACATTTTGTGCGAATGATTTCAATGAGGTGCGGAGATTGACGTGAATGCGCGTGGCAATCGACCGAGAGTCCATATCTTTTTTTTTTGAAGGATCCGACTGTTGCCGACCGAGAGTCCATACCGAACCGATGATAATTGTCGTGATCATGTATGGTGGTGGACATGAATACAATGCACGTGAAAGATTCCCGCGATCAAGCATGTTTGGTCTCACATGTTGTGCATTTTTGTGCCCCTTTGTTGAGGAACATGTTAATTTGATGACGTTGAGGATCGGATGTGGCATACGTGTTTTTACAAGTGTGTTCACTTGTTCCTAAAATCAGAACACGTAGTGGCTAGCACCTACGCCTGTCGTTTCTTCAAAAGACGAGTACAGTGATACATAATGGCATCATGCAATCGATTAATTTGATGAACCACGTACGTAGTGAGAGTTGTGTGATTATTAGACGATGGTAGTCCACATTCTATCCTCGTACAGTCGAGGGAACATCCTTGTGTCAAATTTGTTATCTCTATTGATGACAGGATATTATTCTTCATTAATGTGGTAGATAAACTGCCATATAGGTTGAGAGCATACACATGCATGGTAGAGAATATGATAAATATAGAAATATATATACATGGTAGGAAATATTCTATTCTTGGAATACATGTTTGGGGCATAGCATGCATATGTATGTCTAACATCCATGTGAAAGACCTTCGATCATGTTTGATGACATTATGTGTTTTCTCTTTTTATTGAGAAATCGTCATGTTTGAGGCTCGTTGATCATGTTTGGGGCGTAGCATGCATGGACAACTAACATGCATGTGAAAGACCTCGATGCATGTGAAACAACAAGCATGTTTTTAAAAGCAAGAGATAGTGTTTTCTCAAGAAATAAATAATTTTATGAGAGATTGGGCGCACAAGCAGAAAAGCTAGAACTTGAGTGCTGCACCCGCGAATTCCATGTCGGGGTGATCGACGGCAGCCGATCCGCAAATTCAGTGGTTAGATCAGTAGTCTCCAGAGAGCAGCTTGCAGCTGACCTCAAACGACACGAAGGCGTCGATGCACACATAGCTGATCCACTCACCGTAGAGATTGTACGCGTCCCAATTGCTCGTCCTCACCCGGTAAGACTTCTCCATGTCGGCACCCATCACGGCGCTCGCGATGTCCTTCAACCGCGTGCGGCGGAGGCACAATTGATCCATCTCCTCCACTGCGAGCTTGGCCAGGTCCACTGTTTTGGCCACCTTCAGCTGCCAGTCCTTCCAAAGTCTGTAGACATCACACTCCAAACCCACGCCGACGAAGCGGTAGTCGGAATCATCGAGGAAATCTTCCAGCTCATCAGGAAAGTAGTCAGCGTGGATGACCAGGAAGATGAGGCAGCAGTGGCCGACGCAGAGCTGCAGAATGGCGATGGGGTTCTGGTCAGCGGAGTAGTTGGGGCACCACTCGTTGTCAAGCCCGACGACGAGTTTGGTAAGGCGCCGACTGTGGACTGAGAGGACCTCGTCGAGCCAGTCCTCCACGGCCTCGCCGGAGGACGTCACAGTGTTGGTGATCACGTCTTCCTCGAATGTCATGTTGTACACATGAGTCCCCGCCATTGGGTCCTCTCTCCTTGTCCTCCCTACGGTTGCTGTCTGCGGCTGCGTGGCACAACTTCTCTCTTGTGCAAACCTTCGTCTACACCTTTAGTTTGGATTTTAATTGGAAACGGGCCTGGATATATAACTGATGTAGTTACGATATGAGCGGAGGAGTTTTTGAATTTCATGGGCCCGAGCCCGGAGTAAATAGAGTAATGAAAATTTTTGAATCTGATATACCCTTTCTTATTTTTAATTCTTATCGTTATGATCACAAGTTGCATTGTCTCAACCAAACACCACATACAAAAACCACAACATTTTTCTAGGGCCCACCCACTGGGTATGTCGGGTGGGCCACGGGATACCCTAGGTCCAACTACCAGAGAGTAGCTAGTGTGAATGCATGCTGGAGAGATCAGCGGAATTGGGGACTGGCCAATGAAGATGGAAGTCAGCAGTCTCATGGTTCATGTATCAAAGTGCGCGCCATCCTTTTTCTTCTTCCCTTTTTTCTTATAGGTATTATTTTACCACCAATCTTCTAGCCCTCCTTTATTTGTAGTTGCACGGTTGGATTAGGATACGTGGCCAGCGTGAGGTGCGAGCCATGTGTGCAACACCAGGCAAAACGTCGTGGAGAGACGTTGCTCCCCTTGTTGAATTTGATGACGTTGAGGATCGGATGTGGCTTACGTGTTTTCACAAGTGTGTTCATTTGTTCCCAAAATCTGAACATGTAGCGGCAAGCGCCTACGGCTGTCGTTTCTTCGAAAGGACGAGTACAACATGGTTGGAAATTATGTTGTACTGTGCAAGGCATGCGATTAATTTGATGAACCGCATACGTAGTGAGCTACTCCTAGATGGTATTCTATCCTCGAACCCTCGAGGGAACATTCTTCAATGCAAACATGCATGACGAGAGTGAGGACGATGCTTGGTGGACGACGCTTTGTTAATCTGGGCTGAAGTTTTTTTAGATAATGGAAATAATTAAACCGGGAACGACTGCTGTGCAATCTGGACTCTTGTGCAAGAGTGCAATCCGCAAATCTCAGCCATTTGACAGACATCCAAGGGTGTCTGACATTTTGCACATAAATCCTTCCACCTTCCAATGTAAAAGGAAGGATCTATGTGTAATATTGTAGCCATCTTTAGATGTCTATCCAATGGCTGAGATTCTCGGATTGCACGCTTGCACAGAAGTTTAGATTGCATAGCAGTCGTTGCCATTAAGCCGACCTTTTCCTTAGTACAGAGCACGACCGCACTGATACACCAAGTTGTGAAGATCAACAACAAAAGACTCAACCCGACACACTAGTGAAAGTAAAGCACCCGATACATTTTATTAATATGGAAGTCTATAACTAAGACTCAATCCAAATTGGGCAAAAACTTTGATGACCCTGACTTCTAGTATGTCTTTGCAAGCCATCCGAATCAAGTATTTTTTTCTTCACCCTTTTGCAATGACGCCCACGAGCATTTAATCTGGGCTAAAGTTGATACTCCAAAACGGTTGTAGCATCTTTTGTGATTTACTACGTACATTGTTGTTTGATTGCTCATTATGTTGGATGTGTATTGGGTTTGAACATAGAGAGTGGGCATGGGGTCAAGGGGAAGGTTCTCCCTACTGGTGCTGTCAGATAAACTAGGTGGTACTCACATTCTGGATCTCTAGCTCAGTAGAGTTGGAAGTGGAAATATATTCTATTCTAAAAAATAAAAGAGATAAATAGTCGACCAGTTTGTCGTTTGAACAGCAACATTAGAACTATTTTTGCGCAACAATGAATAGCAAAATAAAGTTCATTACCTTAAGACGATACATTACAAAAAAAAAAAGAAAAACACAAACTACAAACAAGAAAAGAAAAACAACACAACTAAGAAAAAGAAAAAAACACTACTTCTCCTCCACCTCCACCTACTTCTCCTCCCCCTCCTCCTCCTCCTCCTCCTCTCCTCCTTCTTGGGCTCCTGCAGGGCGGGGGCGCCTCCCGCGGCGGAGACGGGAAGCCGAGTTTCCTGGACATCGCCGCTACCAGGTTGTCGTGGCCGGCGACGCCGAGCTCATCCGCCAGCATGTCCCAGAGGATGTCGAGGCGACCGGCCAAGTGCGTCATGCCAAAGACGTAGTGGCCCATGGTCCCCAGTATACTATGGAAGGGGACCAAGCCCAAGGTGACGCATGGAGCGCGATGTATTATCAAATACATCGCGGGCCATCTTCCGGAGAGCCCACTCCTTGTCCGGGGGGGAGTCCGGTCGGGGACGCTTCCCTTGGCGTCCTTCGGCGGGCTTGGCGGCGGCATTTTCTTGTCAACCATGGTGTTCTTGGCACGGTTTTGGGAAGAGAGGAAGAGTGGTTGTGCAGAGAAGACGATGGCGTGCCCGGGTGATCTTATAGCATTGTAGCAGCTTGCCTGTTTGTCTCTCGACGCGCGCAGTAGTGGTGATGTGATGCGGAGCGCTTCCAATTGAATTCAAAGATGCGCATGCACTGCGCGCGTTTAAGACACCTCGGTAACTGGCGCGCACGTAAGCTCGGTGCGCCCGGTCGCATCAGCCGCCTGTACAAATGCTACAACATCAAGGACCAAACCTTATGCGGCAAACAACAACATATATTACATCATCCGCCCCAACTCAACTATACTTCTGTTTTGGTCAAACTTACCTTTGACTAATGATTTATATGGAATTTATTAACTTCAATAACATGTACTAGATTGTATATTATAGAAAAATTTTCATGGTGAATGTAAAAGTACAATTCTTGTATTGTTAAAACAGATCAAAATTTCGTAAATGGTCAAAGATAGATTTGATGAAACCTAAGGCTCCCTTTGGATAAGGAATTGAAAAACACAGGAACCGGAAAAACATAGGAATTTAAATTGTATGTTTTTGCAATCATATAGAAATTGAAAATATAGGAATTGAGATGAGAAGCCCTTTGGCAGCATCACAGGAAAAACAAAGGGACCTGCAACATGAGCCAAGAAAGAAAAAAGAGGTCCAATTTCATGTTATCTTTCCTACGAAATTTAGCAAAGGAAACCATTCCTATAGAAACTACCCTTTGTTTTTCCTGTGAGCGAAATGGTCATGTAGGAAAAAATCCTTTACAAATCCTATCCGTCAAAATTCCTTTGCCATTCCTTCAATCCAAAGGGAGCCTAAAAATAGAGTTGACATGGGACGCACGACGGAGGTTACGGTGCACCGGCACAACCGGACCGTACGTGTATCTGGCCAGCCGTATAGCTTCGTTTTATATTTTATTCCCTAGGATTAAAAGTTTTCTCATCCTCCATGTTTGCTCTATTTGCTCTCCCCTAGGCTTAAAAGTTTTATATTTTACAATATTTTTACATATGTAATATGCATATAGGATTTATCACTTGATAGTTTTGCAAAAAAACATGGAGGAGAAATATGTACATCCCATGCAACTACGTAATCCACCCAAATTAATTAGCTATTTACTTTATAAGATGATAAAAAATTATTATCTTTTTCTATGTGAGGTGGCCGGGGTAGATGATGTGGCATAATAGCTTATGTGGCATGCCAATGTGGATGTCCAACTCAGACTAAGGATGAAAGTGAAACGGTTCTGTGAAGTCGAGGGACTAAATAATTGACCCATTTGAAAGTTCAAGGACCAAAAACTTAGTTTTGATTGAAAGTTTGAGGATGAAGTTTGGTATTGTGCCAATTCTGAACGAGCCAAGAGCTTACGAGCTTGATGAGCACCGTCATTGTTTTGAGCAGCGATTAGTTTATGACATCATCAAATCTGGATTAATTTTTCTGTATCATTTGGGGCCGAAAAATTAGTTAACACATTATATATGAGGAGAAAGATTAGGATATGCTACCTTTTGCTTGTGTTGAATAACTCTGCGCCGTAGACAATATATGTGACACTTCATTCTTGTCGCTAGGATCATTCTGCCCCAAGTCATCATGGGCAGCAGGCGGAGGACCTTGATCATTAGGATAAGGACTAGGAAAAAAATTATTGGTCAAAGGTAAGTTTGACCAAAGCTAAAAATAGGGTTGAGTTGGGATGGAGGGAGTACTTTACAGACCGCTTTGCCGGCCCCGCTACGGGTGATCTCCTGCCTCCTGGCAACTCTAGTGGCTAAAGTAGCGTACAACTGCACTTTAGAAGCCATAACTCCAGCGCTCGTCTTTTGTTTAGCCTAGTTTGCATTAAAGGAAACTCACAAAATAGTTTAAAGGAATGAAATCCTCCGGAATGGAAAGACATTCATACGTAGTTTAGAAGCCATAACCATCACTGCGCGTCTGCGCACGTCTCATCTTCTTCTCTGCGCATACTAAAGAGGCACATCCTCTTCTCCGCAACACACAACAGCCACCCTCTTCTCCGTGCATACTCTTCCTCTTCGCCTCCATTGCGCGCACCCTCATTGGTTCCCTTTGAATCCCATGGAGTTCTCCTTGCCGCATGATATTGCGGTCCTGATCGAGGGGTGGGTCGCCGCAACCTCCCCGCAGTCCATGGACGACCACCACGGGGCCCACGACACCCTCTAGTATATCCGACAGGTCGAAGGTGAGGCCCACGTCGGCTACAACGCGACCGAGTCCGTTGAGATGAAGTGGACCAACACAGAGTGCTATCGGTGTTGGCATGAAGCCATGGAGAGTGTCTATGGTGTGGCCTGGAGGTTCCTGGGCAGGCCTCCTCCGAGACAGCCGCCGATGGCGGTGCCCAACATTGACGATGATGATTGGCGCTGCCCAACAGGGGGGAACCACGGAACTGCCTGCTGTGGTAGGCAAGGGTGGGAGGAGTGGAGAGTCTTCTATACTGAGAACTGTAGGATTAAGCACGAGCATGACCATTTCGGCCGTGAGGCGTTGTACTATTTGGGTTATATTCCCTCTATTCCCTTGTCGAAATGATGCACCTCTAGTTCTCCCAAAGCCAATTAAAAGGGAACAAACAGAGTATATAAAATAGACTAAGGCATGTAGATGTGTTTCCCCTATGCGCGCTCATCTCTGATGAATGTTGCACTTGTTGTGTTTCCCCTATGCGCGCTCGCCTTTTGTTTAGCCCCGTTTGCATCGAAGGAAACTCACGGGACAATTTAAAGAAATGGATTCCTCCAGAAGTAAAATACATTCAATCATAGTTTGGAACAAAGGAAATCAATGTTCCCTTCCGAAGGAAATACATTCAGCATATTCCTCATTTTTCTTCGTGATTTTGCCAAATATGTGGCACGGCGGACCACCATCTTCTAGGATCATTAGTTGTGGACAAAAACGACGAGGGTCGATGGAGTAGTTTTCCATTAATGAGCAACGAGCCACGAAGAAACAAATCTTCTTGAGAGGAACAAAGGGTTATTTGGAGGTTGTGGTCTCTTGGGAGTCTCCTGAGTATTATAATATAAAGCGACACAACATGGATCCAGGATGCACCTGGGGGCAAGTGTATACCGTTCTCATATGGTGGCACCTGTTTCTGGCAGTTTGATCTACCGTCCATGATCCTCAATAGCGTGCATCTGAGCTCAAACAGAAGCTAAAATATCTCAACTACTACGATCGGGGAACGGCGATTGAAGACATGAAGGAAGTATGTGGCACCATCTGAGAACGGTATGCACATGCTCTCCAGTACATACCCTATCCAAATTTTTTTTTTCTCCCACAGCATGGGTAGTGATAGCTAGAGGTGACACCATATGGAACCGCTGTGTATAGGAGTAGTGGTAATGATGACACCGCATATAGGGGCATAGGGCCAGTGGTAAAACTTCCGACCTGTTCCAGACCTTGCAATAATAACATCGCGACTGTTCAGATTTTGGCAAGAAAACAACATGACAAAATGTGAAAAGAAAAAACATCAAAAAACAAGAACAGAAACACAGCATCACGACCTGGAATAATCTGTGTCAATCGATTTTTTGTTTTACAGTTTCGTTCTCCAGACTCTTTCACCTTAAATCTCATACATAGTACCTATTTCTTTCTATCATTTTTATCTTCCTTTCTTTTCTTTTCTGGGGTTCATTATCTCCACTTTTCTTTTCTTTTCTTTTCTGGAGTTCATTGTCTCCACTCTAGAGGTCCCCGGTGTGGAGGGTCACACAATTCGATTCATGCACGAAGTGGGTTGAAGGGGAAAATTTGGTGTCGTTAAAGGAGATGTTTTTTGACAAAAGGAGAAACTTTTAATTTCACACGCAAAGGGCCCAGCATATGCGGGGAAAAACAATTTATGCTTATAAAAAACTGCGGTTTGCATCCATCTCGCTTATCGGAACGGCACGACGTGTCCCATCGGCTTCACTGGCAGTCTTTTAATTTGACACGGAAAGGGCCCAAGGCTTATATAAAAAACATCCACCCTGTACACGCCTTCTCAACGTCCCGTTTGACAGCATCCGCACGCTGTCGAACGGAGTAGTGCTGAGTCTTATATGACATCTTTTTCATTTGGATGTGTAACTACAATAGCGCATGTTGTCTTATATTCTCGTTGCAACAAGCATAACTTTCTGAGGTGGGACGAATCATTCACGCCTTGTCAAAATCCCTCGCACGAATTCATTACGGACACCACGCACAGGGGCAGACGTAGGGAATATGCCAGGTGACCAGTGCACAACCTGGGCCCAAGTACCAGCATGACAGTGACAAGGATACGATTCGTGGAATTAATCCTGGCGTCATCCGAGTCATGTTCCGCCATCATATGACCTCATTTGGATAGGAGTGGATCCACTTCAATCAAAGTGGATTGGAGAGTAATGAGATAATAGTTAGTTCATTTTCCACTTCAATCCACTCCAATACAAGTGGATTGAAGTTACCCAAACAAAGCCTACATGATCATCATGACAAATAATGCAATTATGCTTGGATGTGTCGTACACGTCTTAGTTTTCTCTAATATATTATTGTTTGAGGCTCGATGATCATGTTTTGGGGCGTATAGCATGTGCATGGACAACTAGCAGAGTATGAAAGACATCGATCATGTATGTTTCATGCCGATGTGAATTATATACTACGTTTAATTTCTCTTTTTGATGTTGGATATCGTCTAGAGTTGTAGGCTCATTGATCATGCATCGTTGGGGCATAGCATGGATGGACATGGCCTCAAACTCTGACAATATCCATCATCAAAAAGACAAAATGCGTACGTATTGGTTGATCATTTTTGGGGTGCATGCATGTTAGACATAGAAAAGCCCTTGGTCATGTTGTACAAAACTAACATGCATACCTCATATATGATATGTACGTACGTATGATTAACTAACATGCATACCTCATCTATGATATACCGGGGTAGATGATATTGCCTATGTGGCATGCCAATGTTGATGTCCAACTCAGACTAAGGATGAAAGTGAAATGGTTGTTTGAATTTGATGGACTAAATAATTGACCCATTTGAAAGTTCAAGGACCAAACTGAGTTTTGATTGAAAGTTTGAGGATGAAAAGCTGAGTATTGTGCCAATTCTAAACAAGCCAAGCTTGAGCTTTCCAGCTTGATGAGCTCTAGCTCAAAAAGTTTGAGTAAGCTCATTTATTGTTGTCATCTATGATATGCGTACCTATTTTTCTAACATTTTTCTCTTTCTTTCTTTTCTTTTTTGGAGTTCATTGTCTCCACTTTTCTTTTCTTTTTCGGAGTTCATTGTCTCCACTCTAGAGGCCCCCAGTATGGAGGGTCACATAATTCGATTCACGCAGGAATTGGGTTAAAAGGGAAAATTTGGCGTCGTTAAAGGAGATGTTTTTCGATAAAAGGAGAAATTTTTAATTTCACATGCAAAGGGCCCAGCGTATGCAAAGAAAAACAATTTATTCTTATAAAAAACCGCGGTTTGCATCCCTCTCGGTTATCACAACGGCTCGACGCGTCCCATTGGCTTCACTAGCAGTTTTTCAATTTGACAAGGAAAGGGCCCAAGGCTTATATAAAAAATATCCGCCCCATACACACCTCCTCCACGTTCCGTTCGACAGTGTCCGCACGCTGTCGAAAGGAGCATGGCCGAGTCTTGTACGACATCTTTTTTCAATCGGATGTGTAACTACAATAGCGCGAGTTTCCTTATATTCTTGTTGCAACGAGCCCATGTTTCCGAGGTGGGACAAATCGTTCACACCTTGTCAAAATTGCTCGCACGAATTCGTTACAGACACCGCGCGTGGGGGTAGACGTAGGGAATATGCAAGGTAACCAGTGCACAACCTGGGCCCAGGTACCAGCATGAAAGTGATGAGGATACGATTCCTGGAATTAATCTCGGTGTTATCCTAGTCATGTTCGGCCATCATACGAGCTCGTTTGGATAGGAGTGGATCCACTTCAATCAAAGTCGATTGGAGAGTATCGAGATAAAAATTAGTTCATTTTCCACTTCAATCCACTCCAATACAAGTGGATTGAAGTTACCCAAACAAAGCCTACATGATCATCATGACAAATAATGCAATTATGCTCGGATATGTCGTACACGTCTTAATTTTCTCTTATGTATTATTGTTTGAGGCTCGATGGTCATGTTTTGGGGCGTATAGCATGTGCATCGACAACTAGCAAAGTTTGAAAGACCTCGATCATGTATGTTTCAAGTCGATGTGAATTATATACTATGTGTAATTTTTCTTTTTGATGTTGGATATCATCTATAGTTGTAGGCTCGTTGATCATGCATCATTGGGGCGTAGCATGCATGGACAAGGCCTCAAATTCTGACGATATCCACCATCAAAAAGACAAAACACGTACGTATTGGTTGATCATGTTTGCGGTGCATGCATGTTAGACATAGAAAAACCGTCGGTCATGTTGTACAAAACTAAGATGCATACATCATCTATCATATGTACGTACGTATGATTAACTAACATGCATACCTCATCTATGATATACCGAGGTATATGATATAGCTTATGTGGCATGCCAATGTGGATGTCCAACTCAGACTAAGGATGAAAGTGAAACGGTTGTTTGAAGTTGATGGACTAGATAATTGACCCATTTGAAAGTTCAAGGACCAAACTGAGTTTTGATTGGAAGTTTGAGGATGAAGTTGGGTATTGTGCCAATTCTAAACGAGCCAAGCGTGAGCTTGCCAGCTTGATGAGGTCAAGCTCGAAAAGTTCATCCGTTGGATCTACATCTTACGGTTATTACATCTTTTTATTTAATCCCTTCCACCACCATCACCACCCCTCCACTTGGTGGAGGGGGTTAAATAAAAAACTTCAATGACCATAATGTAGATCGATCCAACGGTTGAAGATGGTTGATTGCACGATTGCACCAAACATCTGATTACATTCTAGTTGAACACAACTTTAAAACATGAAATTTTTTGACATAGATTAATCCAGTCGTGATGTTTTTCTCTTCTTGTTTTTATGATGTTTATTTTTTTCTTGTTTCGTGATGTTGTTTTTCATGTTTAGTACTTCCCCCTCCCCATATTACTTGTTGTTAATAATTAGGACAAGTTTTCTAGTTCAAATATGAACTAAACAACTTGTTCTAATAACGACAAGTAATATAGGAAGGAGGGAGTAATGTTTATGATAATGAACTCAATGTTGTTCGTCTATTTCGTTTGTTATTTTGTTTTCTATCTGCTATTTAGTGAACTATCTGTTCTATATGTATTCTCTGTTAATGAACGACCCTCCATACCGCAGGTGGCCTCTAAAGTGGCGTGTACGGTACTTTAGCCACTGGAGGTGCCGGGAGATAGCCTGCAGCGAGGCCTACAAAGCGATCTATAAAGTAGTATACAATACTAATAGCTAGCAACGACTGGAAAGAAAAATGGAGACAACAAACAGAGAGAAAAGAAAAGAAAGGACGAGAAAAATGTTAGAAAAAGATAGGTAGAACTCCAATGTACCACTGGCCCTATGCCCCTATGCGCGGTGTAGTCATTATCACTACTCCTATACACGCCCAGAAGTTATTACCACTGTATGAAGGGAAGTGCTGCAGACTAGATGTGCCGATTTGTTTATTTTTTGTTTATTGGGGATTATGTAATAGCTAGTTCTGTCGATTAGCGACGACTGGAATGAAAATAGAGACAATGAACATAGAGAAAAGAAATGAAAGGACTAGAAAAAGTTAGAAAAAGATAGGTAGTACGTGCGTATGAATTAAGGTGAAAGAGCATGGAGAACCAAACTGCAAAACAGGAAATGTTTGGCGCAGATTACTGTCAAACATAGTATGTCATCTGTATTTATGACAGTATATTATTCTTGTGTTGATGTTGAAAACAGAGCGGTTCCATTACTTCACGCATCCCATCAGTGCATGCGAGAGGCGTGGGTCCTATAGGCTGTGGGTTCACATGTCAGCCACCCTTAATGCACCTACAATACTGCAGAGGATGTGGAATCCGCCACCGCCGGAAGCCAAACCATCACTACGTGCGAACCCCATCAGTATGCGCGGAGAATACGATGGCGTGTGTCTTTATAGAATATCTCAATCGTCTTCTCCGCACATACTCTATAGACACACCACCGTCTTCTTCGCACGTACTCTAGCTTCCTCTTTGTCTCCGCCGCACACACCCTCATTGGTTCCCTTCGCAGCACTCAATCACGGACTAGTCCGCACTCAATCACGAACAATTCCAGAATGGAATATAGACTTAATCGGACTAGTACGCAGTGAAAACGGACAAATCCGGAGGGAAATAGAGAGGGAAACCGGACTAGTCTGGGGTGCAAACCGGACAAGTTCGTACTCCTACAGACTTCTAAGTGTTGTTTTGTTTCTAATTCATTTTAAACTTGTTCCTTTTTATGTTGCTTAATGTTAAACATGTATATGAACTTATGCAATGCATGATTTATGAAAATGAGTGTATTACAAACCTAGCACTATTAAAATGAATCTCGCCCTCGAGATTCAACGCGGAAGATAAGAGATAGGGAAATTCCTTCTTGAGATCATCTTCCAACTCCTAGGTTGCCTCTGATTGTGTGTGATGCTTCCATTGTACTTTGCACCATCAAATAACTTTGTTCCTTGTGACTCTCTCCTAAGTTTCCAAGATTTTGACCGATTGTTCGGCATGAGTCAAATCTGCCTCTAATTCCAATTCTTCCATTGGCACTTGTTCTTCCGATACCCTCAAGCACTTCTTGAGCTGTGAAACTTGAAACACATCATGTACATAGGAAAGATGAGTTGGCATCTCCAGTTTATATGCTACCTCTTCCCATTTGTCCAAAATCTTGAATGGTCCAATGTATCGAGGTGCTAGCTTGCCTCTTACGTTAAACCTCATATGGCCTCTCATTTGTGACACCTTGAGATAAACAAAATCTCCCGCATCAAAGGCTATTTTTCTTCTCCTATTGTCTGCATAGCCTTTTTGCCTTGATTGAGCATCCCTCAAGTTCTCACGAATAATCTGAACTTATTTTCCAGCTTCTCATTCCAAAACACGGGTGTTCTACACTTCCCTTCATATAGCGCCTCATTTGGTGCCATCTTCAAATTTGCTTGGTAACTATTGTTATATGAGAATTCTGCATGTGGCAAGCTCTTGTACCAACTTTTTCCATGCTTCAAAGCACAAGCTCTTAACTATCCTCCAAAATCTGATTGGTCCTCTCAGTTTGACCGTCCGTTTGAGGGTGATATGCTGAGCTAAAATTCAACCTTGTTCCCAATGCTTCATGCGATTTTTGCCAAAACCTGGAGGTAAATTGGGAACTTCTATCCGAAACTATCCTCTTTGGGACTCCATGTCGGCACACAATATGCTGCATATATAGGTCTACCAGTTGTATTGCAGTATACTTGGTCTTGACAGGGATGAAGTGAGCTGACTTGGTCAAACAATCTAAGATAACCCAAATAGTGTCATAACCAGACTGGATACGCGGTAAACCAACTATAAAGTCCATTCCAATTTCTTCCCACTTCCATTCTAGAATCTGCAATGGCTGCAGTAATCCAGCTGGCCTTTGATGTTCCGCCTTGACTCGTTGGCACACATCACATAAAGCTACATATTGAGCTATGTCCTTTTTCATGCTAGCCCACCAATAACAAGTCTTTAAGTCTCTGTACATCTTTGTACAACCGGGATGAATTGAGTATGGCGAGTCATGTGCCTATTTTAATATTGTCTCCCGAATATGCTTCACATTAGGCACGACAATCCTTTTTCCAAGCCATAAGGTACCATGTTCATCCTCATCAAATCTAAATTCTCTCCCCTCTCAGGTCCTTTCCTTGATTTCTTGAACTTCCTCATCCTTTGTTTGACCCTCTCAGATTTCTTGTTCCAAGGTCGGATTTAACTCCATTATCCCCATCTCATTCACAAATCCAAGATTCAACCGTTCAAACTCCTTGCATAACTCGGATGGCAACTCTTGAACTGTGAGTTGGTGGCTTACTCCTTTCTGACTTAAAGCATCGACCACTACATTAGCCTTTCCCGGATGGTAGTTGATTCTCACATCATAATCCTTGATAAGCTCCAACCATCTTCGTTGCCTCAAATTCAGAGCCATTTGTGTGAAAATATACTTAAGGATCTTATGATCTCTATATATTTCACACCTATGTCCAAGAATATAATGTTTTCAAATCTTCAATGCGTGTACCACGGCTGCAAGTTCCAAGTCATGTGTTGGGTAATTCTGCTCATGTTTCTTTAATTGTCTCTATGCATATGCAACCACTTGACCTTCTTGCATCAATACACATCCATGTCCTTGTTTTGATGCGTCGCAATATATATCAAAAGTCTTGCTCACATCCGGTTCTATCAAAACGGGGGCTATTGTTAACCTTTTCTTCACCTCCTCAAAACTTTCTTGACAATCTTGAGTCCATTGGAACGCTTTCCCCTTCATTAAAAGTTTTGTCATTGGCTTGGCTATATTGGAAAAGTCCTTGATGAACCTACAGTAATATCCAACCATCCCAAGAAAACTTCTTATTTCCTTTGCGTTTCGCGGGGGTTCCCATTTTAACACATCTCTCACTTTTCCTGGGTCAACCGATACTCCTCCTCCTGAGATGATATGACCAAAAACGACACCTCCCTTAACCAAAACTGGCACATGCTGAATATGGCATATAATTGATGCTCCCTCAATTTCTGCAACGTAAGCCTCAAGTGTTCCTCATGTTCCTTCTCGTCCTTCGAGTAGATCATAATGTCATAAATAAACACGACAACAAACTTATCCAAGTACTCCATGAAGACCTTATTCATGTGGTACATAAAGTAGGTAGGTGTGTTGGTCAATCAAAAGGACATCACGATGTACTCATATAATCCATACCGTGTCCTAAAAGTTGTCTTGGGTATGTCCGAGGGTCTAATCTTCATTTGAAAGTATCTCGACCTCAAAATCAATCTTGGAGAAGACACAAGCACCCTTCATCTAATCTAACAAGTCTTCTATATGTGGCAAGGTATACTTGTTCTTGATTGTCACCTCATTGAGAGCTCGGTAATCCACACACATCCTTTGTGGTCCATCCTTCTTATCCATGAAAAGAACGGGCGCTCCCCAAGGTGAAGAGCTTGGACGAATAATACCCTTCTCTAGTTGCTCTTGCGTCTGCTTCTTGAGCTCCGATAACTCCTTAGGAGGCATCCTATATGGCGTCTTAGCTATAGGTGCAGTTCTAGGTATTAAATCAATAACGAACTAAATTTCTCAGTCAGGCGGCATACCTTGCAACTCATCCGGGAACACATCCAAGAATTCACACACCACTAGAATCTCCTCAATTGTGGCACCGTCCATGTGGTTCAGCTCCAATTGCTTTGGTGCGTGTTGAGATGCTTCAAACTCTATGGTGATCCGTTCCTCATTTGTCAACTTCATCGTTTTTGTGGCACATTCAATGACTCCATTGTGCTTCCTCAACCAGTCCATATCAAGTATGATGTCCAAACCTTGAGAATCCAAAACAATGAGGCTGGCAAAGAAGTCTGCCCCCATTATTCTAAGGCTTACTTTTGGACATACTATATTTGTCCTCATCTCCCCTCTAGGAGACTTAACCAATAGAGTAAACTTCATATGAGAGATAGGCAAACTATACTTGGCAACATATTTCGATGCAATGACTGAATTTGATGCTCCAGAATCAAATAACGTAGTCGCCGAGTTGGAGTTTGCGAGAAACATACCAATCACTATGTCATCCGCTTGTTGAGAATCCTCCGTAGATACATGGTTCACGTTGTCCCGAGCAAAATTCTGCTGCCCACAGTTCCCTAGCGGCTGTCCTACATTGGGTCTTGGGTTCTGTCTTGGCGCATTGCTTCCTTAACAAAGGCCTCACTTAGGAAATTGATGTGCAAAGTGTCCTGCTTCTCCATATGTATAGCACTTCCTAACTGCACCAGAATTATTGGGACGAGCTTGATTCTGCGCATTGGCACCAGGAAAATTGGCACGAGGTGCATAAGGCATTGGAGGCCTAGGTTCTTGCATGACAGGGCGTTGCTGCACAAACTCAGTTGGGCGCAGTGCATAACTAGAGTGATGAGCAGGCATAGAAGAGCTGTAATAAGGCGCATTGGGTGGTGCAAAGCGAGGGCGCACATTACTTCCTTGTTGTTGTCCTTGGTATGGCGCCTTCCTCGTGTTATCTAGCTCCATCTCACAGACCTTTTTCTCCACAACATTGCTTTGTCCATAAGCTTATGGAAGTTGTCATAATCACAATTGAGCAACTGTACTTGGATCTCATTATTAAGGCCCCTCATGAACAAGTATTGCTTCTAGCTGTCCCAGCTCACATCCTCAGGCGCATACCATGAGAGTTGAGTGAATTTGTTGAGATATTCACTCACGCTTGACCTTCCTTGCCCCAAGTTCTCAAATTCTTGCCTCTCCAAAATCATAACACCTTCTGGCATATAATGAGAAGCTCTCCTTGAATTCGGCCTCGGTAATCCCCTCTTGGTTCTCATGAGCATTGCATAGCGAATCCCACCAATCTGCAGATGCTCCAACAAGTTGATGAGATGTGAATAGCACCTTCTCCCGATCACTGCATTGAACAATAGCTAGCTTCTTCTAGACAGACTTGAGCCAATCATCGGCATCCATGAGATCAGTGGCTTGAACAAAGGTCGGCGGCCTGGTCCTCGTGAACTATCCCAACCGATTATGAGGTGGTGGGGGTGGCGGTGGAGGCATGTGGGGCTGATTATTGTTGTTGCTAGCCTGCAGTTGTCCCATAGTCTGTATTATGGTCTGCATGAGCTGGTTTTGCGTAGCCAATAGCTGCTCAAGGTTGATAGCTCCCTGGGTAGGTCCTTGTCCATTTTGGTTCTGAGGTGCTCCATTGTTCTCCTCATCATTGCCATCCCACTGGTTGCGAGTCCTCACCATCTGAAGAAAAGCAAGAGATAAGAATTTAGAAAATGTACCAACTATATGCATCAAGGGATATGAAACTAGGCAACTACTATACTAGCCTATGTGGACATGGCAATGCTAAAGCATCCCAAAATCCTCTACTAAGCACACAAGCAATCAATACAAAGCAAACAACACACCAACCAAAAACACATCGATTCCTGAGTACTCCTATGTGCTCTAAAGTGTCCATTCTATCTAGGTTGCGTCCTACAGTCAACCTGTGGCTTTGATACCAATTTGTGACACTCGGTTCCGAAAATAAACCAAGTGAATGCATATGTGTTCCCAGGACGTTCAACACACATGCACGAGTGCATTCACAAAAGGATATAGAAAATTACCACGGAACGGGATTAATATACCACTTTTATTACACAATTCATAATATCCTCGAATACAAGCTCTAATGATTATAAATGACAAGTTTGAACTAATGCAGCGGAAATAAACTAATAAAGCAACTAAGCAAACTAAGCATAGGGTATAGCGCAACTCCAATCAACACCACAGGCAAGATGACGACAGACACGGCCTAGAACTCCACAATATCATCGTTATACTCCCAATCCTGACCTGTAACTGTTGGTGGGGGAATTGCAAGGGTGAGTACATGTCGTACTCAGCATGAGTGAAAAGTAGCCGATTCAAATGACGGATATAATAAAGGCTAAGTGATAAAAAGTACACCAAGACATTTGAAAAGCAATATATTATATGTATGTAAAGTAAACCCATCATAAACCATATAGTTATCATAATACCAGTCCATATTTCAATACCATCATCCATATACCAGATTTCACCATTACCGTTAACCATGTTCAATACCAGAATTTAGTCCATAACCAGTCGGAACCATATTACCAACCATAACCATCCCAAAAACCATCCCAACACCAAGTTTCCTCTAATCCTGTGAGGGTCCATGTTGCTCATAACTGGGAGCACGGCTATCATGATAGTTTTAAAACACTCTGCAGAGGTTGTACCACTTTATCCATGTGTTTGTGATTTCATCACCCGTCGGCGACTAAAGGAAACCTCCATTATGCCAATTACACTACCATAGGTGTATGGCCAAAAGATCACAAAATAGCCTTTACAAAGGGACTACTAGCATGTACGGACACACTGAGGTTTCACTGGTGGCGATGTCTCCAACTAAGCACATCTTCAACCAAGGGTCCCCTCTTGTGCCATTCGGATCCCAGGGAGTCCCGCCAACCATATACAAACCCAATCCGACCCCCCTTCCCCAGTGCGCCAAATGATCCATGCAATACTAGCAATACCGTAATTAATCAGCTATGCCGCACCCATACTTGGCCTCGTGGTGGCACTATTGTCCTGGCATATTCTCGCATGAATCGGTCCTTAGATCTAAAGCATGCAAACCACCATGACATCTAACCCATCCACATACCGTTCTTGCTTAGATCACCTATTATCATATCATATTGACCAGTCCATATTAACCATAATCTCATTAATGCGTAATTAAATGGTATAGTTGTTTTCCCATCCCAATTAATTAAGCGAAGCAAAGGTAAAAAGCCCTTCCCGACACTCTACCATGTATTCCTGGTGACAAGGGTGGTTAACAAAGCTAGTAAACTTCCTACCATAGGATTTCCATCAAATTGACACAAGCATGCAGTTTGCAAACAAACCATTTATTTTAGAAACAGGATCAATATGTTCAAGGACACTTGCCTTGCTTCTGGGCTTGGTTTGGATCAAATACTTCAAAATTCTGGTACTGGAGGTCCTCCGCAACACTCTCTAGCATAGCACCTTCTATTCCGAGCGACAAACATACAAAACACACAATTCAATCAAATAATGCTCATATAGTACTCAATATGCCATGACATGCATTATTAATGCAATTATGTGGTGAAACTCGTTAATAAGTTACTATTAATGTTTACTAACTAGTTATAAAGGTTTTTAACGAGTTTGAACAGGTTTGGAATTGATCCGAGTCAATTTGGAATTAATTCAACACAATAGGTTGAGAGGCCGGACTAGTCCGCCCTAGACAGACTGCAATCAGTGTTTTCTTGATTTATGAGAATTTGGAGAATTGGAGTTGAATTGACATTGAAAAAGAGAAAGTAGAAGGTATACCACGTTCTTAAATCTCCAAATATCAAGAATGGAAGATGAAACTTGGGTCTTGACGATCTAGGGTTGATGATGAAGAGTTGAGAGTGAATTAGTGACATAGAGCGCAAAGTCGATGAAGATCTTGTTTACTTGATTCTCTTTTGTTTACTCCTCTTCTTCTTCTCGCTCAGGATCTCCTTCTCCCTCCTTGATGGTGGATCTCCACGAACTAGGGTTTGTGGACTTTCAATTGAGGCAAAAGGATGTTAAGTCAAGGGGTGGGGTTGTTTATATAGGGGCGGAGGCTAGGGTTTGATGGATTCGAGTTTGGGGAGGGTGGAGACCATGTAGGGGTCCCACATGGGATCCAAAGTGGTTGGACACGACATCATTGGGCCCAAATAAGGTGGTTACCCAAAAACAAATCGTGGAGGAAAAGATTGAACCCGAGTCGGGCACACCGGACAAGTCTGCTGAAGGGACCAGACTAGTCCGATGTTGGACAGAGGCAAAAACGAATAAGTCCGGTAAAAGGTCCAGAAAAATCTGATCTTATCCAGAGAAAAAACAGAAAAGTCCGGCATGGATCGGACAAGTCCAGGGATTTGACAACTTATTCGAAAATCGTACCAAAGATCAGACTAGTCCGCATTCAATCATGAACAAGTCCAGAATGGAACAGAGACTTAATCGGACTAGTCGGCAGCAAAAACGGACAAGTCTGGAGGGCAACGGAGAGGGAAACCGGACTAGTCCGGGGTGCAAACCAGACAAGTTCGTACTCCTACAGACTTCTAAGTGTTGTTTTGTTTCTAATTCATTTTAAATTTGTTTCTTTTTTCTGTTGCTTAATGTTAAACATGTATATGAACTTATGTAATCCATGATGCATGAAAATGAGGGTGTTACAGGGGATTCCTACGCTTTACAAAGTAGTAGAACCACAACAAGCAGTTACCTTTGCCCGTCGCTGGGAGAGTGAAGAAGGTATAGAACAAAGGGATGCAGTGCGGTACACCCACCCACATCTCGTAGAAGTGGACGAAGATCTCCACCTGCAAGATGAAGTGAGGTCCGAGGTGGTGCAGTTGGAGCCCGTATGACTCCAGTAGCATCAGCAAGAAGTTGGACACTGGCGGAACCAACCCAACCATGGTGTACGCTGAGAAGTAAACAATGTCATCGGAAGACTCCTTCTTGAATGGGAGCTTGCCGCAGTGAATAGTGTTGTTGAAAGAATTGCTTGTCCAACCCATCAGTTTCCATCAATCTTGCTGAGGTAAGTCCGTGTTCCATCGCCGCAAAGTGGAGCAAGTGGGAGCGCAGCGGAAGGATTCAAGCGGAGAACTCTATGGCAAGAATAGATCGATGCGTAAGAGTTCTCCCACCTTGCATCACCTCTTCCTTTATTAAGCCTCTGCAATGCTTTGATGTCAACTGCATTTGGACTATAATCTCACTCTACAAAAATACCTCGTGAATGACAAAGGGGTCAGGTCCACTTTGCCAAAAAAGTTGCACCGGGTGAACCGTTGTCATGATGAGAAGTTGGAAGCCCAAGGGTGGCATCGCGACAGGGCTACAAAGACTACGATGGGAACCAATACGAAAATTGTATTGGGAAACGGTGTCCTTCAATTTCATGAGATCATCACATCATGTACCTCACCTACCAAATAAAGAAGGTTCACGTTTCCCAAAGGGAAGCCAGTAGCAGTGCAGAAGAGATAGTGGTGCCACCTCCAACATCAAAACCTCATAATCTGATCAGAGGTGGGCTCGGGGGCCACTAATTCGTGTCAAGTTCCACCTTCAAGTATTGTGGACTTCTGGAGGAAACACGTGTCCCGCAGTGTCGGACTTGCCTCCCTCCTTAGGATGGCTCTGATGCTGCCATGTGTCCCATAGTGTCGGACCTGCCTCCCTCCTTAGAGTGGCTCCGGTGCTGACATGTGTCCCGCAGAGCCGTACTTGCCTCCCTCCTTAGGGTGGCTCTAGTGCTACCATGTGTCCTGGGGTGCCAGACCTACTCTCCCAACAGGGGAAGCTCTGGTGCAGCCACATGTTTAGTAGCTCCGAACCTGCCTCCCCGCAAAAGGAAGCTCCGGAGCTACCACACGTCACACGTCCGGATCTGTGTCTGCAACGGGAAGACATCGGGATCTCCAACAGCGCAGACATTCAAGGGCTATCCGATGGCCATTACAATACCTAGTTAATGCATCATTAATACCATATTAATGATGCACAATAAGAGGACTATCGAGACCGGTAACGCTTCCGTTAAGGCACATTATCATGCTATTAACCACTCTTAACACCCGTAGGTCATGTATAGGGTGGTTATTAAAGCCGGGGCCACCTATCGGGCCACGGCAGACACTGTAACAGCCAGTCCTTGGCATATAAAAGGGATGCGCTACACGGTAGAAGCTAAGCACACGCAAGTCATCTCAGGCTTACGCATTCTCATACAAGCAACACACACCCCGTGGAGTAGAGTATTATGCTCAAGCGACGCGAACCACATAGACACCATGGAGTAGGGTATTACGCTAAGGCGGCACGAGCCACGTAAAAATCCTTTATGTTCACCTTTGCTCTTGATCTTGATTAGCACCCTGCCTAAATACAAACATCCGCGGACTACTTCTTAGTAGTACCGAGGGAAGTGTCATAGGAACACTTCGACAGATGAGGAGCAACACTCGAAAGAGAAGACACATGTATGGACTTTGCTACAAGCAAGATTTGCCCAAGCAACAATAGAGACAGGAAGAGGAAAAAAGCAACAAGAAGCTTCACCCGAATGATCAAACGCTGACTAATTTACCTAGTTGCAACCTAAGGCAAGCCCCGATTTGCATTTAAGAGCTTTTGTAAAGTTTTGCTTTATACACACTTCATTGAATAGCCTTGATATGTGCATTAGGTCTATGTTCATTGAATACTCCATGTGCATGACCAAATAATCCTTGAAGTGGATGGGTAGAATAGACTCCTTCGGATTATTTTGCTATGCTTAATGTTTAGTTAGAAGATCGGTAGAAGTTGAGTATGTTGTATACTACTCGCGAGACTAGTCACACTAGTTGACCTCAAATCAAGTAGTTGAATTCTACTTGCAAGGGGAGTCGAGTGAGGGAAACCTCACGAGATGTTACTATAACATGCACTCTTTAATGTGAGACGTGGACGGGGATTTGTGTAGGTTGGTTTGACCACATCGTGTCTGGGTCAGTAATGGCGAGGCAAGTGTTGGGAGATAGATAAGTAGCCCCGTCCGTGTCGATTAAGGCCCGTCTCTTTCGTGGCCCTATTGAGCAAGTTTTAACTAAAAAGCATACTGACTATATGGGACCCAGGAAACTGATGTACCTGAGGATCCTATGTTAGAACCTTTTCAATCGGCTTAAGTTATCGGCATCGACTCGGGAACTGTTTCGATGTGGTTGAATCTGGGGAAAGGTGGCTGCTTGCGACATCAATGGAGTGTGTCGTCGCAACTCCGAGTATGGGCATACATGTCGTGTAGTCCGGGTGTTTTTGATTCAAATCACCATCGCTGGCGATTATGGATTGAGCATACTTGGACACTAAGTCCTGATGTAGTAATAAAGAGTAGTGGGACGATTATGAATATAATTTGTATTGCAACATTAGCAATAGGGATAGCACAATCAAATTTATTATTCCCGAACTTTTAACTTGAATGAAGCTTATGCAACTTTGAGCGAGTATCATCGTGGATTAAGTGTTTCTTGTTTGATTGTGGAATTCACAATGATGCTGGCCCATGGATTGCGTGTGCTACATTAAAACTGACCACTAAGGATTTACTTTCGACGAGTTCATTTATGCAAATTCAACTTTCCCGTCTTTAGAGTTTCCTGCATGTAGAGTTTTATGCCTTAGCTGAGACGGTTAAGTCTTGTTGAACTTCGATCTCATGGTTGCTTTATTGTGGTTTTTCAGGTATTAATATCTTTGCTTGTGTTGAGTGTTGTCCGTGAGACCTCGAACTTGTCAATATGCATCTCTCATAGGAAACCTTGCCGCTGCAATCTCTGTTTAGTGTTTCTAGTGTGAAGCGTCCGCGGGTATGGACGGCTCCTGTGCATAGCTAGTTGAGAATATGAGTATGTATATCCCGTTGTGTTTTATATTATGTTGTAAAAGAGAATATTGTGAAATAAAAGACTTGTGTTGGTAATATTGAGTTGCTTTTCATGTGTGTTGTTGGGTGCCGCATCACACGACACCACCCAATGTCATCCTGGAATGGCGGCACCCCGGTCGTTAGAACCAACAACACCGCGGTTCTCGGCAGTCAGAGGCTACATGGTCGTGCGCCAAGCGGTGGAAGCAATGACCGCGAATATGGACCTCAGATTGAGTGACGCGAGAGTTGCCTGGTGCTGCGTAGGTGCCTTGGTCTTGCGAGGCAGGGAAGAGGGATAGCATGCATATGGCACGACAGCCCTTTCCACAAAAGCAATGTCATGAACACTAGCAGTGGCAAGTGACGAATGCGCAGGTGGGGGCCCAAATGCGAAGGAAAGACAGAGGGGGCTGGAAGCTGGTGACACTTAAAATAGAGAGGGTTCGGTCCGATCGAGATCACCCGAAGCGCGTCTCGAGGAGGATTGGTGGCAGGACGAGTAATGTCCAGGTTGTTGAGAGTTGTGGGATCATCATGGCACGCGAAGGATGGGATGTGTTGATGTAGGCCGCCGCTCAGTGGCCTGGCACTCAAGGAAGTGGGGGGCACAGCGGAGCATCTATTGCAAGCATGCTAGTGATGGTCGGCACGGCAGCCGGAGGTTGGGTTTCGGGTGACAGCACCATGGTGGCAAGGATTGGTGGGTTACTGTGCAGCAGCAAGGAGGGGGATGGCAGAGACCATGACACGGAGAAGGACCGATGGCGAGGTCGTGAACAGGAGCAGCAGCGGGCTGCTTTGATGGGGAATGTGGATGGCCTGAAGCTGTAACCAGGTGTGTGGGAGAGGGAGATGTCGAGGTGGACATGGCAGAGGAACCGGCAGTGAGAGCGCAGAGGGGAGGCTTACGCCATCACCGGGCATAAAAAATCAGCAGACATGGTACACTATCAGAAGAAGCTACCGAGCCAACACCAATGAAAACTTGCTTGTGTGCTTTGCATAAGAAGTAGTCTCAATCTCTAAATATCCTGCATGCTGTAATCTACATCGTGTTTTGAAGTTAACGAGCAACAGAGACTAGAGAACTGTAATTGGGACTAGGAAAGTAGAATCGCAAGGCATGCTAAAACAATTTGTAGAGACTTCATATTTATGGTTTGGATATATATACCTGTTCATTTTGTAGTCGACCTGAGAATTTTTCTAAAAATAGTAAAGAGTATAAATAATAGTGATAACGTAAGGTTACATGATCTGGCGGTGCGGTTTCTATAAACTGAACCAGTACGCTATGATATAGTCGGAGCCGCTCTTATCCGATCGAACGGCTGTGCGTCCTCCTCCTCTCCTGATCATCGACGGTGAGCATCGCTGGCAGAACGCCATGGCCGGCAATTGAAACTCACGTAGTAGAAAGATATAAGACCTAATAAGCCAATATATCTCCATAAAAAAGGCATGGATCATGCAGTACTTACCTAGAACAAAATTGGAGTTTGGGAAGGCGCAGGGAGGTGTCGGCGACAAAAACGTTCGGTGGAGGCTGACAAACTTGGTCGCTCGGTGTTGTACCCACGAGCCTCCAAATTTTTTAGGCACTGAGAGTTCAATGCATCGCTGTGAGATCCCTTGAGGTCCTAGTGTGAAGAAATTGCAACCGTAAGGGTGGGCCAGCAGTGACTCTGTTCTCTGGAATGGAAGTTGAGGTGCGAGACAGCAAAACTAGGCGCGGAGAGCATGATTTGCAGGCACGGTATTGCGGGAATGGAGGCCACAATATTGCGGGATTAGAGGCCAGTTTCTTCTTATTCACATCGTGGCCCAAAATAGGGTTACAATGGACGGGACTGAAATTAGAGGGGGGAGAGAATTTGAGTTGTAAATCTCCATTGTGGCATGCCAAGAAGAACAAAAATTTGTTCGCGGGCGTGGAGAATTTGGCTCTGGGTTGCGGGAAACAGAGGCGGTGTACTCTATTTTTCCAGCTAGCCGTGTCCCTTTGCATGCATTCAATTGTGATTAATTCATGTCACTCGGATTCCTGTACATGGTTTTACTCTTCAACGATGCGTGTAGACTTCTTTTGACAACTTGCTCAGTGTGCTCGCTTCTTATAGCCTCGCTGCTTGCTCGCGGTGCGCCCGCTAGCACCCCTTTATCGTGGTTTTCAAACCATTTAATCACTACTACACGGCTTTAATCAACCAACATTTCAGTTTTCAACACGCACAATACATTGAGTAGCATTGTCATGCATTCTATCATTAGTATTATTTAAAGGAAAGAAATGCTGATTTGAAAATATAACCCCCAGGTAACATCATGGGCCAGGTCCTCGTCATTACAACACAAAATGTGTCGCCCCATGCATGACGAGTTACCTCATGCATGACGAGTTACCTTTCAGCTTTTTGCTGTGCGCAGGCATGGACACGATGGTGGTAGTGTCCGTAACATTTTCTGCGAATGATTTCGACGAGATGCGGGGGATTGACATCAGCTCGTGGCAATCGACCAAGTCCCTGTCGAACCGATGACTCCAGATCAAAGCAAACGACGGAGCTAAGCCATTCACCTGGATCTGCACCACATCAGAGGACATGCATTTGAATGTGCGAACTAAACCATCAAATTGAGTGTAGTTGTGGCTCGGCTCCGGGCGAGACACGAACCTCGGCTCCGGATTTTTTTGAAAGAATTAGAGCACACGGTGTGCCAGCATTATATTGTAAGTAGGAGTGAAAAACAGAGTACAGTACAAGCATAGATACATCATTACTGTGAAAATTACACCAGGGTACAGGTCTAGTCGCTAATCTTGAAACGATGTTTCAGCATTTTATTACGTTGTGGGCGGCATGGTCGTGAGGGATGCCCCAATTGTATCGCACTAGCCAGCTGCCAGATTAAGAGTTCATCTCAGATGACGCTGAGAAGGGCCTTGTGGCGTGGTATCTTTTTGGTAAATGATCGTCTTCTTATGCTCAATCCAAACACACCATATCAGCCGTGGGTTCAATATTGCAGGGTTAGGACGTGCAGTATAGGCTCATTGATCCAATAGCTGAGAGGTTTGTCCAAACAAGATTGAACGAGTGGGGCACTCCAAGAATAAATTATTTATTTACTCCAAGATCCCGGTAGCATAACGGGCAAAAATAGCTATTTGCCGTCCCCGGCGCTGTGATCAAAACGGAGTGGCTGAAACTAATTAGTATGATCGGACAGTGTAAACAGCTGCTCTACAGTAATGGTTATTTCCCATATACATTGAGTAAGTTTGGACAGTCCAAACTGATTGAAGATAACTGTTACTCACAAAACATATTGAAAAGTCGGACGGTCTGAACTGAATGAAAAGTAACTGTTACTCTGGATACACAGTTACCCCGAAGGTAACTGTTACTCGGAATGCACATTTGAAAAGATTGGATAGTCCAAAGTGAGTTTCTCAGGTATATTCAAACCTTTGCATGTAAACACTCAGTTTTAACATAATTGCCAATGTATTCAACACATAGGTCTCACAAGCGCCTTCATTTCATGCCTGGTCTGTAGAAGGTATTCGGCAGGTCATTGGCTACATCTGTGCATTCGATCGCATGGACGACTCCACCTTCACTCAAGAAAACACCGCAATCTTCAGCTTCTGGGGCTAGATGGAGAATCTGGATAGGCTATCATGCACAAAGTCAGTGGTCTTCTTCTCAGAGGGGGCGGTTGTTGACGCCGCCAGAGGGTACGATGCTGGAGCTCATCATCCACCTCACCCGGCTCTATGACTGGTCAATGGGTCCTAGTTGCACGCCTTGCCCCAATGCTAGCAGCCTGCCTTTGTCCACCTCGGTAGACTCAGTCGATCGCCCGTCCTACCATCGCTTTTATTGTCTTCCTGGTCTCCCAGACAAAAGAAGGCCAGCGTCGAGGCCATGTTTTAATGATGTTTGTCATCGCTTCCACAGGCAGCAGGATAACTGAGATGGCGTTGACGGGCGCCCACCTCAACGGGACTGGCAGAACAATGTCAACACTCGAAGATGCCCAGTGGACTGACCCAGCGGCAAGCAGTGCTCCTCTGTCCAGCACAAGGTGTCGTACCCTCAAAATAACACAGGCCGTCGTTAACATGCTGGACACACAAACGGTGCCCCGGAGGACCAGCATGGCCGCACCATGTCGGCTTCACCAGTTCGCCTTTGTAGGCGTGGCCCACCAGTATGAGAGGATGAGCGGTGGGACCAATGCCGCTATCGATTCCGGATCAGGCACAGCGGCAGCCTTGCCGCAACCGAGATTGCCCCGTCCCATGACTCTCTGCCACCACAGACAGCTCCTGCCACCTTCCTGCAGCCCCGGCAAGCCACTCCAGGACAAGCCACACTTCTGCAACCAAGGCTAGGAGCTGCGGAGCTCGGACAAGCCATTCAAGGACAAAGGAGACCAGCAATGCTGCTTATAGAACCTCTCCTAGAGTAACTGGTGTCATGCGGCCCAGAAACTGGTGATCTGCCCTGTCACGAGTTGGACCCTCTTTGGGAGGACCCCATGATGTGGGAGCTCCCATGCATGGTCCTTATCACACGGGTGCTGGTTCCCGACCATAGCACCCAGGCGCTGTCATCCGTCCTGAACATGCAGGGGTACGATCCTCCACCACCAGAATCAGGCGAACAGGTATCTGGCCAAGCACCCCTGAAGGGAGATGCCCAACCGAGCCAACTTTCCCCTTTAGAAGGAACTCAGCGGACCCAGTCCCTCAATCGGAATGCCTCTGCTGAACCAAAGAGGATGTTTTGTGGCCTCGCCCAACAGGTGTGAGTTTTGAACAATTCGTCAACCGGTCAGGCCCATGCTTTAGAGCTCCTCCTCTGGATCAGGACTTGGGCCAGTTCCGTGGCAGGATTTTCAAACATGTTAGTCCCGCCATTCTCCCTGTACTGGTTCCCCGCTCCAAGAACCAGTGTAACCACCGTAATTAACAAAAAATAATAATAATAACAATAATAATTATTATAATAAAACTGTTAATCATGACAATGCATTTGAAATAAAGTATTTTAAAATTAAAACCATGATAAAAATTTAGGCCAAATTCAAAATAATAATATTAATAATAATAATCTAGAAAAAAATAGTTTATGTCGTCATCGGATAATACTTAGAAGTTTAAACTAAATTAACATGTTGAATCTAATTCTTTATCTGTGGAAAATGCAAATTTTAATTTTTAGGTAATAACTTTATATTCAAATAAAATATGGGAAATAAAACAAAGAATATTCTACCAGATCTAGTAGCACCCCACTCAAATGAAATATAGGGTTGATAATAAAATCAATAATTATATACAACAATAATAACTATAACGATAATAATATAACAATAAAGTATAATTTATTTGGCAATTAAGTAATTTCTTAAAATCATTTAAACAAGGTCATCATGTTTTAATCTTGCATTGAGTGAGATATTAAACATTGAAAATTTGAGAATGAAGAATTGAAAATCAAATAAGAAATAAAATTATAGGAAATTGCTTTCTAATGGGGTAATTTTCTATAAACAAAAACCAAAACCTTTTCTTAGTCAAACCTAGAATCTCGGCGCGAGATTCCGTTTAAGGGGGGTAGAATTGTAACACCCGTTAATTTCCCCTTCCCTCTCCCTCTCTCACTGCGCGCGGGCCCAAGTTGTCAGCCCTTTCTTCCCCCAACCGTCAGCCAGAGCCACAGGAGCATTTTATCAAGCAACTCGAGTGCAAACCGCGTTCCGACAACCGCCGCTCTGATTATTGCCCATCCCGCACCCCTTCCCACATAGCCCACGTTCCATGGCAACCGCACAACATCAAGCAACCATTTCTCCTTCAAATACTCGCTCACTACTCTTCCCATATTCTTTCCACTGTGAAAACCAACCGCCACCACTTGTGTCGCCATTGTTCTCAAGTTTCCACTCGATCTCCTCTTCCGGTGATGCACCAATAGTGTTTCCCGTGCCCCAGAACATGCCCTGGGCAAGGAGGCACCGAAGAATCGCCATCGAGGCACCACCGCGACGTCCACCATAGCAACCGTCAACCTTCAATGTCGTTGTTCACTATCCGCGCCGTTTTGGACCACGAAAGCTTCCTAGGTGAGTTCACATAGCCCCCCTCCTTCATTTTCGACAATCAGAGCCACGGATTAGGCCCCTAGGCGTGCTCCGGCGTGCTTGGCGGGTGGCCATGGCGGTACAGACCCTGGTGGCTAGAGGTAGAAGAAGACTATGGCTTCTTTTGTTTCCTAGCCATTGGATCTTGCCTCAATGGTCCAGATTAGATTTAACATACCCCTTCGTTTTATTTAAATCTGAGACGTCCATTTAAAATCCTATTGCCCAGATTAGAAGGGCGAAGGGGTACTCCCCCTGGTCCACCACGGACATAGACCCGCCCATTATTCCCTTGGTTCATGAGGCATGAACTCGGTTCACCGATTTTTGTATACAAAAATAAATAAGAAAAAGAAAAGAAAATGGAGATTTGCAGATAGGCCTCTGCTCTTAATAAAAACACCCTTGAACAAGATGGTAATTATGTCAACAATATGAAAATATGTAGAACTTGCATTTAAGCCACTGAATTATCATTACATTTCTGATTATTGTTAAAAATGCATTTAGTAGTGGAAAATACTTAAAATGGTAAAATAAATATAGAAAATAATATAAAAAGTAGTATTAAATCTTTTTAGCTAAACTAAATTGTAGATACATATGAATTATATTTTGACCATGGAAAAAATTTAATAAAAATTTTTTTAGCTATAAATAAATATTAAAATGGAGAATAAATGTAGAAATAGTAGGAAAATTATTTATAAAATCTTTTGAACTGAAATAAATTTATGAAGTGCATATAAAATATATTTTGACTATGGGAAATTAATTAAAAATTTTTTTAGCCTATAAATAAATGCTAAAATGGAAAATAAATGATAAATGCATTTATTTAGCTATGAAAAATAATAAATCACTCATAACTCTGATCTAAATCATAATCATAACATATTTTAATTATAATATTTTTATTACTTGTATGGTGTATTGTTCTTGATTGTTTTTATTTCTCTTTTGACAGTAGTGTACACGCATTCGAATCTCGATCAAGAATATACATGAAGAGGTGTAGACAAAGAGTTCACTCAAGAAGACTAAGTAGCTATTTAATAAAAGGCAAGTGTCCTTGATCATCTTCTGCCTATTTTAGGAATTATAGTTAGTTGCATGCTTAATTAATGTGAATCCTATTTTATTTACTATTCCATATAATTCCTTGTTGCCCGGGTTGAATTGGGTGGTTTTGGGTATTTCCATCACGCTTAGCCATGCTTAGTAGTTTGGATGGAAATTTATACACATGATTATATTATTAATTATGATCATTATGTTATATTGGAAATGATGAAGTAATTGGTATGAATCTTGCGGTTGGATGGTTTTGGTATGGTGCAATTTGCACGAGACCCGAGATTGGGTTTGACACTGCCGGATTCTAAGGACCGGTTTATGGAGGAAGCCACTAAGCTTTATAGTACCACCATGAGACTAGGATGGGCGGCTTGGTCAATTAATTAGGTTTCTACCGATGAATTGCTAGTAGTTGGATGGTGCGGGGAATGATGCAGGGGTACTGCTCTGGGAACCGCAAGGCTAGGGAGGGGGCTCTGAGGTGGAGGGTTACTTCGGAAATTCCTTAGTGCCGGAAACCTTAGAGGGCTAGCACTAGTCGGGAGTACTTTTGTAAAGACCATGTAGTGATCTCCTAGCCTCACACCAAAAAAAGTGTTTAATGTGGTTAGCTACCACGGGCATTCAGGGAGGTTTACTTAGTCCACCTGGCAACAGGGGATGAAATCACTGCTTGTGGGTAAAGGGTACACTCTCTGCAGAGATTGGTAAACTGTCATGACAACCGTGCTCACGGACAAGAGCGGCTTGGGGCTAGTTCATAATTAGTCGATGGTTGAGATGATGGTTGGGAATGATAGTGATATTATTACATTACTATTATTATTGTTATGATTGGGAACATTCACCTAGATATAGGTTGCTAATGAAAGCTAAAGATAGGTTTAATGCTTAGTGCTTAAACCATTATCAGTCTTTCCTTTCTGATTGGCCTACATGTCATTTATTTCCCACACTTGCGGAGTACCACGGGATGGTACTCACACTTGCTTTGTTGTACTTTTAATATGCTGCTCAGTGAGGAGAAGATCTAACAAAGACAGTGACAAGTGAAGACGGTGCATAGGTCGCGTTGCGGCCAGTCGATTTGCCTGTGGTTGCCCTAAAGTTTTTCCTCTTTTGCGCTGCTACTTCAAAACTCTTTTAAAGGTATAAATGTTGTTTGCATGTGATATAGAACTGTTTATCACTACTTTTCGTACATGTATGGTGAAACTAATCCTGGCATACATGTATTTTGCAGCTGGTTTTATTCTTAATAAAACCGGGTGTGACAATTTAGGCCAAATTCAAAATAATAATATTAATAATCTAGAAAAAATAGTTTATGTCATCATCGGATAATACATAGAAGTTTAAACTAAATTAACATGTTGCATCTAAATTCTTTATTTGTGGAAAACGCAAATTTTAATTTTTAGGAAATAACTTTGAATTCAAATAAAATATGGGAAAGAAAACAAAGAATATTCTACCAGATCTAGTAGCACCCCACTTAAGTTAAATATAGGTTTGATAATAAAATCAATAATTACAAACAACAATAATAATTATAACGATAATAATGTAACAATAAAGTATAAATTTATTTGGCAATGAAGTAATTTCTTAAAATCATTTAAACAAGGTTATCATGTTTTAATCTTGCATTGAGTGAGATATTAAACATTGAAAATTTGAGAATGAAGAATTGAAAATCAAATAAGAAATTAAATTACAGGAAATTGCTTTCTAAGGGTAATTTTCTATAAACAAAAACTAAAACCTTTTCTTAGTCAAACCTAGAACCTCGGGGCGAGATTCCGTTTAAGGGGGGTAGAATTGTAACACCTGTTGATTTCCCGTTCCCTCTCCCTCTCTCACTGCGTGCAGGCCCCAGTTGTCAGCCCTTTCTTCCTCCAACCATCAGCCAGAGCCACAAGAGCATTTTATCAAGCAACTCGCGTGCAAACCGCGTTCTGACAACCGCCGCTCTGATTATTGCCCATCCCGCACCCCTTCCCACATAGCCCACGTTCCATGGCAACCGCACAACATCAAGCAACCATTTCTCTTTCAAATACTCACTCACTACTCTTCCCATATTCTTTCCACTGTGAAAACCAACCGCCACCACTAGTGTCGCCATCGTTCTCAAGTTTCCACTCGATCTCCTCTTCCGGTGATGCACCAATAGTGTTTCCCGTGCCCCAGAACATGCCCTGGGCAAGGAGGCGCGAAGAATCGCCACCGAGGCACCACCGCAACGTCCACCATAGCAACCGTCAACCTTCAACGTTGTTGTTCACTCTCCGCGCTGTTTCGGACCACGAAAGCTTCCTAGGTGAGTTCACATAGCCCCCCTCCTTCATTTTTGACGATCGGAGCCACGGATTAGGCCCCTAGGCATGCTCCGGCGTGCTTGGCCGGTGGCCATGGCGGTACAGACCCTGGTGGCTAGAGGTAGAAGAAGACTATGGCTTCTTTTGTTTCCTAGCCGTTGGATCTTGCCTCAATGGTCCAGATTAGATTGAACATACCCCTTCATTTTATTTAAATCTGAGACATCCATTTAAAATCCTATGGCCCAGATTAGAAGGGCGAAGGGGTATTCCCCCTGGTCCACCACGGACATAGACCCACCCATTATTCTTTTGGTTCATGAGGCATGAACTCGGTTCACCGATTTTTGTATACAAAAATAAATAAGAAAAAGAAAAGAAAATGGAGATTTGCATATAGGCCCCTACTCTTAATAAAAACACCCCTGAACATGATGGTAATTATGTCAACAATATGAAAATATGTAGAACTTGCATTTAAGCCACTGAATTATCATTTAATTTCTGATTATTGTTTAAAAATGCATTTAACAGTGGAAAATACTTAAAAATGGTAAAATAAATATAGAAAATAATATAAAAATTAGTATTAAATATTTTTAGCTGAATTAGTTTGTAGATACATATGAATTATATTTTGACCATGGAAAAAATTTAATAAAAATGTTTTTTAGCTATAAATAAATATTAAAATAGAGAATAAATGTAGAAATAGTAGGAAAATTATTTATAAAATTTGTTGAACTGAAATAAATTTATAAAGTGCATATAAAATATATTTTGACTATGGGAAATTAACTAAAAATGTTTTTAGCCTATAAATAAATGCTAAAAATGGAAAATAAATGATAAATGCATTTATTTAGCTATGAAAAATAATAAATCACTCATAACTCTGATCTAAATCATAATCATAACATATTTTAATTATAATATTTTTATTACTTGTATGGTGTATTGTTCTTGATTGTTTTTATTTCTCTTTTGACGGTAGTGTACACGCATTCGAATCTCGATCAAGAATCTACAGGAAGAGGTGTAGACAAAGAGTTCACTCAAGAAGACTAAGTAGCTATTTAATAAAGGGCAAGTGTCTTTGATCATCTTCTGCCTATTTTAGGAATTATAGTTAGTTGCATGCTTAATTAATGTGAATCCTATTTTATTTACTGTTCCATATAATTCCTTGTCGCCCGGTTGAATTGGGTGGTTTTGGGTATTTCAATCACGCTTGCTTAGTAGTTGGGATGGAAATTGTACACATGATTATATTATTAATTATGATCATTATGTTATATTGGAAATGATGAAGTAATTGGTATGAATCTGGCAGTTGGATGGTTTGGGTATGGTGCAGCTTGCACGAGACCCGGGATTGGGTTTGACACTGCCAGATTCTAAGGACTGGTTTATGGAGGAAGCTACTAAGCTTTATAGTACCACCACGAGACTGAGATGGGGCGGCTTGGTCAATTAATTAGGTTTCTCCCGATGAAATGCTAGTAGTTGGATGGTGCGGGGAATGATGCATGGGTACTGCTCTGGGAACCGCAAGGCTCAGGAGGGGGCTCTGAGGCGAAGGGTTACTCCGTAAATGCCTCAGTGGTGGAATCCTTAAAGGGCTAGCACTAGTCGGGAGTACCTTTGTAAAGACCATGTAGTGATCTCCTGGCCTCACACCAAAGGAAGTGTTTAATGTGGTTAGCTACCACGTGCATTCAGGGAGGTTCACTTAGTCCACCTGGCAACAGGGGATGAAATCAATGCTTGTGGGTAAAGGGTACACTCTCTGCAGAGATTGGTAAACTGTCATGACAACTGTGCTCACGGACAAGAGCGGCTTGGTGCTAGTTCATAATTAGTCGATGGTTGAGATGATGGTTGGGAATGATAGTGATATTATTACATTACTATTATTATTGTTATGATTGGGAACATTCACCTAGATATAGGTTGCTAATGAAAGCGAAGGATAGGTTTAATGCTTAGTGCTTAAACCATTATCAGTCTTTCCTTTCTGATTGGCCTACATGTCATTTATCTACCACACTTGCGGAGTACCACGGGATGGTACTCACACTTGCTTTGTTGTACTTTTGATATGTTGCTCAGTGAAGAGAAGATCTAACAAAGACAGTGACAAGTGAAGACGGTGCATAGGTCGTGTTGCTGCCAGTCGATTTGCCTGTGGTTGACATAAAGTTTTTCCTCTTTTGCGCTGCTACTTCAAAACTCTTTTAAAGGTATAAATGTTGTTTGCATGCGATATAGAACTGTTTATCACTACTTGTCGTACATGTATGATGAAACTGATCCTAGCATACATGTATTTTGCAGCTGGTTTTATTCTTAATAAAATCGGGTGTGACAACCAGCGAGCACACATTTGCTCTGTTCTGCCACAACCGTCATGCTGTGGCGTACCCCAGACAAAGTTCCCATCATGCATTCTAGTGGCCTACCGTGCCACCCACCACCTCATCAGACAGTTGGACCTAGTTGGAGATGATGAAGACATTGGTGAGGAGGCCATGCGCAAATATGCAGCAATGTACAAGATTTCTCTATCCGGCAAAGCCATTGACACTAATCCTTGTCCATCCACCATTCGGCACAGAATTTGCAACAATAAAGGGTGAGCTGATGATGAGAAATGAGTGAGCCCGAGACTGTGAACGAACCCGCCGCTGGTTGCCACTCTGGCACCGGCATCCACCCACTACAAGAATCGGGCAAACAAGTGTCAGCTAAAGTAAAATCGTCGGGGCCGTCTACTTTAAGCGAACTAAAATCCTAGAACCGACGTCTTTAAACTTAAAATCACCGGCCGGCCGATGACCTTATTTACGGCCGTCGGTTCCTCACGTTAGGCCGATGTCTGTACTTATGGGTGTCGGTTTCGGCCACGCGGCCGATGGCCATAAAATGGGCCCAGCTGGCTCCGAATTTGAATCCACCGCCCATAGATTAAAGACGTCGGCCACGTCAGAGGACCGGCGCTGTTAACTTAAAGGCGTCGACCTCACCGACGGCCTTACAGTGGGACCCGCCTGGATGGTTTAATTCGTCGGCTCAACAACGGCCAGTGTCCATAACTTTCTTTGCCACATCAGCTTAACTCCTCCCCGTGTGTGTAAACCCTATGCCATACCACACTTTGCCGCACTGCGCGCCGCTGCTCTGCTCGCCCCGCGCCGCCGCACCATCCTGCTCCGCGCCCCGCGCGCCCGCCTGCTCCGGGCGCCACTGCGCCCCTCCGCTGCCGTGCCACCACGCCACTGACGCTCCCCCACGCCCCTCCTCGCCGCGCCCCTGCGCCGCTGATGCTCCCCCACGCCCCTCGCTCCTTCAATACAAGATTTAAATCTAAACTTGTAAATTGCAATGTATTATGTTTTAAATTGTAAAATTGATTAGTCTATACGCATTGCTATATCATTACTTATGCAATTTTATATTGTATTTTATCCATATATTTGTATGTTAACTTGATTATCACAGATGTTAGTTATTAGAGTTCAATTATGTTTATTTGAATTTTTTACTGTTTATGTACTATATGTATATACAATATTATCAAATCTATGCGACTAGGATCGACTAGGCGATTAGTCATCGACTAGGGTGACTAGTCGATCGTAGTCGACCCCTAGTCGACCTCAAAGTCGTCCAATGTATTTTTGAGAAATGTTTTAGTTGACACTAAGGATACAAAGAAGGAAGTACCATCTTCCCGGGTTGAGGATGGAGAAGGCGGATGGGACAGTGAAGAACGGCACAATCCAAACATTGAGGAAGGAGGGGGCGGAGAGGACAGGAGAGAATGGCGCGGGGAGGCGGACTTGAGGAGGATGGTGGCGCACGGTGGAGCAGCGGCGATGACTCACATGGAAACGAATCCCATGGTGCCAGGCGGCAGCAGGTGGCACGACGGGCGGCACAGCAAGACCCATTTTGTAGGAAGTTAAAGCAGGCTTCATAAGGCGTCGCCTAGGTGATGCCTAGTCGCCGCCTAGGCATCCACACGCTTCGGCCCTGACGTCATGTGCAGTTGTGTGGCCGCCGTTGTTTAGGTCGCCGATGCTGCCTGCCCCTTTTTACTTTAAGAACTGCACCATATAGGGGGGTGTAGTGTTAAATAGGCGGCGTGATGTTGTCGAAATTTTAGGACCTATCCTGACAATAGATGTAGGGTCGTGACATTAAACAAACTATGAAGTAACGACAAGACCCGTTTAGTACGAAGTTGAAGAAGGCGTTGAGGGGCTCCGTCCCTGCATCATGTGCAGTCACGTGGCCGCCGTTGTTAAGGCCGCCGGCGCTGCCCGTCCCTTTTACTTTAAGAACTGCACTGGATAGGGGGGTTTAGTGTTAAATAGACGGCGTTATGCTGTCGAAATTTTAGAACCTATCTTGGACAATAGATTTAGGGTCGTGACATTAAACAAACTATGAAGTAACGGCAAGACCCATTTAGTACGAAGTTAAAGCAGGCGTTCAGGGGCTCCGGCCCCGTGTCATGTGCAGTCGCGTGGCCACCGTTGTTTAGGCCGCCGGCGCTGCCTGCCCCTTTTTACTTTAAGAATTTCACCGGGTAGGGGGGTGTAGTGTTAAATAGGCGGCGTTATGATGTCGAAATTTTAGGACCTATCCTGGACAATAGATGTAGGGTCGTGACATTAAACAAACTATGAAGTAACAATATATGTTGATTAACATATATTTATTTGTTGTAGTTTTAAAATGGGTGACGATCGTAAGGCGATGTATGATGGATGAAGTTCAACTGGTGCGCAAACTAATGAATGGGGTCATATCGCAAATGCTTTTCGGAGCCATGCATTTGCTAGTGATGCTCATGTTGCGAAGTGTCCGTGTATAAAGTATCAGAATCGTCGACGTCTGGATAAGTCTGAAGTGGAGTTGCATGTTTGCAAGCACGGATTTATGGCCGACTATCTGGTGTAGCGCGAGCATGGGAGATAGAGCATGATGATGAGTTGGACGGTAATGAGGATGAAGATCGGATGGATGAGATGATAGCATACATTGGTAAAGAGTACGAAGACCGGTCACAACTGAACGAGGTGAAGGAGTTTTATGAGCATCTTGCCACCGCAGATGGAAAAGTGTATGAGGGCGCCAATATGACCGTTTTGCAGGCGGTCACACGAACTATAGCGATGAAGTCCAAGTTCAATTTCGCAAATAATTACTACAATAGTATCATTAAGCTGATCAGTGATATCCTTCCGTCAGGTCATCAGATGCCGCCGGATCTATATCAATCTAAGAAAATTTTGGCTGGTCTGGGCTTGAATTATGAGAGGATTGATGCGATAATTGCATGCTATTTTGGATGGAACACATGAATGATACTCATTGTATGCATTGTAAGAAATCTAGATATGTGGACATCATGAATGATGATGTAGAATGAATAACTACAAAAGTACCGATCAAACAACTTTGGTACATGCCAATCACGTCAAGGCTTAAACGATTGTTTCTGTCTCAAGAAACAGCAAAGCACATGAGATGGAACTCTGAACGGATACGTGAGAATGATGACAAAGACGTTATGGCACATCCTTCAGATGCCGCGGCTTGGCAAGCTTTAGACCGTTTTGATCCGGAGTTTGCAAGATATCCACGAAATGTTCGTCTTGGGTTGTCAATCGATGGTTTTACTCCATTCAGCACTAGTAACAGTCCATACTCTTGTTGGCCTATTTTTATCATGCCCTACAATCTTCCTCCCAACATGTGCATGAAAGAAGGATACATATTCCTTGCGGCGGTCATTTCTGGTCCTAAACATCCAGGCAAGATAATCATTGTGTTATGCAACCATTGATTGAAGAGTTGATAGAGTTGTGGCAAGGTGTAAAAGCATATGAAAGTCATATGAAATGTGAATTTGACTTACGTGTCGTGTATCTATGATCAACTCATGATTTGTTGGCATATGGCATTTGGTCTGGTTGGTGTGTCCACGGACAATTGTGCTGTCCCATATGTATGAGTGACACTGATGCCATAAGGCATATGGGAAAAATTCAGCTGTTTTGATTGTCATCAACGATTCCTTCCTTCAAATCATACTTTCAGGAGAGATACACAATCATTCCGGAAAGGCATAAGAGTTACAAAAGGAGCACCTCGTCGATTGACAAGCGAGCAAAAAATTGCATGGCATGCAAAGTTAAAACAGTCCGAAGAAGATGGTTTCGAAGGGTATGTGTAAAATCCCACATTTTTCTTCATGTGAGGTTCAGTTGTAAGTTGGTTATCAACCCTAATGGAGACCAATTATAGCTAGGCTTATGAACTTGATCTCACCAAATATTTTCTTCCACTCATGCTTAAACTTGATTAACATGAGGAATGGACTTCACCAATAATCTTAGATAAATTCTTTTGACCTCTCTTCAAAGTTTGGAATTATTTGAATGGAGGATCCTAGGTCAAATTAATATGCAGTACCCAATATATATTCAAATTAATTACAAATTGAATATGCTACTGTACATTTGGCCCTGTAAAAATTATTCAATTCTGAGACCATAAATTTTTCTATGGTTTGCTAATATTCCAAATAGACTTCCTGCAAAGTTTCATAAATTTTGAACTCCATTTGCTATTTCATTTGAGACGCTTAGCAAATTTGGACCATATTAGGAATTCAAATTTTGAATTCTGTTCAACTTATTTGAACATCAAGATTTGAACACACCATCATGGTCAGCATGACTTGCTTGACTTATCCTCAAAGTTTCACAATTTTTTAACTCAGTTGCTATTTAATTCAGTGACACCATTGAATTTCATCCAATTTCAAATTCAATTTTGAAATTCAAATGAAACTTGCTCCAAATCGAAATCCAATTGCAGAATCAAATTCCAGATATTTATTTGAGCCTCCTCACAAAAATCTAGAATTTTTGGATCAAGTTTGGTAGGAGAATTGAAGTTGCAGAGAGGGGAAGTGGTTAAGAGGAGGTGGGACCCACTGTCAGCCTAACCCACTCGAGTGTAACCCACGGGGTGCTTTGTATCCAGCTCTCCACGCGGATCGACGCCGGCAGCACGCGACACCGTGACGCGGCATGCATCCACCGAGCTGCCCGCTTGCTTGCGCCGTGGCGCTCCCCTCATCCCTCCGTCCCTGTAAATACCCCCCCCCCCCCTTGGCCATCGCCGTTGAGCTCCACCTCGGTTCACGCCATTTCCGCTGCCTCTGTTCGATCGAGCTTTCGCCGACGGTTGAAGCCGTTTCTCCCCGAGCTGTAAGTAGATAAAAGGCTTGTCACAACCTCCTCTACGTATTCTATTTGGTCAATGATTGTGACATAGCTTCTGCTCGGGATATTTTGAAGTTTTCCGGTCGTCGTCGAGGAAGCCGTCGAGAACCTTCACTGTCTCACTGTCGAGCTCCAATTCTAGGGCGTTTCTAGCCTTGATCCTTTAAGCAAAAAGGTTTGCAATCCTCTCTAGTTTATGCTCACAGAATGTAAGCCTATGACATGAAGTGTAGCTCGAGTTCTTATTCGATAACCGAATGATTTTGCAATAGAACAGCAAGGCTTCGCGCTTAAATTCGTTTCATTCTTGCAATCATCCTTTAATCTAGTTAGCAGATAGCTTCTGTATGTCCTAACGAAGCTCCCTGCCCGAGGACCCTAAAAGTTATCAACTGAGCACCTTAGTTTTTGAGATTTTGCGGCCGCCGGGTGAAAAACCGTACTTCGCCATCGAACTCAGCTTTGCCGGCAATGTCATCCCATTCTAACCCCCAAATCATCATCCTGGTGCTTCCAGGAACATTTTTGATTTTTCCCGAGCCTATTGCGCCATTTCCGAGTGTTTCCAACAAACACCGAAACCGTAGCTCCGCCGTCACCGTCGCACCGCCGTCACCGGCCATCGCCAACTTGATTGGACACCACCATCGGCTTGCACAGTCGATTTATGGTTAAGCGGTCAAGGCGAGGCCAGAAGGCGGTCAACTGAACTAGGTCCGGCGAAGCACCGCCGCGGTTCCGGCGAGAGACGCCACCGCGTCGGGAGGTAGACGAAGGGTGTGAGTCCCACCTGTCAACGACGCCCTCTCGCGCGCGATCAGCTGTGAATGCGGATCTGATGTGGCTGCGCGGGTTAACACCGTGGCTCCCGGTGTGGATCAGTTCTGAATGGCCCGATTCAAATAAAGTGGGACCGGCCCCTTTATTTGAAATTTCCAATAGGAAAATAAAGCCAGATTCAATCCAAATTTGGAAAATCCATAACTTCCAGTAGAATTATCCAAAACTTCCCAAATAAATTTTGTTAGAACCAACATGAAGAATACTGTCCAGTGGTGCACTTGGATTTGTATGAAAAGCCATAGAAATTTTTCTATAATTTAGATAAATAAAATGCTTAAAGAATTCATTCCTACAGTTTTGTTAATTGGAAAATTCCCAAATGGTCAGAACACTATTGTTAATACACTTGAACTTCAGTAAAATTTCATGTTCTTTGGACTTAAAATACTGGGTGGATCAATATTCCAAATCTCTATGTAGTTATAAATTGATAAACATGGAAAAAATCAATTTCCAGAAATTTCCCCAAACTTGAAAAATCAGTTTCTCCCTGTAGGAAGCTTAGAAAATAGTGAAACATATTTTCCTAGAACCAGTGAGACCCCCTCTACATGATACAACCCCTGGTAGCTATGATAGGTCTCCAAAATTTCAGCCAAAATTTAGAGAAGGTTATTGCTTACCATAATTTTTAAGAACAACAAACTTCCATGATCATCTCCTGTTCTTTGCAAAAATCTTCTCTATAGTCACAAGTATCTACCATAAAAGTACCAAAGCCAATTAATATAGTTATCTATTTTCATCCTACGATATTCACACCACCCCAAGCACATTAATTATTTTCAAAGTCATTCATACCTAGTATATGCATATCATGTAGTAGCTGAAATCGAGGAGCAGCCGGAAGCTTTGGAGGTCCAGCTGCAAGAAACTAACATAGGCTCAGACTCGCATTCAGGCAAGCCCCGGTTTGCATTTAAGTTCCTTACAATGTTTGCAGTTTTTATTTCACCTTATGTCTTCAGATGATTGTGCATTACGTTTATGGTGTGTGACATCCACTTGCATGGCCCACAAATCCTATGGAGTCTTGGGTAGGTCTACGGCCCGTTGAGTAGACACTGCTATGCTTATGCTCATAGGAATTCGGTAGAAGTCGAGTAGTTGGAATCTACTCGCGAGATAGGAATTTTATAACACGGGAGGATCTGAAATCAGAAAATGGTTTATGAACATAAAATTGACACCGAGCAGTGAGTAGGATGCAGCGAGACGTGGTCTCACGTGCGTAGCCCTGCTTGTGTCGATTGAGGACCGTTACGTGTGCGGCCCTGCTAGACAAGCTTGAATTGTACCGGCGACATACTGGAGGAATAGGCTCCAATAAACTGACGTAGCTTGATACTAGTTTGTCGAGGCATTCCGTTCCGTTTTATAGGCGTGGGTTGAAGGAAGCAAGGTGTAAATCAGCTGGTGGGCACGTCAGAGTACGTCCCACGCAGTGAGCTCCTGCTCGTGATGGATCGACCGGTTCGACATTCAAGTGTTTAGTGAAAGGTGGCCATATATGACTAGTACTGAGGTGTTATGTAGGTACTGCTGTAAGTACTCGCTGACATTTCCAAAAGTGCGTATGTGCTTTGTTGTTCTGGGTATGTCCTGATTGCAATCACCGTCCCTCGCGGTAATAGGTGTTCAGCATGATCAGCGTGTCAAATGAAACTTGCTCCAAATCGAAATCCAATTGCAGAATCAAATTCCAGATATTTATTTGAGCCTCCTCACAAAAATCTAGAATTTTTGGATCAAGTTTGGTAGGAGAATTGAAGTTGCAGAGAGGGGAAGTGGATAAGAGGAGGTGGGACCCACTGTCATCCTAACCCACTCGAGTGCAACCTCTGGGGTGCTCTCTATCCAGCTCTCCCCGCCGATCGACGCTGGCAAAGCGCGACACCGCTACACGGCATGCATCCACCGAGCTGCCTGCTTGCTTGCGCCGTGGCGCGCTCCCCTCATCCCTCCGTCCCTATAAATACCCCCCCTTGGCCGTCGCCGTTGAGCTCCACCTCGGTTCACACCAATTCCGCCGCCTCTGTTCGATTGAGCTTTCGCCGACGATTGAAGCCATTTCTCCCGGAGCTGTAAGTAGATAAAAGGCTTGTCACAACCTCCTCTACGTATTCTATTTGGTCATTGATCGTCAAATAGCTTGTGCTTGGGATATTTTGAAGTTTTCCGGTCGCCGTGGAGGAAGTCGTCGAGAACCTTCACTGTCTCACCGTCGAGCTCCAGTTCTAGGCCATTTCCATCCTTGATCCTTTAAGCAAAAAGGTTTTGCAATCCTCTCTAGTTTATGCTCACAGAATCTAAGCCTATGACATGAAGTGTAGCTCGAGTTCTTATTCGATAACCGAATGATTTTGCAACAGAACAGCAAGGCTTCGCGCTTAAATTAATTTCATTCTTGCAATCATCATTTAATCTGGTTAGCAGATAGCTTCTGTATGTCCTAATGAAGCTCCCTGCCCAAGGACCCTGAAAGTTATGAATCGAGCACCTTAGATTTTGAGATTTTGCGGACGCCGGGTGAAAAACCTTACTTCGCCGTCGGACACAGCTTTGCCTGCAATGTACCCCATTTTAACCCCCAAATCATCATCCTGGTGCTTCCAGGAACATTCCCGACCTTTTCCCGAGCCTATTGTGCCATTTCCGAGCGTTTCCAACGAATGCCAAAACCCTAGCTCCACCGTTACCGTCGCACCGCCGTCTCCGGCCATCGCCGACTTGATTGGACACCACCATCGGCTTGCGCGGTTGATTTATGGTTGAGCGGTCAAAGCGAGGCCAGAAGGAGGTCGACGCAACTAGGTCTGGCGAAGCACCGCCGCGGTTCCTGCGAGAGACGCCGCCGCGCCGGGAAGTAGACGAAGGGTGCGGGTCCCACCTGTCAACGACGCCCTCTCGCGTGGGATCAGCTGTGAACGCGGATCCGGTGTGGCTGCGCGGGTTAACCCCGTGGCTCCCGATGTCGCTCAGTTCTGATTGGCCCAATTCAAATGAAGTGGGACCGATCCCATTATTTGGAATTTTCAATAGGGAAAAAATCCAGATTCAATCCAAACTTGGAAAATTCATAACTTCCAGTAGAATTATCCAAAAATTCCCAAATAAATTTTGTTAGAACCAGCATGAAGAATACTGTCAAGTGGCGCACTTGGATTTGTATGAAAAGCCATAGAAATTTCTCTATAATTCAGATAAGCAAAATGCTTAAAGAATTCATTCCTACAGTTCTGTTAATTACAAAATTCCCAATTTTGGCAGAACACTATTGTTAATACACTTGACCTTCAGTAAAAATTTCAAGTTCTTTGGACTTAAAGTACTGGGTTGATCAATATTCCAAATCTCTATGTAGTTATAAATTGAGAAAAATGGAAAAAATCAATTTCCAAAAATTTTCCCAAATTTGAAAAATCAGTTTCTCCCTGTAGGAAGCTTAGAAAATAGTGAAACAAATTTTCGTAGAACCAGTGAGACCCCCTCTACATGATACAATCCCTGGTAGCTGTGATGGGTCTCCAAAATTTCAACCAAAAATTAGATAAGGTTATAGCTTACCATAATTTTTACGAACAACAAACTTCCTTGATCATCTCCTGTTCGTTTGCAAGAATCTTATCTATAGTCACTAGTATCTACCATAAAAGTCCCAAAGCCAATTATGATAATTATCTATTTTCATCCTAGGATATTCACACCACCCCAAGCATATTGATTATTTTCAAAGTCATTCATACCTAGTTGTCGGTACCCTAAAAACCATACACCCCCTGAGGTTACAAAGATCTCAAGGGAAGGACGTCTACTCAAATTGAAGACCCTCGAAGGCCCACTTGTCAGACATAACCGGACCTGCTTCTCCAACATGGTTAACCCCTAGGTTGCCACGTGTACTGCCAGACCGGAGCTACTACCCACAAGGGTGAAGCTCCGGGCTAGGTACCGAAACGGCACCTCCGGACTTAACCCCTGACCGAGAGAAGCTCCAGACCTGACACGTGCCAGGCCACCCCGGAGCTTCCCGCTTCCCACAAGCAAGCTCCGGAGCTGCCACGTGTCCAAACGTCGGAGCTGGCCGCCTCAAACCTCCGGAGGACGTTGTAACGACTCCGGATCGTCAAAGGATAGCCGCGGACTTCAAGACCCAATTAATTGTCATTAATTCCATGTTAATGACACTTAATTGGATAATCTTAACACCTGTAACGGCACTGTCGGGGCCCGTTACAGGGTTATTAACAACAATTAATCGTGTATCAATACTAGTAACCGCCGGGGCCACATGTCGGGCCAGGCTAACTTGTAACGGTTTGTCCTTGTACTATAAAAGGACAGACTGACGATACACGAAAAGGGCTCGGAGGCACACAAGCTAATACAAAACACACACACCCGTGGAGTAGGGTATTACGCTCAGGCGGCCCGAACCACGTAAACCACTGTGTCTCTCGTGTCCAATCGTGATTCACCTTCTTGAGTCTCCGCGCGCCCACACCGAACTACAAACTCCTTCAACACTTTAGTAGTGTCAGGAGATCTGCCGACTCCAACAGTCGACAGTTGGCGCGCCAGGTAGGGGGCCTGAGATTTTCAAGAATGGTGAATTCTGCGACTGGATCATCCAACGGGCAACCTGCTGCTCAGGCTGTCGGAGGCAATCTCTCCAACATGCAGCCACCGGTAGGAGCCTCAGCACCAGCAGGAGTCACACTCCCACCGCCACCATCTTCTCCAGCAAGACGTGCCGGGCAACATGATGGTGCGCCGGCGTCACATACTGCGCCGGCAAGTCGTGACAACCCAGAACACGCGCTCCATGCAGCGCGTGCTCTTCTCCAGCGACCACCACCTCCGGATGCATCTCAAGATGCTATGGAGCAATGGAGGGCTGATGTTGAGCATTTGGTCGCAGCAGCGGCCGAACGACTCAACAACCAGGGTCCTCCTCCTTCAGGGCGAGCCCCGTCGCAGCGACGGACGTTGTCTGGAAGACTTGGTCCACATGTCTCCAACAACCGAAGACGAGCTGCGTCACAGCAAGTGACGTCGTTGCCCTCTGGGGCACGATGCACCCATACGGCATCTCGGCTTTTGACACACGACCTCCGGGCGGAGCTTGATCGCCGATACCGCCAACAGGATGGCCGTGTCCATATCGAGTGAGCTCGAGAAAGACGGGATGCTCAAGACCTTTCTACTCTGGAAGGAGTAGGAGGAGGCTGTTCCGCCCTAGCCATGCACCTGCGCATGGTTAGATGGCCACAGAAGTTCCGGCCACACTTGCCGGAAAAATTCGACGGGACTGTCAACCCCGTAGAATTTCTGCAGATATACTCCACTGCAATCTTAGCAGCTGGAGGAAACGAGGCCGTAATGGCCAACTACTTTCCAGTGGCCTTAACTGGGACCGCCAGGTCCTGGTTTATGAGCCTTCCACCCAACTCTATTGACAGTTGGGAGGAGCTGTGCCGTCAGTTCACTGCCAACTTCGGGAGTTCATACACCCGACCGGGCACTGAACTGGATCTTTTTGCGGTCGTGCAAAAAGGGGGAGAATCTTTGCGGTCATTCATCCAGAGGTTCTCTCAGGTACGTAACACAATCCCTTCTATCTCAAGCGCTTCTGTCATTGTGGCATTCAGACAGGGTGTACGAGACAAGAAGATGTTGGAGAAGCTGGCGATCAAAGAGATCACCAGCGTCACGGAGCTCTTTAGCTTGGCAGACAAATGTGCTAGAGCTGCAGAGGGCCGTGAAATGCACTCCAAACCAGCCTTGGAGGATCACAAAAAATCCTCCAAAGAAGAAGCCGCTACCTCTGGGAGTGGCAAGAAGAAAAAGAAAACCAACGGCAAGAAGAAGCTGTCGGCCGGCACATCCAACGTTGCAGCCACTGCAACTCCTGGTGGCCGCGGGCCACGCCCTGAGAAGCGACCTCGACCGTCTTCCGAAGACGGTGGCAAATCCAAAATGTGGTGCCCCATTCACAAAACGGGCAGCCACAGGCTGGAAGACTGCCGGGAGGTCCAAAACCTTGCCGAGCGCTACAACAAGCGCCGGGAAGGGTCTCCTTTCCGACAGAGGGAGGGAAAACAGAAGGTTGACGAAGCTCCGGCTGAAGAGGAGTTAGGGTTTCAGGACCCCAAAAAGGTCCTGAAAGCCGTCTACACCTCCGTCGACGATGACTCCGACGTCTCCGACAACGAGCGTCGGAAAACCATGAACACCATCTTTGGTGGATCATGGGACATCACTTCTCGTCGTGTCATCAAGACTATGCGACGGGATATGGCTGCTGTAGCTCCTACAGCTAAACCGGAGCCACATCGAAAGTGGATGGACACACCCATCACTTTTGATGCTTCGGACTGTCCTCAAAGCATGGTCGGAGCTGGCCAATTACCCTTGATGGTATCTCCCACCATCAACAACATCCAGCTCCATCATGTTATGGTGGATGGAGGTTCGGGGCTGAACCTTATAAGCTTTGAAGCTTTTACCAAACTTCAGCTTCGACCTTCGGATCTTCAGCCCTCTCGACCATTCTCCGGAGTAGGTCCGGGGGCCATTACCCCACTCGGAGCTATAATTCTCCCCGTTACCTTCGGGACACGGGAGAAGTACCGCACCGAGAAGTTGGTCTTCGACGTTGCTCAGATCAACTTACCATTCAACGCCATCTTGGGTAGACCTGCCCTATACAAATTTATGGCAGCTGCTCATTATGGATACTTGGTGTTGAAGATGCCAACACCAGCAGGCGTTCTCCGGATTCGTGGAGATCGCACCGCCGGAGTAACTGCTCTGGAGGAGCTCCATGCACTCACCACTGCGCAAGAGGAGGACTCCAGACAGGGGCAAGCTCCAAAACCTCCGAGCATTCGACAACGAGGCTCAACCTCTGCTCCCCGTGTGCAGCCAAGCGGCGACACCGACATCCCCGTCAAAGTCGTCCAAATTGGTTCCGATGTCACTCAAACCACCCGCATATCGGGTGGGTTGAATGACAAATAGGAACTCGCGCTCATCACTTTCCTCCGGGCTAACGTTGACGTATTTGCTTGGCAACCGTCACAAATGCCTGGGATCCCCAGGGAAGTGATTGAGCACAATCTGAAGATTTACCCCGATGCTCGGCCTGTGCATCAGAAACCTCGGAAGCAATCTGTAGAGCGACAAAACTTCATCCGACAAGAAGTGAAGAAGTTGCTCGAAGCCGGATTTATCCGAGAAGTCTACCATCCAAAATGGCTGGCAAACCCAGTCGTTGTGCCCAAGGCCGGCGGGAAACTTCGGATGTGCATCGACTACACCACACTGAATAAGGCATGTCCAAAAGATCCATTCCCACTACCTAGAATAGATCAAATAGTGGATTCCACCTCCGGGTGCGAGTTACTGTGTTTTCTAGACGCATATTCTGGATATCATCAAATCAGGATGTCTAGGGAGGATGAAGAGCATACTTCATTCATCACAGTGGATGGATTGTATTGTTACACAGCCATGCCGTTTGGTCTCAAGAATGCAGCTTCAACTTTTGTACGAGCTATGTACAAAACTTTCGAAGAACTCATCAGAGACATAGTGGAAGTGTACGTCGATGACATCGTGGTCAAAGTCAAAAACAAGGAGTCCCTCTTGGACACCTTGCAGGCTGTCTTCGACAAGCTGCAGGCCACCCGCACGAAGCTAAACCCAGACAAGTGCGTCTTTGGGGTTAGTTCCGGAAAGCTTCTTGGTTTCCTGGTAAGTCACCGGGGCATAGAGGCTAATCCGGCGAAGATAAAAGCCATTGAAGACATGCGGCCACCAACCCGCATCAAAGACGTCCAAAAATTAACTGGATGTCTAGCAGCCCTCAGCCGGTTCATTTCAAGATTGGCAGAAAGAGCACTTCCCTTCTTCAAGTTACTGAGGAAGTCCGGACCATTCCAATGGTCTGAAGAAGCAGAGAAGGCATTCCAGGAGCTGAAAGAGTTCCTCACCACCCTACCAGTCCTGGTAGCTCCGAACCCTGGTGAGCCTTTGTTGCTTTACATTTCAGCTACTGACGAAGTCGTCAGTATGGTTCTGGTTGCGGAGAGACCGGAACTACCCAATACTCAGGAATCCAGACCCTTTCGGGAGGGTCCGGAGGTTCCTGAAAGCGGGTCTGGGTCCCAGCTCCCAGACTCAAACCCACAAGAAGCCACTTCAGAGGACCTGGACCCCTCTAAGAGGGTCCAGGTCATTTCTGAAGAAGCTCCGGGTTCCTCCACCCAGAACCCGGAGGTCCCCGAAGAGAGTCTGGACCCCTCCGAGAGGGTCCGGATCAATGAAGAGGAAGCTCCGGACCCCTCCGGGAGGGTCCGGATCAATGAAGAGGAAGCTCCGGACCCCTTCGGGAGGGTCCGGACCATTCAACGCCCGGTATACTTCATCAGTGAAGTGTTACATGATGCCAAGACTCGATACCTAGAGGTGCATAAACTGCTTTATGCAGTTCTTATTGCCTCAAGGAAGCTTCGACACTATTTCCAAGCTCACAAAGTCTCGGTGGTGACCTCATATCCACTTCGAGCGATCCTGCATAATCCCAATTCAACTGGGAATATTGCAAAGTGGGCAGCGGAATTGGCTGAATTCGATCTTGAATTCATTCCGAGACAAGCAATCAAGAGTCAAGCGTTGGCAGATTTCGTGGCAGAATGGACTCCCTCTCCATTAAACCCTGGGGGCCCCAGCGAGCAGAAGACGGAACCTCAAGTTCCAACCTTCACTAAGCCTCACTGGACCCTTTATTTCGACGGCTCCATGCAGAAGCAGGGAGCCGGAGCTGGAATCCTTCTCCTCGCACCAACTGGGGAGAAGGTGAAATGCATGGTACACCTTGACTTCAAGGCAACCAACAACATGGCGGAGTATGAAGCACTCATCTATGGATTAAAGGTGGCACTATCATACGGTGTCAAGCAATTGCTGGTCAAAGGAGATTCACAACTCGTCATCAAGCAGGTGAAGGGTGAATGCTCCTGCAATAATCTCCAGCTGGCTGCTTACCTCCTTGAAGTCCAGAGGCTTCAGAAGGACTTCAAAGTCCTAGACCTTCACTATGTTCAGCGTGCTCACAACGCTGAAGCTGACGAAATCTCGACCAAGGCGTCAACTGGAGCTACGGCCCCTGACGGAACCTTTGTCTGGAGGTTGTCAAAACCCACAGTTCAGCCTGCCGAACTGAACGAAGGGGGCGAGATCAGCATCCCGAAGCTGACGGTCCCGATGGCCCTGTTACCATGGCAGCCATCAAGGGTCGTAGGTGCTGCCGGAAGCTCCGAGCAACCCAGCACGCAAGACTCAAATGCTCAAGTCAGTTCCGATGCATGGATCTCGGAGATCCGGAGCTACTTGAAAGACAACATACTTCCTGACGATGATGTATCCGCTGATCAGGTAGTCAGATTGCCTAAAAGATACACGTTGGTAGAAGGGGATCTCTACCGGCGCGGTGCCAACGGCATCCTAATGTGGTGCATCACAAGGGAAGAAGGCTGCGAGCTCCTCGCAGAAATCCATGGAGGCGAGTGTGGGAACCACGCATCTTCCCGCACGCTGGTCGGAAAAGCCTTTCGGCACGGCTTCTACTGGCCTACAGCGCTCCAGGATGCCACTGAGCTGGTGAAGAAATGCAAAGCATGCCAATTTCATGCAAAGCAAATTCACACACCTGCTCAGTCCTTACAAATGATACCTCCCACATGGCCTTTCGCTGTGTGGGGGATGGACATCTTGGGACCCTTCCCAAGAGCCGTCGGAGGTTACAAGTTCCTGTACGTCGCCATCGACAAGTTCACCAGGTGGCCGGAAGCTACTCCCGTTGTGACGATCAACAAAAAATCTGCAATCAATTTTCTACAATCCATCGTGAGCAGATTCGGAGTCCCAAATAAGATCATCACTGATAATGGGACTCAATTCACAAGCTCCGCATTTCAAGGATATTGCGAAGACCTCGGCATACAAGTTTGCTACGCTTCCGTAGCTCATCCTGCCAGCAATGGACAAGCCGAGAGAGCAAACGCAGAGATCCTTAAAGGACTCAAAACACGCACTTATGAACGCTTGAAAAAGCACGGAGCCAATTGGATCGAAGAGCTTCCGCCCACCCTATGGGCCAACAAGACTTCTCCAAGTCGGGCAACCGGAGAAACACCCTTCTTCCTGGTGTACGGAGCTGAAGCGATCCTTCATCCGGAAATCACCTTGGGTTCCCTCCGAGTCCGGACCTTCGACGAAGCCGCGCAGGACCAGCTCCGGCGCGAAGACCTAGACCTCCTCGAGGAGGGAAGGTGCCAAGCAGCTGTTCGGAATGCCCGATACCGCCAAGCTCTACGGCGCTATCACCAGCGGCATGTACACAACCGACAGCTCGAGGAAGGCGATCTGGTGCTACGGAGAATACTATCCAGAGAAGGGCAAAACAAACTCTCCCCCGGCTGGGAAGGGCCCTTTCGAGTGATCAAAGTATCCCGTCCCGGAAGCGTTCGCTTGGCTACCGAGGATGGGACACCTCTCCCAAATCCTTGGAACATCGAGCACCTCCGTAAGTTCTATACTTAATTTCACGGAGGTGAGTCTTAAGTAACTTGAAATGTATGTTATAGAGTCATTGTACAGAGTCGGGTAGTTCCTCCGGGAGAGCAGCCGGACCTTTCCCGAAAGGTTTGAAAAGCTCATGCAACACTTGACACAGTCTCCGGACTAAAAGTGTGGCTAACTACCTTGGGTCAAACGAGAAACCAAACACACTTAGCCTGGTTCCGTACCCTAAGAGTGTACTTGTTTCCCCTGTACCCCGGACCTATAATGAAAGACATCTTCATGTGAAATAGACTCCATGTGCATTCATCTTTGCATAGGCTCGACATTTTTATTTTTCTCTTTCTTGTCTATAACAGAAACGTGCAATTCTTAAGAAGTTCTAGTTTGACCGGTTTACATACGATTCGAGTTGAATTGTCAGATTTTTTGGATTTAAATATCGTCTGTGGCCAACTCGCCTGAAAGCCGCCAAGCCATTCTAGGGCCGGAGTGCGCTATCGACTTAGCCTGGTGAAGCACCCTAAGTACGCCACTCTACCTACATCCCGGCAGGCCGAAGTAAGGTGGGTCCATGGACAATTGGATCTAAAATAAAAGACAATTCATCCAGTCGTATTAAAAATCGTGTTCAACTTAAAATTTTCTTAAGAACCGTAAGCCGCGACGAAGTTATAGACAAGGAACGAATTTTACTATTTTTCCTGGCTTAAGTGTGCAGGAAAAATGAACCCTACTTAGATGGAGGAAAACCGGAGCTAACCAAGTTCCGACTCCCACCAGGGCGTCAACCGTCGGCGTTGACTAAAAGATGGTGAGAAGACCCCGTCACTGGAGTCTGTTGCCAACTAAACCAAGTGTGGCAAAGGTCATTGTCGGAGCTGCTAAGCTCCGACACCTTGGAGTATTAACTATCGACGCTCAACGTGTTGATAGAGGCTATTGCCGGAGCTACTAAGCTCCAGCGATGGACAGTGCCGGAGCTTCTAAGCTCCGACAACTTCAGGGGACCTTCACTATCAAAAACTTCGGACCTAAATTCCACAAGTTCGAAGCAAATTCGTCTTCAACAAAACTCAACATCCTTTTGGTACATGTCCACAATCAAATTGTGCACATCTACCAGGGGGCCAAGTGAAGATAAAGATGTTGAAGACAAAAGAATGAAATTCGCAAAAAATTGGGGATTTCATTTCATCTGAAGACCGGAGATTACATCTGGAGACAAGGGATTACAAAATTGAGGAAGAAGAGAAGATACAAGTAAAGGCTAAAAGAGATGGTCCTAGACCCTATGGAAGAACTCGGCGACTTTCTGGGCGACCTCCGACACGCGGGCTCGGGTAGCTTCGCCTTCTCCTTCGACGGGGCCTTCAAGCACCGGGTCCAGAGGAAATCGAGAGTTCCGGCTGGTGTAGCACGTCAACACATATTCTGTGACGTTCCTAGCCAGGGATTGCCCCTCGACCTCCAACTGGTCCGCGATGACATCGCCCACCTTGGAGAGCTTGCTGCCTGCGGCGCTCAACGCTTGCAACGCGAGGTCAGGCTCCGGCTCCGGATCATCCGGGTGCACGGGGATGAAACCCATCAGCGTCAGCGCGTCGTCGGCCTTGCCCAGGAACTCCCAAATCTGCAGGGAGTCCGCCTTCCTCAAGTTCTTCATCTCTTCCAGGGATCTCCGGGCCGCCGTCAGCTCCGAATTCTCGCGGGCGAGGTGCTCAACTTCTTTGGCGTTTTGCTGGATCTTCGCAGCAACCCGCTTCTCAAGTCTTCCGAGCTCCTCCTCCCGGAGGTGGATCTTGTTCCGGCGGTCGACCAGGTCCTTCTCCCTAGCCTCCACTTTCTTCTCCCGGGCGACAAGGGCACACTCGTATTCGTAGAGTTCCTGCCCCCGGACCCAGGTCTTCTCCTCTTCCTCGAGGCAGCGCTCTTCCAATTTTTTAGTGCGCTCCTCGAGGCCCTTGTCCGCCAGAGCTGTTTTCTCAGCGAGCTCTTCTTCCCGTCGCAAGACGTCATCCCGTAGCTCTAGGAGTTTTTGCTCCTCATCCTCGAGCCGTCTTTCCCTCCCTTCAAGTGCCTCTCGGCGCTTGATGAGTGCGGTGCTGATGGCCTCGAGCTGATCAAACCGAGCATTGGCCGCGTCGTTAGCAGCCTTAGCTTGGTCATGGAACTCCCGGGATTGAGCGTCGAGGGCGTGAGTCATGCTCTCCCTCTCGTCCAGCAGCTCACCCCAGAGCTCCAGGCGGATCTTCTCCCGCCTGATCCATTCCTTGTCATCCGCAAGCCTCGACTGCGCCAGCTTAGTCTCGAAGTGGAGTCGATTACGCCACCGCCTAAGGGTTTGGCACTCCTCTTCAAGAGCCTTGCTGTCGTGGAAGAAGGCCAGTTGGACCTGACATAGACTGGAGCAGGCGTTGTCGATGGACATCGACAGCGGGATGGGCTCCGGACCTGCTGGGATCTCTTCCGCTGGTTCCAGCGGGTCTTCACTTACAAAAATTGGGTCCCACTCTACGAGAGTGGAACCCCGAGCTTCCAAAGCGCTAGGTCCCTCCTCCGGGATGGCCTCAGTCGCCATCGAAGGAGGTCCCGCCACTGAGTCTTCATTTGCCCCCTCAGGCTGGGGGCCGGCGACTTCGTTCAGGCACTCTGGCTCTGCCACAGGTACCATCGACGTCGTCGCCTCCACTGGCTCCGGCCGGGACACTTCTTCTGAAGGAGGCTCAAGCTCCCTCGCCTCTTCAGCCGCCGGCTCTGTGACCGGCGCTCCAACAATCACCGGCTCTGCGGCCGGAGCTTCGGAAGTAACCGGCTCAACTGCCGGAACTACTTCAACTTCCAGCTCGCATGCCGGGGCTTCAGCCACCTCCGGCTCAATCGCCGGGGCTTCAGCACTTTCCGGCTCCGAAGCCGGGACTGCTACTTCCTCCGACTCAACAGCCGGAGCTTCTACTACTGCAGCACCAGGACCTGGAGCTTCCACTTCCGGGACGGGTGCCGCTGGCGCATCTTCATTCCCGTGGTCCGGCGCTACCACGGGAACTTCCGGAGACGAGTCGAGGTCCATGACCACGACAGCCGGTGCCGGAGCTGTCGCAGCCTCCGCTTGGGGCGGCACCGGGGCTGGAGCAGAAGCCCTCGCAGCCTCAGACACTGTGGCTGGGGGTGGAGATTCACTCCCCTTCTTGGGAACGCTGCAGATGAAGAATGAAGAAATTGAGCAAACAGATGCTACAATTAAAAAGTTAATCGAGGTAAAAAAGAAAAATTACCTTGGGAGGCTCACGCACCAGCTTGCGCGGAACCTCTTTCCCGGACGATCCGGGCTGGCCACGGTCGGCGTAGGAGCTCCGGGAGGACTCCCAGGACTTGCCACAGCCGCGGGCGTTTCCCGGGTCGGAGCTCTCCCTGATCGGGAGGAACTCCTGGACCTGGAGGCCCTCACCGCTCCAGTTGCCGGAGTCGCACGCCCGGAGCTAGCACCACGGGAGGGATCCACCACGGGGACAGTCGCACTCCGGGAGGACCCCACCGCCGGAACAGTAACGCTCCGGAAGGACCCCACCACGGGGACAGTCGCCACAGCGACGGAGGATCTTCCTTCCTGAGGAGGGGGAACCGGGGGGGGGGGGGGGGGGGGGGGAGTGACAGGCCCGACGGACCTTCCGTCAGCATGTCGCAGCTTTCTCTTCCGGCTCTCCGGCTCCTCCGCCAGCTCCTTGCCCTTGCCGATGACCTCAGCTCTAGGCTGTGGGACAGGGGCGGAGCCGTCTCCGGACAACCCGGGGATCGCCAACCGGGTGGTTGATCTTCTCTCGACGACACCCAGGTCGTCAAGCGCGGGCATCTTCCGCCGGAGCTCCCTGCTGAACTCAACTTCCACGTTCAGAGGGAGGAAAGCCGGCGGCGGAGTCAAGTAATCTCCGTCAACGTCGATGCCGTGCTGGAATTTCTTGAGGTGAAACTCCAAGGTCTTCCCCACCATGCTGGACTTCAACCCGGTCTCAACCCGGTCCTCGTCCATCACGCTGTTGAGGGCCCAGGCGAGCTTCTCCCTCCTCTTCAGCGGCGCCCACCTGTTGGACAGGAAGTTGCAGAACACCGCCTGGGGAGTCAATCCTCCCTCCACACATTGGCGGATCCTGGTCAGGACAGGGTCGAAAGCTTCCGCCAGCACCGGAACTTCGCTCCATACCGACGTGTCAATGCCGGGCAGACCGTCTGGCAACTCCAACCGCTCATGCTCCTCCACCCGGACGACTACCCAATCTTTCTTCCAGTCATCCCACTTCCCGGAAGGGAATGACCGGAGGTACTTGAATGGGCACTTCTTGCGCTTCATGAAGTAGTAGAAGCCAAGATACTCATCGCTTCGGCCGGTGGTTTGGACGGTGAAGAAGGTTCGGAAGAGCTCGATGCAGGGAGGGATGCCCACCCACATCTCGCAGAAGTGGACAAAGATGGACACAAGGAGAATGGAGTGAGGGCCAAGGTGGTACAGCTGCAGACCATAGAAGTCCAGCAGCATCAAGAAGAAAGAAGAAAACGGTGGGATCAGCCCCACCATGGCGTACGAGGAAAAGTACACCATCTCGCCAGAGTGCTCCTTTTCAAAGGGAAGCTCTCCGCCGGCGCGGATCGAACGGTTGAAGAAGTCCGAAGACCACCCCACGAGGGCCCGGACCTTCTTCAGATCGCTGTCCGTCTTCAAGCGACTCTCACGCAGACCCAACTCCATCGCAGCACAGCTAGGCAAGAGGAGAGGAGCAAAGTACAAGTCGGGAGTTTGAGCGCAAGAACAGATGGGAAGCGTAAAGAACTCGCGACGGTGCGCTTTCCTTCTTAAGTAAGCCCTCGCAACGCTTGGATGGAAACTGCAGGAGAGTCAAGGATACTACTCAAGAATTCAACCCTGCCGATGACAAGAGGGCCCGGGACCACCCTGATGATCAAGTCGAGGTTCTTACCCAGGCGAACAGTTGTCATCACGAGGCGGGAAACCCAAAGGTGGCGAATTGACAAGGCGCGCGGAACCGATACGGTTTTCGTATCAGGAACCAACGACCTTCAATTGCGAGAGATCCGCACGTCAAAGATCTTATCTGCCGCCTGAGGTGCGCCACGCGTCGGGATTTAACCGTAAAGCCCCGCCAACGGCACCTCCAAAGACCCTTGAAGACCCAGTTCAAGAGTCGCGAGTATGGACCCACCTCCGACGGAATGACTTCACCCCGGTGGCTTTCCCCGGAGGTAGGTCCAGGGGGCCACTGTCGGTACCCTAAAAACCATACACCCCCTGAGGTTACAAAGATCTCAAGGGAAGGAAGTCTACTCAAATTAAAGACCCTCGAAGGCCCACTTGTCAGACATGACCGGACCTGCTTCTCCAACATGGTTAACCCCTAGGTTGCCACGTGTACTGCCAGACCGGAGCTACTACCCACAAGGGTGAAGCTCCGGGCTAGGTACCGAAACGGCACCTCCGGACTTAACCCCTGACCGAGAGAAGCTCCGGACCTGACACGTGCCAGGCCACCCCGGAGCTTCCCGCTTCCCACAAGCAAGCTCCGGAGCTGCCACGTGTCCAAACGTCGGAGCTGGCCGCCTCAAACCTCCGGAGGACGTTGTAACGACTCCAGATCGTCAAAGGATAGCCGCGGACTTCAAGACCCGATTAATTGTCATTAATTCCATGTTAATGACACTTAATTGGATAATATTAACACCTGTAACAGCACTGTCGGGGCCCGTTACAGGGTTATTAACAACAATTAATCGTGTATCAATACTAGTAACCGCCGGGGCCACATGTCGGGCCAGGCTAACTTGTAACGGTTTGTCCTTGTACTATAAAAGGACAGACCGACGATACACGAAAAGGGCTCGGAGGCACACAAGCTAATACAAAACACACACACCCGTGGAGTAGGGTATTACGCTCAGGCGGCCCGAACCACGTAAACCACTGTGTCTCTCGTGTCCAATCGTGATTCACCTTCTTGAGTCTCCGCGCGCCCACACCGAACTACAAACTCCTTCAACACTTTAGTAGTGTCAGGAGATCTGCCGACTCCAACAGTCGACACTAGTATATGCATATCGTGTAGTAGCTGAAATCGAGGAGCACCCGAAAGCTTTGGAGGTCTAGCTGCCAGAAACTAACATAGGCTCAAACTCGCATTCAGGCAAGCCCCAGTTTGCATTTAAGTTCCTTACAATGTTTTGCAGTTTTTATTTCACCTTATGTCTTTAGATGATTGTGCATTACGTTTAAGGTGTGTGACATCCACTTGCATGGCCCAAAAATCCTATGGAGTCTTGGGTAGTTCTACGGCCCATTGAGTAGACACTGTTATGCTTATGCTCATAAGAATTCAGTAGAAGTCGAGTAGTTGGAATCTACTCGCGAGATAGGAATTTTATCACACGGGAGGATCTGGAATCAGAAAATGGTTTATGAATATAAAATTGAGACCGAGCAGTGGGTAGGATGCAGTGAGACATGGTCTCACGTGCGTAGCCCTGCTTGTGTCGATTGAGGACTGTTTTGTATGTGGCCCTGCTGGACAAGCTTGAATTGTACCGGCGACATACTGGAGGAATGGGCTCCAGTAAACTAATGTAGCTTGATACTAGTTTGTCGAGGCATTCCGTTCCGTTTTATAGGCGTGGGTTGAGGGCAGCAAGGTGTAAATCAGCTGGTGGGCACGTCAGAGTACGCCCCACAGAGTGACCTCCTGCTCGTGACGGATCGACCGGTTTGGCATTCAAGTGTTTAGTGAAAGGTGGCCATGTATGACTAGTACTGAGGTGTTATGTAGGTACTGCTGTAAGTACTCGCTGACATTTCCAAAAGTGCGTATGTGCTGTGTTGTTCTGGGTATGTCCTGATTGCAATCACCGTCCCTCGCGGTAATAGAGTACCACTTGTTCACTGTGTTGTGACGTAGTAATTACTCAAGAAGTCAGGAGAATATGATGTATTGAATTATAACTGTTTTGCAACCTTGTAAGGCTTATATATAGTACAATTAAAAGTTCACAGTTTCCCCATACTTTACCTGTAATAGCATTATGTGCTTTGGGCATGTCATATTATCGGCAAAGCGTTTCTTGTTTGATTGTGGAGTCTATGATGTGCCGTGCCTAAATAATGTCATGTGCTACTTAAAACTTGACTATAAGGATCCACTTGTAGGCGAGTCATTTATGCTTTACCTTACCTATGCTTAGTATTCACCCTTGCATATGTCTATTGAGACGGGTTAGTCTTGCTGAGCCTTATGCTCACATTTGCAGTTAACGAGTTTTTGCAGATTATACGACTGATGACAGATTTGATGATGAGGTTGCACCCCCTCCAGGGTTTACAGCCGAGTGGGAACCCTGCACGCCACCATGAGTTGTGTGTTGCTAGTGCGAAGTATCCAGGGCATGGATGACTTTGCTTTTGCATAGCTAGTGCTGAGAGTGTAGCTATGATGTATAGTTCTCTTTCCTTTTGTTAGTATTTTAAAACTTCCTCTATGGTTTTCAATAAAGACTTGGTATTGTAAATTGTTCTCGTCCTTTTCTTGTATACTTTTGGGTGTCACATCGCACGACACCGCCCAATGAGGTCCTTGGAGGTCGAGGTTCCAGTCCCCACAGTATGGTACATAACACTAGTAGACTCACATTTCTTTTCTTTGGGAGCTACCATATGCAAAGGCGCTGCTTCTACCGCACAATATTGATTTGATGCACCAGGAGCGTAATGTTGCTGAAAGCCTAATAAGCATGTGTTTTGATTTTACCGGTCAAACCAAAGATAATTTGAATGCAAGAAAAGATTTAGCTGATATTTGTGATCATCCTGGATTTGAGATTAGAACAAATGCAAGAGGAAATGAAATTCGACCACGAGCTCCTTACTGTGTCAAGTCAGAAGAAAGAAACCAAATACTTAGTTGGTTGAAAACATTGAAGTTTCCAGACCGCTATGCAGCTAACATAAAACGATGTGTTATTCTCACAACTGGTAAAATGAATGGGCTGAAGAGTCATGATTACCATATTATGATGGAAAGACTTTTACCAGTAATGTTTCGTGGATACTTCAAACCTGACTTTTGGAAGATATTTGCTGAACTTAGCTATTTTTATAGGCAGATATGTGCTAAGGAAGTGTCAAAAAAGATAATGCGACAGTGGGAGAAAGAAATCATCATGCTTGTATGTAAGATGGAAAAAGTCTTTCCGCCTGGATTTATGAATGTTATGCAACATTTGCTGGAGCATTTGTCTTATGAAACGTCAGTAGCAGGACCTGGACAGTTCAGGTGGATGTATAGTCAAGAAAGAGAACTAAAAAAAAAATTCGAGCTACAGTGCGCAACAAGGCAACAGTTGAGGGGTGTATTACAGAAGCATTTGCAGTTAAAAAGATTACAAACTTCTCTACCAAATATTTTGCACGAGCTAACAATTTGAATGCATCTATGACACGATATCATGATGCTGAAGAGCAGCCTATGACTGAGCTTAAAATTTTCATTAGAAGGGTAAAGGTGTTGGGATTTCCAATTATCATTATATTTCAGAGCAAGAGAGAATCTACACCATGCTTTACATGTTTTTCAACATGGAAGAAGTGTCACCATTTTTTTCAAATGTTTGACAATTCGTATTGGGCATCTTCTCGAAGGCCGACACAAAGTCAATTGGATAATCTACGTCAGCACGGCATAAAAGGTGGCAAAAACTTCGTGAATTGGTTACGTGAACATGTAAGATGCTAACTTCTCCGATATCCTTTGTTCTTCAATCATAGTTCATATATTTACTATAAGATGCTAACTTTGTATATTGTTGTACATGTAGTCTATGAAGGATGTCAACATCTTTGATGATTTGCGACAGATCGCGAATGGTCAATTGAAAGCTAGAGAATTTAGACGATACGATATCAATGGATACCATTTTCGAACGGCAAGTTTAGAAGCAAATCGCGCACTTGCAGCCACATCAAACAGTGGAGTGTGTATAACGGCTGCAGAGGGTAGTGGAGAAGTGAAGGAATACTAGGTGTTCTTCAAAAAATAATTGAGTACACATTTGGAGGTACGAAAGAACTGAAGCTGTTGTTTTTCGACTGTCACTGGTTTGATCCAACATCGGGCACGCGATTGGGTGATTTTGGAATGGTGGTGGTCAACCACAACTCACACTATACAGCCCCTAACAACAATGTTGTACTTGCACATCAAGTGGAACAATTGTACTATTTAAGTTATCCTCATCCAAGTTTGAAAAATTGGTGGGTTGTATATAAAGTTAACCGTGAAGTGCACCCTCGTCATTATGATGAGTACATAGACAATCAGGAAGACGATGATGGTGGTGTTTATCAAGATGAAGTCGAGGAGGTACAAGATATTAGGATATCTTCTGGGACAAGACTTGTAGAAATTGCTAGTACCACTCCAGCGTTAATGTTTGAAGAAGAAGTCGGCCCTTCGAGAAAACGTCTTCGGCAATCTCAAAGGATTATTGAAAAGCAAAAAAGAATTATTGAAGAAGATAGTGAAGGAGAAGATTTTGAAGAAGAGATGGCAGAAGAAGAGAGACGTGAAAATATTCATGCACGTGTGATAGAAGCAGATTTGGATGCTGATGATTTTTAGCAGATTCTAATGCTGGTGATTTTTAGTTCTTATTGTATGCATTCTTTGAGATTTAAAATTTTTATTGTGTACATCTTTTATTCTTTATCATTTATTGTTTATTATTTAATAATCTCGTATACTAATCATTATTTTGAAATTTGTGCAGATGTGAAAGCATTTCAAAAAAAAGGAAAGAAGCGAAGTGATGATACTTCTTCCTCCGCATCTCACCACAGTAGTGGTTCGGTTCACACGTCCTTGTTTCAGGTACCTTGTTTTTTTAAAACACTTCAATATAATAATCAGTTATTGACTATTTGTTATATGTTTATTTGCATTTGTAGGGCACGATCGTGAGTGCAGATAGACAGAGACAACTTATGGGGTGTGTGACAGAGCAGACATCGAGCCAGCTAGCACCAGGTTTAGGAGGAGGCTTAGGTGTGTACTCACAGGAGGCTTTGAAGTAGGAAGGAGGCTTTGGAGCAGGCACAATGGAGGAGGTTCAAGAGCAGGGAGGAGGCTTCGGAGCAGAGGAGGTTCTGGCGCACGTCTTTGGGATGTCGTCTTCTGATGAGGGTGGACAGGATGGTACTGAGGGTGGATAGAGTGGTACTGAGGGTGAGAGTGGTGAAGAGGAAGATGATCCAGAACGAGATGCAAGGTTGGCAAGATTGGCAGAGTTACAAGAGGCAGCAGAGGGGCAGAGTGATCGATGCCCTTATAGGTATTTTTTTGAATTATTTGATAAGTTATCTTATACATTTGGTTTTCTTGTCAACTAACTAATGTTATTTGTACAGGCTGCAGAGGCACCTTTTATGTACTCTAAGTAAAACTCCCGATACACGTGCGGTTATAAGGCCAAAGGGTACTAGGTGGTGGATCGAGATTGGTTGGGATGGAAGGGGGCATCGACGCTGTGTTAACACATAGTTGGGAATGCCATTCGGTTTTGCTTTCCAAGGATGGTTCTTGCGGGCGGTCAACTAATTATCGCGCATAATTAGGATCACTATGCCCTGAAACCATATGGCATTGCAGATACTTGTCAGAATAAAGTTTGGGAGATTTTTTGGGTAAGTTTGTTTTCATTGTTTAAAATATATTGCATCATACTTTGGTTGATACTAATTGTTGGTTTTATGCAGGGTAGTTCCAACATATGCGAGGTCCATTTTCGATACATCAGCAAGAAAGCTCACAAAGGACTCCTTCTCTGATGCACAGATCAAGGCTGTGACCGTGTATTACAAGACCAGGTTGCTTCAGCCCATGACAAACAAGTGAGCAACTACAATTTATCTGCAGAAGCATGAGTACATGGAGAGTAGTGTGGATTGGATCCGTGTAGATCCAGTAGCTTGGGAATGGCTATGCGAATACTGGGCATCGAAGGAGTTCAAAAATATTTCAAAGAGAAACTGAAGCATTCGAAACAGCAAGCCTGGACTACAACGTTATGGGGCAGAGGGACATGTGCAGATGGCACAACGAATGGTATGAACTATCATAGTCACTTGTAAATTGCTTCAAAAAACTGCATTGATTGTACTGATGTTGTATTCTGATGTTGCAGGAAGCTGAAACCGGTGTCGTTCCTTCTTTTATCGAGGTTTACCTCAGGGGGCACAGACGCACAAATCTGGCATGCCCGGAGCAGTTGTGTGACAAGGTGGCAACACAAAAGTGGTAAGTGTGTTGACTGCTCTTTATCTATGAACCGAATCCATCTTTTATGACATCTACTCATGAACTTAATTTATTCTTGCAGGCAAAATATGTTGAATGTCTCAAGAAAAAGCATGGAGATGATGTAGATAATCTAAGAGCGTCGTTGGATGTGGGTGCGGTGTACGAAGCCGGTGGAGGCGTACTGCATGAGATGTACGTGTGAAGATAAGGATTTTTTAAAGGTTAATTACCATCGATTCATCACATTTGTGTTTTTTGTAGACTTGGATTAGGCAACAGTTATGTGGAGCATGACACTTATGTGGGACGACGGTCTTCTACTTCCAGTTCGAGTCAATCCCATGTTGCAGATGAGGAATTGCAAGAAAAATTAAGACGGTGCGAGGAGAAAGTGGCACAGCAACAACATCAAATACAGATACAGCAACAGCAGATGCAGCAACAGCAGATGCAGCAAATGCAGTATTTGTATATGGCGCAGGTAACTTGTAATCTTAACAATGGAATAGTTTATTCGTTTACGAACTGTTTCTCTTTAAGATTTCACAAATAATTTCCTTCGTGTAGTTTTAGGTTAAGACAACACTGGAACTTAGTTCAATATGCCACAACAGACTCAGTTCGAGATGATGTCGCAGGTAAATTACTGATTTACTTAAGTTGGTATACTTATTACCATATTTGTATTAAAGTCAGTAACTGAATATTCTTACTTTATACAGTTCTTCCCTCAAGGTGGCTTTGGATCACAGTTTGGTATGCCTCGTCCGATGCAGCCCAGACAAAAAATTGGATCTTCATAGGTATAACCGCATTTCTTATTAATTCGACTGATAGTACGAAATACTAATCATATGTGTCTCAGGGTTCCTAGAGTGGTCAAGCCTATCCTCCACATCAGGGATTCATGTCAATGTTGGCCTCTGGATTGCAGCCTTATCCAGGTGTTCTCCCATCGTTGCCCTTCGATTAGGGGCATAGTCAACCATCAACACCTCTGGGCGCCGGAGCGGTATGATTACTAAATCATTAGCTCTAATGAAAGAGTATCTTAATTGAATAATACTTAGCGACTTATATAATGACATAGTTGGTAATACCTTTAAGTTAATTACACATGTGAGTTGGGCATTTGTGAATTTTAGAAAGATTGAGACATATGAATTGTAACTATTAATGCAAAGTTAACTTTTATTTATTTCTGGTAAGGTTCCGCTCATGGTTGCGATGATTTCCTCAATTTGAACACCGAAGGTGCAAGTGGCGGGGCTTCAAACAATGACATGGATGCTGATTAATCTTCATAATCGTGTTTATTTTGCCTTTCTCTTGGACTAATTTTGTATGTAACATAGTTGCATTGTGTGAAGAATGTGTTTATATGTGTTGTTGGTGTATAACACTTATTGCATTGTTGTATGTGCTATTTTGTGACTATTTATATGTGTCATTGTTATTTTGCATTGTGGCTATTGTTTATATCTGTTGTGCTGCTGTATAAACTGTAACCTGAGGCTTCCAACCCGGGGAGGGAAAAAAACCAGCTGCAGTTTTTTTTTAAAAAAAAATGCAAGTATGGCCATCGGTGTCTAGTGACCGACGGTCATAAGTACATTAAAGCCATCGGTTTAACACCAAAACCAACAGCTATATGTCCCTGGAGCGCCTACGTGGCGTATATATGGCCGTCGAGGCCGACGGCTTTAAAGTGCTTCAAAGGCGTCGGGGCAGCTGGGCCGACGGCCTTAAGTCAATATGATCGTGGGTCTGTGGCACCGGACATTCATACTGCGCCTACACACTAAAGTTGTCGGGGGTAGCTCACCGACGTCTTTAAGGCGTTAAAGCCATCAGTCCCGATGACTTTAATGCATTAAGAATGTCGACCTCGAGTTGATGTCTATGGCCGTCGGTAGGCGGACGGTCTTATTCTATATACATCGGTTACTATAGCTTACTGACGGTGATGAGGCCGACATTTCTTTGCGCGTTTCCTATAGTGACCCCCTCCCCCTGCCCCTCGTCGATAATGTATTCTCTAAACCTCTCCCTGCCCTTCCTACTGATTCTGCACGTCCTTCCTCGGGCATTCCTTCTCTGGGTTCCCCTCATGTGGCTGGTAATAGTCTTCTTTCTGCTCCCCCGTCTGTCGACTCTGAGCTACTGGACCATCTTGCTTCTAGTTGGGATTTCCTACCGGGCGTTGAACTTCAAGATCTCATTTTCAAGAACATTAGATCCTCAGTTCATCTGATCTCGCCTCATAGAGGTGAAGGCTTTGCCTTAGTGGTGGTTTTCAAAAGATTCACATTCAGGCTATCTGAGGACATTGTTGCTTTAGCTCTTCAGTGTTGTTTGGGAGGATCGACTTCTGGTTTCCATGTTGAGTTTCTTCGGGAAAGACATTATAAATTCTGGGTTTCACGCAAAAAGGTGGGACTATATGTCTGTCAGTTAAAAAAAATTCTTCTAAATGGTTCTCGTTTTCCTGTCTTTTGGAGGGATGGTGGTCCTTGCTGGAAACTGGATTATCAACTCTGGGTCAAGGAAGAGAAGGATAGCTGGTCCACTATAGCACCCAGATCAAAGAAGACCAGCGGCTGGCAATCTTCCTTCTTGCATCATAGATAGGATTTCATTCTTTGGGAACTAAGAGCTATATGTTTGTCTCTGGAAGGACAATTAGTTCTTCCTCCTTGTCCCATCGTCCTTGTCAGGATGCCATTTCTTTTGGATCATTTTCAGCTAAGGTACAACACAATGAAATCCTCGGCAGAGGGCTTCACCAAGGGCATCTTACTTTCGGTAACCGCTCTCTTATTGATCACTTACATGATTCTGTGAAGTCGATTTCTCTTTCTAACACGGCAAGGCAGACTCGTTTTTATTCTTCTGAACAAGAGAAGTTACCCTCCATAGATTATCATGTTCATCATGAAAATTTGAATTGGAATGGCTTATTAGCAAAACTTCCTCGACGGTTAGTCTCTGTTCCTCGAACGTTTTAGAGAATCAAAGATGATCTCAAAATTGATAGCAAGAGTTCGATAGGCGGGTCTCAATATTCGAGTTCACACCTTGTCTTTGAAGAGCCTTTCTCTCAAAAGAAGAGTTACAATCTTCATTTTTTAAATGTCCCCCTGCAGGCCATTCTAAAAAGCAATGTGTATATCATTACCGAAGCTTGGCTTGCTTCAATTATGGTCACCCGTGGTTTATTGTATTAACTCTCGCAGATGCTTTGCCAAAAAATGGGTTCCCAAGCAACACATGATTAATGTCTCTCCCTTCTCAGTACAAGGATTCCGACCTGTTGCAATGATTGTACTACAACGAATACTAAATCATTGCAGTAAGCTTGGCTTTTTACCACGATTCACTAGTTCCTGGTACTAGGATCTATCACCACGGAACACAATCGTTGCATTAGGATCTGTTGCTACGAATCACTAGTTCGTGGCGTCAGGATGCTAATGCAACAGATCACAATCGTTGCATTAGGATCTGTTGCCACGAAATACTGGTTCGTGGCATTACAGCTTTATTGCCACGGATCACAATCGTTGTATTAGGATCTGTTGCCACGAAATACTTGTTCGTGGCGTTACAGCTTTATTGCCACGGAAAACAGTCGTTGCATTAGGTTATGTTGCCACAAATTACTGGTTCGTGGCGTTACAGCTTTATTGCCACGGAACACAGTCGTTGCATTAGGATCTGTTGCCACGAAATACTAGTTTGTGGCATTACAGCTTTATTGCCACAGAACACAATCGTACATTAGGATCTATTGCCACGAATCAGCAAACAATTGCATTTGGACCGCAATGCAACAAAACAAAATCGTGGCATTAGGATGTGTTGCCACGATACTCTGGTTTGTGGCGTTATAGCTTTATTGCCACAGAGCACAATCGTTGCATTAGGATCTGCTGCCACGAATTACTGGTTCGTGGCGTTACAACTTTATTGCCACGGACCACAATTGTTGCATTAGGATCTGTTGCCATGAAATATTGGTTCGTGGCGTTACTGCTTTATTGCCACGGAAAATAGTCGTTGCATTAGGATCTGTTGCCAAAAAATACTTGTTCGTGGCGTTACAACTTTATTGCCACGGAACACAGTCGTTGCATTAGAATCTGTTGCCAGGAAATACTGGTTCGTGGCGTTATAGCTTTATTGCCACGGAACACAGTCGTTGCATTAGGATATGTTGCCACGAATTACTGGTTCGTGGCATTACAGCTTTGTTGCCACGGAACACAGTCGTTGCATTAGGATTTGTTGCCATGAATCAGCAAACGGTTGCATTTGGACCGTAATGCAAGGAAACAAAATCGTTGCATTAGGATGTTTTGCCACAATACTCTGGTTCGTGGCGTCACAACTTTATTGCCACGGAACACAATCGTTGCATTAGGATCTGTTGCCACGAAATACTGGTTCGTGGCGTTACAGCTTTATTGCCACGGAACACAAATGTTGCATTAGGATTTGTTGCCATGAATTACTGGTTCGTGGCGTTACAACTTTATTGCCACGAAACACTGTCGTTGCATTAGGATCTGTTGCCACGGATCAGCAAACAGTTGCATTTGGACCGTAATGCAACAAAACAGAATCATTGCATTAGGATGTGTTGCCACGATACTCTGGTTCGTGGCGTTACAGCTTTATTACCACGGAACACAATTGTTGCATTAGGATCTGTTGCCATGAATTACTGGTTTGTGGCGTTACAGCTTTATTGCCACAGAACACAGTCGTTGCATTAGGATTTGTTGCCACGAATCAGCAAACAATTTTCGCGTTCTCCTCGGCGCAGTGCTGATCAATGATGTTCATTACTTTTTGCCATCTAACGACTCAGTGCTGGACTAACGACGCTGATGATCCGTAACATACTCAACGATGTAAAACATCAGGTATTAACGCATCAACAAATATGAGGGGGAGAATACCAACGCGCAGATTTAAAAGTATGTTGCGGATCATCAGCATCCTCAGTCCAGAAGCAGGGTAGTAGAAGTGGCGCCGTGGCCGTCGCGAACTCGAGAACGGATGAGGAGAAGGCTCATCGTCAACGGATCGAGAGGACGGAAGCTACACGACCGCTATGGGTGATGATCCTTCCCCTCGATCCGTTCTCGAGGATCGCAGAAAATTTATTTCCGCCCACCTAGGCCCAGAGCCGGGCCTTCCTTTAAGACCATCTGCAGTGGTTCACGGTAAAGCGGTGATGGGACGTGGAGCAACTCCAGTTGAATTCAAAGATGCGCATGCGGGATGCATAACCTCTGCATTACTGTAGGTGCAGTAAAAGTCACTGACATATGGGCCCCATGGCCAGCCGGACCCACATGTCAGTGACTGTTACTACACCTGCAGTACCGTAGGTGATTTCAACGCATGCGCTGTGCGCGTCTAAGGTGCCTCGGTGACTGGCGCGCACGTAAGCTCGGAGCGCCCGGTCGCATCAGCCGCCTGTACAAATGGCTACGGCTTGAACGAAGGACGAAACCTTATACGGCAAACAGCAACGTATAATACTTCCTCCGCCCCAACTCAACTCTAATTCTGTTTTGGTCGAACTAATTACCTTTGACAAATGATTTATATGGAATTTATTAACTTCAATAACATGTAGTACTAGATTGTATATTATGGAAATATTTTTCATGGTGAATCTAAAAGTACAATTCTTTTATTGTTAAAACAGATCAAAATTGCGTAAATCTGAAAGATAGATTTGATGAAACCTAAGACTTCCCTTTGAAAAAGTTTTATACTTTACATTAGTTTTACATATGTAATATGCACATAGGATATATCACTAAATAGTTTTGCAAAAAAACATGCAGGAGAAATATGTATATCCCATATATATGCTACTACTACGTAAATTAGGGGTGGGCAAATTAACCGAGACCAAAAAACCGAAACTGATAAAACCGAGACCGGAACTGAAAAGACCGAAATATCGGGTATCAGGTACTTTTCGGGTAGCAAATATAAATAACTGAAAAATAAATGTCGGGTTCGGACGGATGAATTCATTGTGGAGCTACATGTCATGTACTTAATTATACTAAAAATCATCATCTTCGCTGTCGTCCCCCCACAATGGAGCTACATGACCATCATTGGTATATGTATCGTCGTCGTCATCTTCATTTTCTGATGCAACTCCATCTACCTTAAATCGATCACCTGACGTTGTCATTATAAGAGTGGAAGCATCGTCGCTGGCTCCCTCAATGTCATTCCTAGCCCATGCGGTCGGATCCTCATTATTGATATCATCAGTAAGCAGATCATCATGAAATATCTCAGCCTCCATCGTCTGAGTCACATTATTTTCACTGTCTCCAGGGGGCATGGAAAAAAGGTTCTGTGGCTTCGTTTTAACAACTGTAGCCCATTTAGGATGCTTCACACTTGGAACATAAAAAACTTGTTCTGCTTGGGTGGCTAGAATATAAGGCTCATACTGGAATCGAAACAGAGTAGTGTCAACATCTATCATTCCATATTAATCCTTTTTGTAGCCTCTGCCTTGGTTCTGACTGCTTCCAAAAGGCCAATCAAACCATTCACACTGAAATAACAGAACCTCTTGATTTTTTTCAAAATCAACAGCAGTGATTTTCTTTATTACTCCAAACCAATCATGATCAGTGCCCCGAACAACAGTACCACTGTTTTGGGTCTATAAATCTGTTTCCACATCTACAGTTCGAAAGAAGAAGCCATTGATGAATAACCGACTCAAAAAATGTGCCCGACGATCAGGTCCTCTAGATAATGCATACATATAATCAGTTGCTTTGCCTTCTTTGTGTAATGTCGTAATCTGTACACATTAGTATAACAGGGCTTATCGACAACAAACCAATTTCAGAACACATATTTGTTCAATATTTCATCAAAGTGCAAACTTGCATGTACTTACTCATTTCTGAAACCAATCAACAAACTCATCTCTATGGCATTTATCAACATGACGAGAATGAATCTTTTTCAGCTCTTCAATATGCTCACTAAAAAGGGTACAAAATTAAAGTAGCCATGTACAATAAGCCTTATATATAGTAAACAACATCTGAGTTATACGTTATTACTTGATCCATGGAGCGGCCTCTTCAACGTTAGTAATAAGATAATGCCTGATGTTATGTAGTTCCACCATAGTAAGTTGGTCCCATTTATACCCTTTTTTAGAATTATCAACTTCTGTAAATATGTTAGAATTATCAACAGAAGGTTCATTTGTAGCTGCAGCTTCATGACGTTCTGGCCTATCACGCTTGGTGCTGATGTTATCCAAAAACTGATTACAAAAACTCATACACTCTTCGGCAATATATCCCTCAGCTATAGAACCCTCCAGGTGAGCTTTGTTACGTACATACCTCTTCAATGTACCAAGGTACCTCTCAATTGGATACATCCATCTGTAAGAAACAGGTCCACCCAACCGTGCTTCTTCAGCAAGATGGGTTGGAAGATGTACCATGATATCAAAGAAAGCGGGAGGAAACAACATCTCAAGCTTACAAATTGTTACAGGAATTTGTTTGCTCATCTTGTCCAAATCTGGTTCCGCCAATTCTTTAGAACAAATTCCAGAAAAGAATGTGCTAAACTCAATTAAAGGTGCAACAACCTTTTCTAGCAATATGTTACGTATTGCAATAGGAAGGAGCTTCTGAAATATAATATATCAGTCATGAGTTTTTAGACCCGATATCTTACATGCTTTTATGTCCATACATCTCTTGATGTTTGAGGAATAACCATCGGGCACCTTCACATTCCCCAAAAACTTGCACAAGGTGGTCTTCTCATCTTTGCCCAAAGTATATAATGCTGGTGGGAATGTGTACTTGCTCTTTATCAACTTCGGATGTTGATCTGGCCGTATACCCATATCCTTCATATCAAGACGAGCTTGTAGACTATCTTTTGTTTTACCATCCAAAGCAAGCAATCTCCCCAATATGCTATCACAAATGTTTTTCTCAATGTGCATGACATCCAAGTTATGCCTTATTAGCAATGTCTTCCAATAAGGGAGGTCGAAAAATATACTTTTCTTCTTCCAATTATGCCATCTATTTTCCTCGGTGTGCTTTCTCTTATTATTCGTCGGTCCAAAACTCACTTGATCAAAACACTCGTATTGTTGGAGTACTTCGTCACTAGAGAGTGATGTTGGAGCCTCTCTATTCTTTGCCTTGTTATTGAAAGAACCTTTGTTTCGACGCCATCTGTGATCCTGAGGTAGGAAACGACGATGACCCATGTAACAATGCTTTCGTCCATATTTCAACCAGAAGGCGTTAGTGTTTATATGGCAGTATGGACATGCTAGCTTCCCTTTTGTGCTCCATCCACATAGCATTGCATATGCTGTAAAAGCATCTATTGTCCACAATAAAGAAGCTCGCATGACAAATGTCTCTTTCTTTAAACTGTCATATGTTTCAACACCATCATACCATAATTTCAGTAGCTCATCAATCAAAGGCTACAGATACACATCAATGTTGTTTCCAGGTGACTTTGGCCCAGGAATTATCATTGACATCACCCAATAAGACTGCTTCATACACAACCAAGGTGGTAGATTATAAGGGATTAGAATCACAGGCCATGTACTGTAAGAAACATTCATTACTCCAAAAGGATTGAAACCATCAGATGCTAGCCCAAGTCTTATGTTGCGAAGATCAGATGAGAAATTTGGATGAATGCTATCAAAATGCTTCCATGCATTCGAATCGGCAGGATGGCGTAATATTCCATCATCAGCACGACCTTCTTTGTGCCAGCGCATGTTTGATGCCGTTGATTCTCCCATATAAAACCTTTGTAGACGAGGCATAAGAGGGAAGTAACGTAGAACCTTGCGTGCTACAAGCTTCTTGGATTTTCCACAAGGTAAAGCCTCTCTTGCATCCCCAGCAGTGCTATTTTTCCATCTTAATTCACCACATTTTGGGCAACTATTCAGCATAGAATAGTCCTTCCGGAATAACACACAGTCATTGACACATGCATCGATCTTTTGGTAGTCCAGCCCGAGGTCACGAACAACCTTCTGAAGTTTATCAACTGTACTAGGAATGCAGTGGCCCTTTGGAAGCGCAAATGAGAATAGTTCAAGTAACATCTCACAAGCTACTTTGCTCATACCAGTTAAACACTTTATCTGGTAGAACCTGACAATGTAGGATAATTGGGTCAGCTGCGAACAACCTGGATACAACTCCTTTTTGGCATCAGTTAATAAGTCATAGAATTTCTTTGCATCCCCAGTTGGCTCCTGCTGGTTTATAGCATTTACTTGATCATCAACATCTGCTGAAGTACCACCATGATCAGTGCCTCTAAGTAGACTGGACAACATATTTTGCATAGCACCACCATCAGAAATTATCTCCTCATTATTTGTTGATTCCTCAGCAATATTTTACTGAACTCGTACTTCTGCATGGTGTATCCAACAAGTATAATCCAATAACATCCCATTTCTGAGCAGGTGTAAATGAACTCCCTTGCGTGTCTTGTGGCAAATATTACGACATCTCGTGCAAGGACAAGGCATAGTTCCTCCTTCACGAGTGCCCTGAAATGCAAAATTTAAAAATGACTTCATTCCATCCTACCACTCCCTCGTATGCATGTCTTTTCCCATCCATGTCTTATCTTCTGACATCGCTTCCTACAATTCAATCAGCCATCAACCTATCCGTAAGAGGATAGATGTACAAGAACACATTATGTGAGCAATTGTACCTAGTTGTTGTTACTCCACGCGCTGCGGCCGGTGGATTCTCCTACAAGCGTGGTGGCCGGCAGATGCTCCTCCAAGCGTGGCGGCCGTCGGTTTGTCCTCCAAGCTTGGCGGCCGGCGGATGCTCCTACAAGAGTGGCGGCCGACGGATGCTCCTACAAGCGTGGCGGCCAGCGGATGCTCCTCCAAGCGTAGCGGCCGGCGGATGCTCCTCCAAGCATGGCGGCCAGCAGATGCTCCTCCAAGCGTGGCGGCCGGCGAATGCTCCTCCAAGCGTGGCGGCCCGCGGATGCTCCTACAAGCATGGCAGCCAGTGGATGCTCCTACAATCGTGGCGGACGGCAGATGCTCCTACAAGCGCGTTGCGGAGAGGGGGCCGGTGTTGCGGTCGAAGGGTACCATAATAAAATATTATTTGTGTTTCTTATTTTCCTTCTTCATTCGACGTGTCAAAAATTTACCGCCGCGGGCAGGCAGGCAGGCAGGACGAAAAAGTTGGGCCGCTTGTTATTTGTGGGCTAAAACTGCGCTGATTCACTTTATATTCAAGCTGGGCCTTTGCGCATTCATGACGCTTGCACAGAGCCGAAGGCCTCTAAATGTCCGGTCCTATCACCGGATCTTCGTGAGATCCTCAGACGCTGCTTTCGATGTTTGGCCTCTTCATCCTCGCCTTCTTATACTACCCCTCCCCCCTATTGCTTCCAGGCTCAAGTTCCTGACTGATTCTCATCCATGCTCCCGTGTGTTGCCTGAGAAGTCCTTTGCCTCTGTTGTCGCAGTGCCATGCCTCGCAACCATGTTAGACGCGAGCAGTTACCTGTAGGCTCACAGTACATGCGCCCTCGTGAGGGGCAATGCACAGTGGTCAACAACCGCCTCATGACGATGGAGTTTATCCGTTTGCGCCGCCAAGCAGCTGTTCTGGGACCCAGAGGAGGTCGCAGTGAGGCGACGCCCATGGAGATCACCCTGGCCATCCATCACCAACTTGAAACCCTGCATTGGGCTTTCACCATGTCCCCGTTTGGGGATGGTGAGTTCCTGGTGCGGTTCACCCGTGATGACTATCGGGAGCTCGCCATCGAGACGGCAATCATCTCCATGCCGGATGATAACCACTACTTCTGGCCATGGATCTTTGGCGTCGGTGTGCCGATCGTCGGGTGGTTCTTCCATGTGAAGGTTGTCATTGAGAACCTCCCTCTGCATGTCTGGTCTGCGGAGGGCATTAGATAGGTTCTGGGTGACGTCTTCCTCTTTGATCACTTCGATGCTTCCACTTACCATCGGGAGCGTGCTGACCTGTGCACGGTCATTGGGTGGATGAAAGACCCAAGCCTCCTGCCTCGGGCCAAAATGGCCACCTTCTTTGCAGGAAGTGATGGCCGGACTGGGAGTGACGGTGGGACGCCAGCGAAACCTTTCAACCATGCCACAGTGGTCCCGCCTGGCGGCCTCACGACGGAGCTCATCATCCACCTGGATCACTACCTCGACTATACGCCGCCGGTCCACCCCAACTCCCCGGCCTCCTCATCATCAGGCGACTCTTCTGACTGACACTCCTCGGTGTCCTCGAACTCTTCGAGGGACACCTTCCCGCGGCCGAAGAGATTCTACTGGCGGCGTGGGGAAGTGGATGAGGCGGATAAGGAGCTCTTTTAGTATGGCTACCAAAGTGTCCTAGCTCATGTGTTACGTTTCCTATGGAAACTAAAAATCCTTTACAAATCCTATCCTTCAAAGGGAGCCTATGTTTGAGAGGATTACGACTAGATTAATTTCCGTGAAAAGATTTCCTGTTTAACATTTCGGTTGTCCTTCCTTTTTCAAACATTTTCTTCCTCCTATTGTCTTCACTTTTTTCTTTCCAGTCCTAGCTACCGACCTGTTGCATTTTCCTGTTACTACTACTTTACAGACCGCTTTGTGGGCCCCGCTACGGGCGATCTCCTAGCAACTCCACCAGTTTGGGGACAAGGAGGGTTTGGCGATCGGAAAATTTGAACTAATTTTGCACAGATAGTACATCCATGAACAAAAACACCAAGTACATTTAACTTAAAAACATTACTCCCTCCATCCCAAAATACTTGTCCCTTTCGATGGAGGGAGTATCTGCGTCCCAAAATACTTGTCGCTTTGGACGGAGGGAGTATATTACAAACACAAGAAAAGATAAACTACAACTAAAACCATGAAATGAAAAACTACAACTAAAAACATGAAACAAAAAACTACAACTAAAAACATGAAAAGAAAACACCTAAATACTACTCTACTCAGCCTCCACCTCCTCCTCCTCGGGTGGGTCCTCGGGCTCCTGACCCTCCTCTAGCGCCTCGGGCTCCGGCGGCGGAAGGTGACCCAGTCTCAAGGCCACCGCCACGACGAGGTTGCGACGACCCACGACGCCGAGCTCGGCCGCCATTGTCTCCCAGAGGGAGTCGAGACAAGAGGCCTCGTGCGAGAGGCCGAAGACGTAGTCGGCGTGGTGTCCATTCCAGTACTTTGTGGAAGGGTATCGAGCCCAAGGCATTCCATAGAGTGAGATGTATCCGTAAATACATCTCGGGCCATGTTGAGCAGGAGGGTATCCTTCACGCGCGGTGGCGAGGGGGGTCCAGCCGCGGCCACTTACCGGCGGCCGGGTCCCTCGGCGAGATCGGTGGCGGAGGGTTGCTCGAGCTCAAAAGCATTTGCTATATACTAGCCGCGGCTAGGTTTTGTGGAGAGATGAGAGGATGTTGGAACGGTTGTGCGGAAAAGACGATGGCGCGGGTGACCATCTTATACTCCCTCCGTCCCAAGTGAACTCTATTTTTAGGATTCAAACCGCACATTAGTCAACACATAAAATTACCCTAACACCCTTTATCAATACATATCCTCCCACTTTCGATTCAATGCCAGCAAGTTGCTACGGCAACAAAGGACAGTAGCTGAAAATGTGCAGAGCACACAGCTGACATGACCATACAGTGAAAGTAAAGTTGAGCTAGGACAAAAAAAAATTAGCTTGAAATAACTGCCCACACACCACCATCCCTCTTCTCTGTGCGTACTAAAAATCATCGGGCGTCTCATCGTCTTCTCCGCGCGTACTAATGAAGAGTAGTAAGACGACACACCATCCTCTACTCCACCACACACACCATCCTCTTCTCCGCGCGTACTCTTCCTCTCTGTCGCGCGCGCCCTCATTGGTTCCCTTTGAAGCCCATATAGTTCCCCTTGCCGCACGATATTGCAGTCCTGATCGCGGGGTGGGTCGCCCCAACCTCCACCTAGCCCATGGACGACCTCTCCAGTCTGCGCGCCACCTAAAAGGCCATGCACACGGCGTGACGTGATCCCGCCGTGGGCAGGCGCGTGGCGCTGGAGTGGGAGAGCAGCTGGGAGTGGTTCCAACGACACGAGAACGGGAGCTACGACGCCCTCGTGGAGCGCCTGACCAACGTGGGCAACCCTCATGCGTGCTACGTCACCGGGTCCGACCTCGTCTTCAACTACGGTCGCGTGCAGGCACAACGGGGCACCCAGTTCCTTGCCCGGGCGGCCACGAACGGCCACAAGGTGGCAGCCTACGTCCTCGCCATGCTCCACTACGACGCCGACCGCGGGGACCGCGACGCCCTCGAGTATATCCGATAGGTCGAAGGCGAGGCCCACGTCGGTGACAATGCGGCCAGGTCTGTCGCGATGAATAGGACCAACACGGAGTGCTGCCGGTGTCGGAATCAGGCCATGCAGAGGCTCAACGTTTTTGTGAGCTGGAGGTTACTGCGTAAGCCTCCTCTGGGACCGCCGTCAGTGGCGCTGCCCGAAATTGACGATTATGTTTGCCGCTGCCCAACAGGGGGGAACCAGGGGCCAGCCCGCTGCGGCCGGCGAGGGTGGTACGAGTGGACCGTCTTCTGTACTGAGAACTGTAGGATTGAGCGCGAGTATGACCTGTTTTGCCATAATGTGTTGTACTCTATGGTTTATATTCCCTCCATTCCCTTTTGGATGCGCTACCCCTAGTTCTCCCAACGCCAATGAAAAGTGAACAAAGGGAGTACAATATATAAAATAGACTTGTATAAGGCATGTTGATGTGTTTCTCCTATATATGCATGCTCGTCTCTGATGAATGTTACACTTGTTGTGTTTCCCCTATGCGCGCTCGTCTTTTGTTTAGCCCCGTTTGCATCAAAGGAAAATCACGGGGGTAGTTTAAAGGAATGGATTCCTTCGGAAGTGACACATGTGCTTTAAAAAATCTAGGTCTATAAATTTTGGCTTCACTAATAATAAAGTTGTATAAATTGCTACTTCTATACAGGTTCAAAATTAAGTACTACTAGATATAAACACAGTGATATAAACAAGGATTAAAATAAAGCATACGCATAAAATCTCTTCAACCAGCAACACAGTGATATAAACAAGGATTAAATACTAGATATAAACATCGACGGAACCAAACAATGGTGTTCAACGTACCATTCCAGGCAACAAACTAATTAATTTGACAGTACTAGCTCTTACATAATCAAAAAACACAAAATAAACTAATCGGCACATCTAGTCCGCACCACATCTCTTCAAGCAGCACCTTTAGTCCGTCAGCTAGTTCCATGCATCGTCCTGCACCACCACCTTGCTTGGGTCTACCTCCATGCATCCTGCATCACGACAACCTTGCTTGGACCACCGTCATTGTTTTCAACAGCGATTAGTTTATGGCATCATCAAATCTGGAGTAATTTTTCTAGATCATTTGGCGCCGAAAAATAGTTAACACGCTATATATGAGGAGAAAGATTAGGATATTATATGCTACCTGCGCCGTGGACAACATATCCGACGCTTCATTATTCTGGTCGCTAGGATCATTCTGCCCCAAGTCATCTGGGGCAGCAGGCGGAGGACCTTGATCATCAGGATAAGGACCAGGCAAGACTGGTCTGTGGTAAGGTGGGGGTTGCCATTGAAAGGCGGGGGGTCCTCCTCATCACCCGGAAGGTGGTCCACAAAATCAAGACCTAGGACGTAAACTGGTACAGTCCATGAAGGTCCTTCCCCGCCGATTTCGTTGCCTCTCCTGAGAACAAGGCTTCGAGGGATGTCAAGTGGATTATCCAGTCCGTGCAATAATAACATCACGAGTCTCGCGACTGTTCAGAATTTTGCAAGAAAACAACATGACAAAACGTGAAAAGAAAAAATATCAAAAAAAAAAGAGAAACACAACATCACGACTGGAGATGTTTTTCGATTCACGCACGAAGTGGGTTAAAGGTTAAAACTTGGCGTCGTTAAAGGAGATGTTATTTGATAAAAGGAGAATTTTTCGATAATACATCAGACACATTGTTCATGAACATAAAAGACATATTACATTAACATACTACCAACACATATATTACAAACAAGAGTAAAGAAAACATGGACGAAAAACACGTAGAAACAAGAACAAAACTACTCCTAATCCTATTCTACTCGGAGGCCTCGTCCACCTCCGCCGCCGTGCGCGCTGCGGCCGACGCATCCTACGGCGGCTCCGCCTCCGCCTCCGACGGTGGCGCCGACTCCTCTTCCGTCTCCACACCGAGCTTACAGGCGACGCTGTGCAGAATCTTCCAGCGGCCCTGTACCCCAGCAACCTCCGCGATCGTCTCGTGGAGGGCGTCGAGACGAGCGGCCACAAAGCATAACCCGAACAAGTAGTAGCGGACGGAGTCCATGCTGGGGAGCTAGGGAAGCCTCCCAAGACCCAGACGGCGACAAATGAGAGATGTATTGTTAAATACATCCGACGACATTGTGTCCAGCGCTCTTTAATGTTCGACGGCGGGGGACACATCGTCTTCAACATCTTTAATTCGGCGCGTTAATTCGTCGATGCGGGCGGTAAAGAGGCGGACAGTCTCCTGTAACCAGTCGGGCTGAGGAGATGCGGGCGCCGCCATCAGTTCCACCGGCATTGCTGGTGGCGATGGAAATGGAGAAGGAGGTTCGGAGGACGTCGATGGCCTAGAGCGCTTCGGCAGGGGGCTACCCATTTGTGTGGCGACGGAGGTGCAGAGAAAGAGCGAGAGGTGGTCGACGGTGGTGGGGGGAGAAGTTTGGAGGCTAGGATCTAAGGAGCGGTGCAGTGGAGAAGCAAGAGAACGGTGATCCTTTATAGCGGGTCGTCGTCTAATAGCGGGCGTGTGGTGAAGGGTCCCCGTCTCGGTGTCGGTTTTTGACAGGCGGTTTTTAAGTTTATCTCAGGCGGGTTTTACTTACCATCCGCCTGATAAGATATTTAATCAAGAATATTAATTAAGAAGGAGTAAATATCTTCACAGGTGGTCGGTACTTAATAACCATCAAGGAAGATTTTTATCTCATACGGGTATTACTTACCAACCGCCTGAGATAATGCCCGATATTGTTCTTCAGTTTCCTTATCCCTTGCTTCTTTTTTATTTAGATTCCAATATAAATACTCAAACATGTTTAGATTTTGCAAATTGTGTCCAAATTCGATGATTCTTTCTTCTACATTTGTATAGAATCAACATCTACCGCATGAACAAAATATTTTAAAACTTGTATAGCTGACATTATAATGTTTTGGTAAATATCAAATTAATTTCTACTCACATATTATTCACATTTGTGTATCTCATAAAAAAAGGATCCTTCACTCAAATTTGTTTGTATGAACATATTTGTATCACTTATACATGTATGAATTTTTTTAATTTTTTTAAAAGCATTCCAACATGTCAAACTTCAAATTATCCATCATTCTAACTAAATGCTCATATACATATGAGGCATTCATCAAATTATGAACACACATTGATTCAAAAAAATTAAAAAAATCTGAAAAAATTCATAGAGGTTGGTATGATGAGTAAAAATGTCCACTGAAAAAATAAATGAAAAAGGCATTATATTCATCAAGACAGAAAAATGAAAAATAGCATTTGTTGTATGTTTTTTATGTTCTGACTAATTTCAAAAGATTTATGAAGTGAAATTTAATGGTAACCTTTACTTATCAATAATATTACAAGAAAGTGGAATTTTGCCTTTAAAAGGACCCACATTTAATCAAAAATATTAATTAAGAAGAAGTAAATATCTTCACAGGCGGTTGGTACTTAATAACCGTTTGAGAAGATGTTTATCTCAGTCGGATATTACTTATCAACCACTGAGATAATGCCCGATACTGTTCTTTAGTTTCCTTATCCCTTGCTTCTTTTTTATTTAGATTCCAATATAAATACTCAAACATGTTTAGATTCTGCAAATTGTGTCCAAATTCGATGATTCTTTCTTCTACATTTGTATAAAATTAACATCTACCACCTGAACAAAATATTTTAAAACTTGTATAGCTGACATTGTAATGTTTTGGTAAATATCAAATGAATTTCTACTCACATATTATACACATTTGTTTATCTCATAAAAAAAGATCATTCACTCAAATTTGTTTGTATGAACATATTTGTATCATTTATACATGTATGAATTTTGTTAATTTTTTTAAAAAACATTCCAACATGTCAAACTTCAAATTATCCATCATTTTAACTAAATGCTCATATATACATATAAGGCATTCATGAAATTATGAACACACATTGATTCAAAAAAAATTGAAAAAATCTAAAAAAATTCATAGAGGTTGGTATGATGAGTAAAAATGTCCACTTAAAAAATAAATGAAAAAGGCATTATATTCATCAAGATAGAAAAATGAAAAATAGCATTTGTTGTATGTTTTTTATGTTCTGACCAATTTCAAAAGATTTATGAAGTGAAATTTAATGGTAACCTTTACTTCTCAATAATATTACAAGAAAGTGGAATTTTCCCTTTTTAAATGACCCACATTTAATCAAGAATATTAATTAAGAAGAAGTAAATATCTTCAGAGGCGGTTGGTACTTAATAACCGTCTGAGAAGATGTTTATCTTAGGCGGATATTACTTACCAACCGCTGAGATAATGCCCGATACTATTCTTCAGTTTCCTTATCTCTTGCTTCTTTTTTATTTAGATTCCAATATAAATACCCAAACATGTTTAGATTCTGCAAATTGTGTCAAAATTCGATGATTCTTTCTTCTACATTTGTATAAAATTAACATCTACCACCCAAACAAAATATTTTAAAACTTGTATAGCTGACATTGTAATGTTTTGGTAAATATCAAATGAATTTATACTCACATATTATTCACATTTGTGTATCTCATTAAAAAAAGATCCTTCACTCAAATTTGTTTGTATGAACATATTTGTATCATTTATACATGTATGAATTTTGTAATTTTTTGTAAAAGCACCACCACGACGATGATGACGACGATGACAACGGTGACGACGACGGCGACCACCACCACCACCACCACGACAACGACGACGACGAGGAGGAGGAGGGCCGCTTGTCGCGGTTTGAGATGTTGGGGGAGAGGGCAGAGGAGGCGAGGTCGGCAGAGTATTTTTTAGGAGTTCTTGTACATATTTCTTTTGTAGTTTTAGGAGTTCTTGTACATGTTTAGCTTCAATTCTGTTCTTGTGCATATTTCTTGTGTTTTGTAATATATATGTGTTCATTCATGTCAATGAATACTGGTGTGTTAGAATTTCTGGATTTCAATCAAGTGAATGTGCTCTAAGTTTAGTGATGTGTTAATCTATCACAAGTGAACCGAGCAAATTGGAGAAAAACAAAAGATCTTAGGGTTTGAAGCTCGTCTCGATTTGTAATTGCAAAGCTAAAGGAGACAAACAATGACTTTAAGCGCGTCTCGCATCGCTTTGTGATCGATGGACATCCGATCTATCGCCCATCGTTGTCTCCTATTTGGGTTTCTTACGTAGTGTAATTGGTTGATCATGTTTGCGGTCCGTGCATGTTAGACATAGCTAGAATTAAAACACCTCGGTCATGTTTAACAGCACTAACATGCATGCATATATATATACCTCAAACCTCGGTAATGCGTGCAGGACTAGGCCAATGATCGCTGCAAGGCGTCCCCTGGCACGGACGCGCGGTCACGAAGTTGGCTTAGGCGTGTACGGACGGATTTTTTTATATAACGAAAAAATTGTTTTTCCCCGCGTGTAAATTTACTCCTAATGGGACGCGTTGAGCCGTTGGGACTGAGAGGATGCAAACCACGGTTTCAAGAAAACCGGGGCCACCGACCGGTTCATAATTAAGCGCGGTTTCCTCTAGCGTTCGATCATCTTGACACGCCCGCTTAAATGATGACCCGCTATAAAGGCTCACCGTCCTCATGCTTCTCTGCCGCACCACTCCTTAGATCCTAGCCTCTAAACTTCTCCCCCCACCACCGTCGACCACCTCTCACTCTTTCTCTGCACCTCCGTCGCCACACAAATGGGTAGCCCTACACCAAAGCGCTCTAGGCCATCGACGTCCTCCGAACCTCCTTCTCTGTTTCCATCGCCGCTGGCAATGCCGGTGGAACTGATGGCGGCAACCCGCTTCTCCACCGGCGGCGCCTGCACTTCCTCATCCTGGTTGGGTTGAGCAGACTCTCAGACTCCTCACCGACCGCATCGACGATCTCGATCGGCGCCTTAAGGTGGCCACCGACGCCAAGTCTGTCGCCGCTCATAGAGCACTAGCGCTCAACGTAGTAGCGCGGAAGGTCTTTCCGACACAGATTGCTCGTGTCGCCGTCTGGGTCTTGGGACCCTTCCCCTCCACACGAGCATGGACACCGTGGGCCACTACTACTACGGGTTGATGACTGTGGCCGATCGTCTCGACGCCCTCCACGAGACAATCACAGAGGTTGCTGGGGTAGAGGGCCTCCTGAAGATTAAGCACCGCGTCACCGGGAAGCTTCAGACTGTGATGGAGGTTGAGGAGTATGAGGCGACTTGGGCAGCGGCGGCAGCGGAGGAGGCAGAGCAGGAGGCGTCTCTTGAGGCGGAGGTGGACGCGGCTATGGAGGCGGTGGCAGCGGCGGAGGAGGAGCAGGAGGAGGCGGAAGCGGCGGCGGAGGCGGAGGCGGCAGCAGCGGCGGCAGCGGTGGAGGAGGAGGAGGAGGAGGAAGCACTGGCGGCGAAGGCGGAGGAGGCGGCAGCGGCGGAGGAGGAGGACGTGGTTTTGTCCCAGTAGAGTAGTATTAGGAGTAGTTTATCTATTTCGTGATCTCTGAGTAGAGTAGTATTAGGTGTACTTTATCTTGTTCTTGCTGTCTACTACATGTTTTCCTATTACTTGTTTGTTAATGAAATATGTCTTTATGTTCATGAACAATGTGTTCTATATATGCAATATCGAAAGACTTCTTTTATCGAAAACATCTCCTATATGTTTGTAACTTGGGACAATCTATATTTCTTGTGGCTGAATGAATGAAATCCGGTGAACATTATCCTTACAAGTAATAGAACTAACAACAGACATGATGCATAATTAACTTGATTAGGAAATTACGTCATCTAAATTGCTAACTAGTCCATCGCCTGATGCAACAGGTGCATGAAAAGTACTTTATCCGTTGTAACTAATATCCGGTGACATTGTTGATATATATATCGTATGTACCTATGATACTCGTATCACAGGCGGCTTTGGATCGACGGCCTGAAGATTAGACATCACAGGGGGAAATGTTTTTTTGTAGTAGTAATATATACTCTGTATATGTTACCATTTCATTGCGATGAATGTTATATATAAAATGCTGATTGTTTACCTTTTACTAGACCATGGATTTGCCGTCCTCCTTTCGTGGACTTGAGTGTTCTGTATTTGCATGTCGTTTGCATTAGCACAATGATACATTTGGCGATTCATATTTTTGTTCGTATTTTTTTGGAATGTCCCACTACCACATGACTGCTTTTACATCTCCATGAAAACAAAGATGAACGGCAGGTAGCGGTCCCTCGAAAAATTTTTCGTTTTTCTTGGCGCGCACAATTGAGATTTTCACAATTGAAACTTCACTCCGTGCACCCAAAATTCCAGTCCCGCCCATTTGTAGCTAGCCACGACGAATATAAAAGTGCGTCTCCCTCTAATCCCTCAGTGGCTTCCGTTCCCGGCACACATGTTCTCCTTAGTGCTTTGTTCCAAACTTGCATTCCTAAGAAATTCCCGTGTGAGTGGTGGTGGTGACTGTGGGTACAACATCGAGCGACCAAGTTTGACGGGCTCTACCGAACATCTTCGTCGCCGACCCCGCCTTGCGACATCTCGGACTCTAGTTTTGTGCTACGTAAGTTCTACACGATCCATGCCTTCTTTTTATAGAGCTACTCCCTCCTTATCGCTTTAGTTGTCGTCCCAACTCCTTATATGCTCTTATGTTTCATGAATGTCTAGTATAAAATCTGATTAATGGTGCAATCGTGCAATCAACTATCCTCAATCGTTAGATCTGCATCCTACAGTCGATTCATCTTTTTATTTTACCCTAGCATCTGATTGCATTCTACTTTTTTCCATATATAAAATACACTACACCTCTGCCCCGAAATAAATGTTGCTCCGACAGTTTATGGTAGTGTATTTCTAGTACATTTCCATGTCAGGAAAGATAACTATTAAAAACCGCATGTACTATGTAATTTCTTGATTTAGAAGTAAATGACATTAGACTTATCTTATCAACCACTCCCAATGTTGTACTCTCATTCCTGTGTTCCAAACTTGTATTCCTAAGATTTTCAGTTCCCACGGTTTATACACGTTTTTCTTGTTTTTCTTTCTTGGATTGTACGGTTTTTTTCCTACTCCTTCATTTCTAATTCCTCCGTTTAAAACAAACGTTTTTAGTTCATAGCAACCACACCGCCCGATCTAAAATACACATCCTCATGTAATCTGATGTTATCACTGTTACTTACTATATATACTCTTTACTTTAGGAACAAGACACCAAACCGTCATGTCGTCTATAAGTAATCGTGATGGGCAACAAGCACCTGGTATAACTATAAATGTGTTTACTATCAAAATACACATATTTATAACACATTAATTCCTTTGCATCGTATGCAGAGAATATTGCAGCACCTGATGCTCAAGAACCCCGAGATTCGTCATCCCATGCTGGTACTACAAGTATAAATATGTACCAGGCTCTACTAAATATTTTAGCATTGCGATTGTAGTTTCCCAGTCCCAGTTAACAGTTAATCAGTATATGTGATGGCGTGATTTATTGATGCCTACACACGCACGATGGGCTCTCTCGCCGCCGGCCACTCCGGCACCGGCGACCACACCCTGCTGCTGCTCACTTCAGTGTCCTCCCCGACGCATCTCCCTCCACCATCGCCACGTGCCATCCTTCGCGTGTCATGATGACCCCGCCGCCCGCAAACCGCTGTCGCTGCCGGTCACTCCGGCACCGGCCGGTGCCCACGCCCTGCTGGTGAGTATATGTGATGGCGTGATTTATTGATGCCTACACGCGCACGCTGGGCTCTCTCACCGCCGCCACTCCGGCACCAGCGACCACGCCCTGCTGCTGCTCACTTCAGTGTCCTCAGAAACGCGTCTCCCTCGACCATCGCCACGTCCCATCCTTCGCGTGTCCTGATGACCTTGCCGCCCGCAAACCCATGTCACCGCCGGTCACTCCGGCACCGGCCGGCGCCCACGCCCTGCTGGTGGTCACTTCATTGTCCTCCCCTACGCGTCTCCCTCCATCTCCACGTCCCATCGTTCACGTGCCATGATGACCCCGCCGCCCACAACCCCCTGGCCATTACGGCGTACCTACATGCTATGCCCCATATGACATGGCATACCCTGGAAAAAATAGTCCAATATCATTAACCCCTATCCACTAAGAAATTTTAGTATCATATAGTTTAGAGATGCATGTACATGAGGGTTCATTGCTGCTTATATGATCTAAATTCCGTTTTTTACACTGCCAAATGCGTTGCTGATGTCTCGTAATTAACGCAAGATTATATTCATGTATCCGTTCTAGTAGCACTTTAGGGCGAGATGCTAACATGCAGAGCAAAATATCAGTATGCAATCCACCTAAATTTAATTCCAAGATCCGCCACACTGTCCTCCTAGCCTCGAGATTTGCTCCCGGGTGATATCAATGGACGCAGATCACCTGACTTATACGTTTTTACTGCACGCGATGCAGTAAAGATCCAACGGAATCACACTGTTGGATCTTTACTGCATTGCCTGCAGTAAAAACATAAGTCACGTGAGATCACCGGTGTGATCTGGACGTCAATCCTCTGACTTAAATGTGGTCACTGCACTGCCAGACCGAACCCTAGCTTTGTTAAACGTCGCAAGCTGCCCGCCTCATCTGTCTTGCATCCTCTACCTGCTAATACCGCTAACGTCCATGACTCGCCCTGCCACCAATTCGCCTCAAGACATGCTCCTGCAGATGTCGGTCAGGCCGAATCGGCAGTACTGCAGAGGATGAGCACCCAGCGAACCCTCTCTTTCTCTAGCATCGCCAGCTACTGTCTTGCCTGCTTCGCAGCTGGACAGAAAATCCCCTGCAGTACTACGAGTGCTGTAGCGCCACTAACTACTGCCTGATGCCTGATTGTAGGGTATGAACAGCAACAAAGAAGTCAACAAGTCGATGCATCGCCCAATATGGAGCAAAATGCTGTTGCGATGCGGTGTTCCCACGCTCGTATTTGCCGCACTCGTCCTGAAGATGGTAAAACATCAGACTTCTTCTTCTTTCACACTATTTGTACATGATATAGGCCTGGTCAGTTGCTAATTTGCTTTAAACGTTTACCGTTTAAATGACACTAACAGAAGGAAAGAAGTTTGGAAGAGGGGTGGCTAAAGGACTTAAGGTTGCTCAATTGCGCTATCTAGCATCTGCAAATAGAATAAATGATCAGAATAAGAAGCTACAAATTCAGTGGTCCGATAGGTTGGGTGCTGCGGTTGGTCCTAATTAGCGGCACTTTGTCGATGATGTGGTTATTACAACAAAAAAAATGCACCCCTTGCTGGTGTAAGGAAGTGGGCAGAGGTTGGCGATACTTCGAAGAGCGATATAGTGAGAGACATTCTGGTTAGTGTTGTGACACCCACACAAAAGTATTTTTTTTCTAGCGACCTCCATCTTGTACGTTTATAACAGTGTGATATACAATGTACAGAATGCCTGGGACTTGGAGGACACAGATCATACTAGAAGAAAAATATTGAAGATTGCTGGTGAGCGCTACAAGGGGTGGCGATCAGCATTGCATGCCACCTATAAGAAGTATTTGACCGATGAGGAACGTATACAAAACAAGCCTGTTGACGTAGCAGATTCTGTTTGGTTGGCGCTTATGGACTATTTATGGCCCAAGCGATTCAAGGTCAGCTAGCTTTCTAATACCTTCATATCCTACAAAAACTATTTGATAACACCCATTCGTGAAATTAATTCTTAAAATTGCAGTCAAAGCAGAACCAATTCACGAAATCGAAGTACTCAAAAGACAAAACACTTGCTTGGCTCGAAATCCTATGCCCAACTTAGTTACGAGAAGGTATGAAAACTAAATCATGCTTTTAGTTTGCACTGCAATCATTCAATCAAATTTTACTTGTATTTGATGTAGCGAGACCCAAAGACCGGATAAGAACCCGATGACATAGAACTGTGGGAGGCAAGCCATGTGAAGAACGGTCAATGGGCAAACGAGCAGGCATAAGCTGTACATGTGAGAAACACTTCAAACAGTCCCCATTTAAATAAATATTTACAATGTACATGTGACTTTTCTTTTTGTATATAGACCCAGGCACGTGGCCAAATCAACGTCAAGGAAGCTGAGCTGGGAGTCCCAATCCGAGATGAGGAAAGAAACAACATCTTCCAGCTTACTTATATAGCCGCAACCGGTTCTGGAGGATCACAATTTCGGGGGCGTGGTTATATGGCTAAACCTAATGTTTTTGAAAGACTGCGTATCCAGATGTCTGACCAGCTCGTCCAGCAAGTTCGATCCTTGCAAAATAGAAATGAAGACCTCAACTCTCAGGTGCAAGAGTTGGAAGGAAGAAATGATTATATGACCTCCCAGATAGATGGCTTCGTCCAGGCAAATGAACAGCTCAACCAGGAAGTCTAGGCTTTACATGATCAGATGGCAGCCAATTCTGCACGGTAAGAAAAGGAGCTAGCAGACATGCGCAGAATGATGGAGAGCTTGCAAAATCAACAACGGCTTGTAGGAACTCCATAAAAGGCTTCTGCTCGCACCAAGTCGAAGTTGAATGTTCTAGAAACTATTCCTAATACTACAACTCTTCACGGTGCTATTTTAATGGGTACAATGTTGCCACCTGAAAAAACTGTAAATAACATTGTCTCGCAACAACGCAAGAGTCCTTGAGCGTTGCATTAATTGCTGGATGTTTGTTGTTAAGTCGACAGACATATCATGTGCGAATAAATTTATTCTGTTGCCACTAGTTTTGAAACTTGGTGCATTAGGATTCTAGTGCCGCTAATTACAAAACGTGGCATTAACAGATTATTGCGACGAAAATAAACTGTTGTAATAGGAAGCTAGCTATTGCCACAAATTATAAAACGTTGCACTACAAACATTTGGCTATGACCAAAAAAGCGTTGCACTAGACTGCTATTGCCACCACCCAGCGAATGTCGCATTACGACCCTGTTGCAACAGATTTGAATATGTTGCATTACGAACCTATTGCCACACATCAGAAATCGTTGCAATACAATACTATTGTCACGGTTTTGAAATCGTTGCAATACCATACTATTCGCCATGAACGTGAAATCATTGCATTACCGTATTATTGGCCACGGCTGTGAAATCGTCGTGATACCATGTTATTCGCCATGAGTGTGAAATCGTCGCGATACCGTACTATTCACCACAGAAGTGAAATCGTTGCAACACCGTAGTATTCGCCATGAATGTGAAAATGTCGCAATACGATATTATTCGCCACGAGTGTGAAATCATCGCGATACCGTACTATTCGCCGCGGATGTGAAAACGTCACGATACCATATTATTCGCCACGAGTGTGAAATCGCCGCGATACCGTACTATTCGCCACGGATGTGAAATCGTTGCAACACCATACTACTCGCCACGAATGTAAAAACGTTGCCATACCGTACTATTCGCTACGGATGTGAAATCATTGCAACACCGTACTATTCGCCGCGAATGTGAAAACGTCGCGATACCATACTATTCGCCACGAGTATGAAATCGTCGCGATACCGTACTTATCGCCATAGATGTGAAATCGTCGCAAATAATGTACTATTCGTTGCAATACGTTAAATCATCGCAATACGTTAAACCGTTGCAATACCATACTATTTGCCACGAACGTGGAGTCGTCGCAATACCATACTTGTTGCCCCGAATGTGGCATCGTTGCAACACCGTTATTTTCGTTGCAATATATTAAATTGTCGCAATACGTTAAACCATTGCAATACCATATTATTTGTCACGAACGTGGAGTCGTTGCAATACCATACTTTTTGCCACAAATGTGGCATTGTTGCAACACCGTTATTTTTGTTGCAATACGTTAAATCGTCGCAATAGGTTAAACCGTTGCAATACCATACTATTTGCAATGTACGTGGAGTCGTTGCAGTACCATACTTTTTGCCACGAATGTGACGTCGTTGCAACACCGATATTTTCGTTGCAATACGTTAAATCATCGCAATACGTTAAACTGTTGCAATACCATACTATTTGCCACCAACGTGGAGTCGTCGCAATACCATACTATTTGTCACGGATGTCAAGTCATCGCAATAACCTATTGCCACGGCTGTTATCGCCACGAGTCAGAAAAACTATCGCGACATTCTATTTCATTGCGACAACAACCTATCGCGACGAATTTCGACCTATTGCAATGATTTTTTTCGTTGCAATAAACCGGAATCCTGGTAGTGTCTTCTCTGCATTGGACACTAACGGGGCACTTGCGTCCTTCTAAAAATGTCCCAGGATTTGTTGCCAAAGGCAACTAGAGAGACCGATGCAGTGTTGTCTTTAAATCCTCTTGTTGTTGTGCCTTTTGTTCCTGAAGTAAACAACCGTCTCTCTGAAGGTTATCTTCCTCCCCAACCACTAGAAACTTGCTCTGCTGTGGCAAACTTTTCTATCGACCCATCGCCCCCCCCCCCCCCCCCAGAGCAACTGTGGTCGATGGTGGTGCCCACCGGCTGGCCCGCAAAAGTTGCTTCATCTCGGGTGACATCACCAAAAAGCAAGAAGAGTTTGCCCATGCTATCTCTAATGAGGTACTCTACCTCTCCTGCGCCCAGAAATTTGCCCTCATTGAACATATTTCTTCTTACATTGAGGATTCCCTTCACCTTCATGTCATTAAATTGTTACCATCCCTTTTGCATTGGCCTCTTCTGTCTGGGCGACACTTTTGAAAGAGATTCCCTGATCCTAGTAACCCACATTGGGTTGATGATCATCTCTTTAGCTTTGTTAGTCATGATGAGGCCCCTTTGAACTTTTGTCGTACTATCTTTACCAAGAAGCTTTGGGTTATGTTCCCTGGTCTACCTGTGGACTTAAGAGAATTTCATCATATTAAGTCGCTTGGTGCTTCCTTTTGTCAGCTCCTTTTTTGGAGTAAGGATTATCCAGTGATCACCCGTTCTGTAGCCTATGTCTTAGTGGAAGACATTCTAGACAGTCCTAGGAGCATTGTGATCAAGCATGGTCTTGAATGGGGGGGGTGTGCCTTTCAATGCTTCTTCTATTGATGATTTCCCTTGTTGCGAGGTTCCTCCACCTCCGTTCAATGGCAACACCCATCCTGTTAGTGGTCCAATTGTTCCGGTTACATGTCGCAATGAAGGTTTCCCTTCTCCATGCTCCTTGGAATTCTCTACTAATAAATTACCCTCTCTCGGCATCTCTATTGCTGGCACCAGCAGTTCCTTATCTCTAGGCAGACAGATCAGCGTGCTGCTCAAGCTCCTTCTGGCTCATCACCTGACCCAGTGGTGATTGCTCTAATCAATTCCTTTAGAGATTGGATTGCCAACCTTGATCGTCAAGCTGGTGGCATGTGTTGTTCCTTGGTTACTCTGCACCATGAAAGCAGAGAGATTACTAGCATTCACTTTAACCCAGTAGTTGAGATAGTGGCCCCTAGAGCCGAGGGTCCTTCCCTGCCTGTTGATAATGTTGTTGAGGACCTGCCTATTGGTCCCCCGCCTGGTTTTAATGAGTTCTCCCCTGAACCTCCAAGCAACAACCATTCTCGCAGCCCCTTGTGCCATATCATCACAAGATCTATGGCCAAGCAGAAGGGCAAGGTTCCCCTCATAGAAGGGAATGTTCGCATAAGCCAACGCCTGAACAAAATCTGCAAAGGAAAGAAGGTGGTGCAAGATTCGAGTGTCTATCTACGGGACTCTCCGACGACGGCCCTCATGGGCATCGCATCGATCCACCACCCCGGGATGATGGCTTTGGGTCAGTATTGACCCACACTACATCCCGGTGAAAGGTATGTGCTCTGTTGAACCACCCCGCTCTACTCGCTTATTCAGTTCTTTGCGTGATCAGAGTTCACATCCTCCTAGCTTCAGATCTAACCTGCCTATACTACCATTTCCAACATTTGATAGTGATGCCCCTAAACTTTGGTGCACTAAATCCGAAAGCTATTTCGATATGTTTTCTATTGACCCTGGTATATGGATCAAAATAGCCTAACTGCATTTTGAGGGTCCAGCTGCGCTTTGGCTCCAATCTGTTCTGGGGAAACTGTCCTTTGCATTGTGGGATACGTTTTGCTCTTTAGTCCACGACAGATTTGGTAGAAACATACACGAAATACTCATGCGCAAACTCTTGCACATCAAGCAAACCGACACTGTGTCTGATTAAATTTCCAAATTCTCTAAACTTATGGATCAGCTTCATGCCTATGAATCACAAACAGACCCCTTGTTTATTACTTCATGTTTCATAGATGGCCTAGAGAGGATATACGCGCTACTGTTTTACTGTAACGCCCAATGGACTGGAATACTGCTTGTGTTTTGGCCTCTCTGCAGGAGGAGGTCGCTGATGCTTCAAGGAAACGTGACTGGAGATGCCCTGACATTGGACCTACTCACAATGTGGAATTACCCAATACCACAAGGCCTTATCGTGGTGGTTATCCTCTATTACCACCTCCTAGACAAGACGTTTAGAAGCCACCACAAGTTTCAGACAGTAGGAAGCTCTCTGAACCCACTCATCAACTAAGCTCTGACAAGCTGGAAGCCCTACGTGCTTACCGAATGGATTCTGGCTTGTGTAAAGTTTGTGCTGAAAAGTGGCATAAGGGACACAAATGCTCCTCTTCAGCTCAACTTCATGCTATCAAAGAGTTGTGGAAACTATTTCACATCGATGAGAATCTTTCAGTCCCTCCTGAAGACAATGATGAACATCAATTCTTTCTAGCTCTGTCTCAAGTTGCCTTTTCAGGTTCAGAATCCCCTAGGACAATGAAGTTTCTTGGATGTATTCAGAATCTGGAAGTCCTCATTCTCGTGGACCGTGGTAGCTCAAATTTTTTATCAGTTCCAGAGTTGCTACCAAGTTGGCTGGAGTTACTATGTTGCCTACAACAATACAAGTGGTAGTGGCTAATAGTGCTAAACTCTCCTGTCAGAAAGAGCTAAGATAAGCTGCCTGGTCTATTGACAGTTATCACTTTATTCGGACTCAGAATCATCCCCTTACACAGTTGTGACATAATTGTGGGCATGGATTGGTTGGAGCTTCATAGCCTCATGCAAGTGCACTGGAAACAAAAAATGGATGTCCATACCTTACAATGATTCTACTATATTGCTGCAGGGTATTTTGCCTGAATTACCAAGTGATACATTGGTACAAGTACTCTCCATTGATAGTTCTGACAGTACAACTTCCCTGGAGTCATTACCTGCAGACATTCAGTTTATTCTCCAGACTTCTTAACCTTACTTGAACCACCATCTGGCATCCCTACCAGCCGAGCCTGTGACATAAGATCCCTCTTGTCCCTGGTGCAGCTCCATTCAACATAAAGTCCTATAGATACCCTCCTAAATTGAAGTCTGAAATCGAGTCTCAGGTGTAAGAAATGTTGAAGACTGGACTGATACAATATAGCACAAGTCCATTCAGTTCCCGGGTACTTTTAGTTAAGAAGAAGGACAATACTTGACGTTTTGGTGTGGACTTTAGACATCTCAAAGCTTTGACTGTCAAAAGACAGTTTCCCATACCCATCATGGAAGAAATTTTTCAGGAACTGTCAGCAGCAAAGTGGTTTACTAACCTTGACCTCAGAGCTGGTTTTCATCAAATCTTGTTCCACCCAGGTGAAGAGTACAAAACAGCATTTTCAACCTATGAAGGTCACTTTGAATTTCGAGTGCTTGCCTTTGGCCTCACTGGGGCTCCTGGCACCTTCCACAGGAGCTATGAATGCCACCCTTCAGCCACTCCTAAGAAGATGTGTTATGGTGTTTTTTGATGATATACTCATATATAGTTCAGACTATGATTCTCATCTTCTGCACATTAAACAAGTACTTGAGTTGCTGCAAAATGATCAATGGAAAAATAAACTCTCTAAATGTATATTTGCCAAGCAAGAACTTAAATACTTGGGACACATTATCAGTTCAGCTGGTGTCTCACAGATCCCAGTAAAATCGATGCTATTGTTTAGTGGCCTAACCCCCAAAATATCAAGGAACTCAGACAATTCTTAGGCCCAGCTGGATACGACCACAAGTTTGTAAAGAACTTTGGTGTTATCAGTAAAAGTCTCACCACATTGCTGAAAAAGAATACAACTTATATTTGAACTTCTCAGCATGACAGTTCTTTTCAGGCCTTAAAAGAAGCACTTTCCTCTGCGCCTGTTCTTGCCCTCCCTGACATCAATCAACCTTTTTTGCATCGAAACAGGTGCTAGTGGCTCAGGTGTGAGTGCAGTCTTTTTTTTTCTCGAATAGGCAAGAGAGATGCACACCTTTGTATTATGAGAAGAAAAAAATGGACCCGTGGTACAGCAAAGCCATCTCATATAGGCTGAAGTCACAATGATGAGATATTGCTAAAAAAACAAAAATAAACGACCCAACCTATACATGAATTAGGTGTCTAAAACCTGCTGCAGGTTGAGGGCTTCGAGTTTTTTTGGCTCCAGCAAAGCACCATAATTTGTATTCATCTGAGAAGGTTCCCATGACCTCATTGATTTAGGGAGATGCTCCATCAAAGACGCACGCATTTTGCTGCTTTCAGATGAGCCAAGCACCCAAGATGGTTAACTCCCCTCTTGGCTTTCAGATGAGCCAAGCACCCAAGATGGTTAACTCCCCTCTTGTGCTCCTTTCTAACTTTACCTGCAATACGACCCCACCAATCTTCAAAAGACTCATCAGTTCTGGTTGGTATAGAGTTTGTCATGTGAGGAAATGATAGCAATCTGAACCAAATCTGTCTCGCAAAGACACGTCAATAGAATGTGTTGGATGGTCTCCTCTTCTTGGTCGCACAAGGGATATTTATCTGGGTGTGGCAGCCCTCGTCTAGAGAGGCGATCAGTTTCTAGCATTTGTTATGAATTGCCAACCACAAAAAGAACTTACATTTCACAGGAGCCCAAGATATCCATAAATGCAGCAACGGTTAAAAAATAATGGCTCCAGCAAAATTCGAAGAATAGCATCCAGAGGTCTCAAAACACCATATATTTTGGTTGTCTTCTGTTGATAGTGTCACATTTTGGATGCTTGCCCATAACTGAAAGTATTCTATTCGCCCATCCAAAGTTAAGCCTCCAGAAATATGGCCCACCCAAGTATTATCATGAACAGCTTCAGCCACTGTTCTGCGTTTTCGTATTCGGGCTGCGACGTGTTGAAACACAATCGTGTAGAGCTCAGCTATAGTCGCTCCTTGCAGCAAAGGATCTATCCAGAATAAAGTGTTGGTTCCATTCCCGACTTGAGTGATCATGGCAACAGCGAGTAGCGCAATAGTGTTTGGATATGTGGGTGCAGTCTTAATGCAAAACAATCACCTAATTGCTTTTGTCCGCAGAGCATTAGGGCCCAAAACCATGGGTTTGTCCACATATGAGAAGGAGTACTTAGCCATCTTATTGGCAGTGAAGCAGTGGTGACCATATTTTTTACGATTTAGAGAATTCTTAATGAAAACTGACCATAGAAGTCTGTCCCAGCTCTCAGAGCAGAGACTCCACACAACATGGCAGCAGAAAGTCTTTACCAAACTGCTTGGGCTGCAATACAAAATCATTTACAAGCAAGGTAGACAAAAACAAGTTGCTGATGCCTTTGTCTAGACGGCCTCATGCAGATTCCCAAGCTTTAGCTATATCCACTGCAACACCATCTTGGCTGACAGATGTTTCTGAAAGTTACAAGTCCGACACTTATGCACTGAACATCCTCTCTGCTCTATCTTTTGATCCCTTATCAGTTCCTGATTTGTCCATGAACAATGGCATCCTAAGGTACAAAGGCCGAATTTGGGTGGGCAACAACCCTGTATTACAACAAAAAATAATATCATCTTGCCACAGCAGTGCCTTGGGAGGACACTCGGGAATACCTCTAACCAAACGCCATATTAAACAGCTCTTCGCTTGGACAGGCCTTAACAATGCAGTTTCTGGAGTTGTCAAAACATGCTCTATTTGCCAACAGGCAAAACCTGATCGATCCAAGTATTCTGGACTCCTTGTGCCTTTGGAAACTCCTACTCAGGCCTGGCAAATCATTTCCATCGACTTCATCAACGGCCCTGCCAAGTCTGACTCAACAAACTGCATTCTTGTGGTAATTGACTCTTTCTTCAAGTATGGTCATTTCCTCAGTTGCTAAAGTCTTTCCGGACAACGTTTACAAGCTTCATGCAATGCCACAAGCTATAGTCTCCAACACGACCCGGTGTTTACTAGCAAGTTCTTGCGTGACCTGATTTCTCTTGCAGACGTCCAATTGCGAATGAGCTCAGCGTATCACCCACAATCAGAGGTCAAACTGAACATCTTAACCAATGCTTGGAAACATTCCTTCGCTGTTTCGTGCACACATGTCCTTCAAAATGGGCCAAATGGGTTTCCCTGGCAGAATTTTTGTACAATACGAGTCTATTCTATGCTCTGAACAAGTAGCCATTTAAAATATTATATGATCACAAACCTGTCCACTTCGTGGTCTTTATCGATGCTTGCTGTTCTAATCACAACTTGGAATGGTTAGAGATATAATACTCCCTCCGTTTGTGAATGATCTGCGTATTATTTTACAACGCGAAGACCAAAGAAAAAACTACCGTCACACGCTTCATCTTCACCTGCGTAAATATTGCATGGGACGTCGCGTCAGCCTCGCCAATTACCATTCACGGCCGCTCGCCTGCTAATAAAAGCGATGTTCGCTTGCACGCTCGTAATGGCATGGAGCAAGAAAATAGGCAGCCAGCTCGTGTTAATCACTACGGCAGTTTTAATCAGTACGACACACGAAGAGTTGCATGCAGCTGCTTTAATTGTGGGCAAGCAAACGAAGCATTTTAGACCGTTAGACGCGGATGATACATAGAAAAATGGTTGGGGCTCCGGCGCGGGTCATTCTCTAACAGAGGGAGTACTATATTAGATGATGTACTAGGGACTTATTTGTATATTTGTACCCATCATTTACTCTATATATTAGAGCCTCCGCCCCTCTCAATAATACAAAGTCATATTCATAACATGGAATCAGAGCCAGGTTAGGGTTAGCTTCTTTCTCATGCTCCCCTAACGATTGGTCTGATATTCTGATCGACGTTCTACCCACGTCAGTCGGTTTCTTCTCCGACCGCCGGCTTCGTTCTTGCTGGTTTTGTTCTTCCCACCGTGCTCGATTGGATCCGGCGATCGGAGCTGAGGTCAGAGCGGCGCGAGCGCGGGGCGCGGGGAAGGCCGAGGTAAAGGTTCAGATCCATCCTCCTGCTGTTCCCTACGGCCTCATCGGCGTCCATCTGACGGTGAGGCGCCTCAAAATCTTCCCCCGCCTCCTCGCCCCGGACTTCCCACCTTACGGAGCCTGGCTAATGGACGGAGGAGACACGGCGTCACGGCGACCTCCTCGCTGCCTCTCTAGCCAAATATTAGCAGGTGGCAGATCTACGGGATGTGGCCGGCACCAGGGAAAGGAGCAGAGGCGGCGATGGCGAATCTGCGATGTGGAGGGCGTGCAGGCATGGGGCATGCTGGGGCTCGACACTCTCCTGAGCGTCGTGCTTGCCGTCACGGTGCTCTCCATGTCGGAGTGGCCGCGATGGTGATCGCGTAGGCTCTCCCGCACCCGTGACTACATCGTCGCCCTCAAGACCCTCATGCTCGTGCACCAGCTTCTGGCTGAGGGCGACCCGTCCTTCCAACGAGAGCTCCTGCATTCCATGTGTCGTGGCACCCGCCTGCTCAACCTTGCCGGAGCCTGTCAAGGAAGAGTCGTGGTGTGGATCTAAGTTTAGGTGGCGCCGACGTCAGTTTTTTAACCCGAAACCCTAGATGCGTTATGCCGATGACATGCTGATGTAAGCATGACGGCAGCATGTTGTCAGTGTAACACATCTTGGGTTTCGGGTTAAAAAAACTGGTGGTGTCGGCTCCTCTTCGGATCTGGGATGAAATTGATGTCTTTTGGGCACCTTCATTTTGGATTCATGTGATGTCTTGATTCATAGTTGATTCGGAAGCTTCGCCTCCGCCTCGTAGAAAAAAATGTTGCTTGCGCCGATTTTATTTTTGTGGCTCTCCCCATTGCCCGTTGCTGCTTATTTTGCACTCTCGCCGTCGTCAGTCATCTTCTTCATGATGGCTTCTTCTTGTTTGGCTAGAATTCCAGTTGTGCGGTATCTGGTGCTTTTCAATGACACCAATTACCGCGACTGGGTTCCTCGTATCTACATCAGCGTGGTCTACGACTCTGGGAGTTGCTCACGGACGATCTCTGGTTGGTACTGACCCTCGTCATCGTGATTCACAACATCTTTAGAAGATTGACTGGATTCATCTTCCTTCCGCTGCGCCTGCCAGTTCAGTTGGCTTTAGTCTTGCTGCTTCCATCGTTCACTTCGACGTTTGCTTAGTGTCGACTGTTGGAGTCGGCAGATCCCCTGACACTACGAAAGTGTGGAAGGAGTTTGAGGTTCGGTTTGGGCGCGCGGAGACTCAAGTAGGTGAAACGCGATTGGACACGAGTGACACAGTAGTTTACGTGGTTCGGGCCGCCTGAGCGTAATACCCTACTCCACGGGTGTGTGTGTGTTGTATTAACTTGTGAGCTTCAGAGTGTTCAAGAGTTCTCTCCTCGTGTATCGTCGGTTTGTCCTTTTATAGTACAAGGACAAACCGTTACAAGTCAGCCTGGCCCGACATGTGGCCCTGGCGGTTATTGGTATTGATACACGAGATTAATTGTTGTTAATAACCCTGTAACGGCTCCGACAGTGCCGTTACAGGTGTTAAGATCATCCGATTAAATATCATTAACGTGGAATTAATGATGATTAATCGGGTCTTGAAGTCTGCGGCTGTCCTTTGGAGATCCGGAGCCGTTACAACGTCTCCCGGGGGTTTGAAGCGGCCAGCTCCGACGTATGGACACGTGGCAGCTCCGGAGCTTGCTCGTGGGAAGCGGGAAGCTCCGGGGCGGCCTGGCACGTGTCAGGTCCGGAGCTTCTCTCGGTCAGGGGTTACCTCCGGAGGTGCCGTTTCAGTACTTGGCCCGGAGCTTCACCCTTGCGGGTAATAGCTCTGGTCTGACAGTACATGTGGCAACCTAGGGGCTAACCATGTTGAAGAAGCGGGTCCGGTTACGTCTGACAAGTGGGCCCCCGAGGGTCTTCAATTTGAGTAGATGTCCTTCCCTTGAGATCTTTGTATCCTCAGGGGGTGTATGGTTTTTAGGGTACCGACAGTGGCCCCCTGGACCTACCTCCGGGGAAGGCCAACGGGATGAAGTCATTCCGCCGGAGGTGGGTCCACACTTGCGACTCTTGAACTGGGTCTTCAAGGGTCTTTGTAGGTGCCTTTGGTGGGACTTTACGGTTAAGTGCCGACGCGTGGCGCACCTCAGGCGGCAGATAAGATCTTTGACGTGCGGATCTCTCGCAATTGAAGGTCGTCGGTTCCCGATACGAAAACCGTATCGGTTCCGCGCGCCTTGTCAGTCCGCCGCCTTTGGGTTTCCCGCCTCGTGATGACAACTGTTCGCCTGGGTAAGAACCTCGACTTGATCGTCAGGGTGGTCCCGGGCCCTCTTGTCATCGGCTGGGTTGAATTCTTGAGTAGTATCCTTGACTCCCCTGCAGTTTCCATCCAAGCGTTGCGAGGGCTTACTTAAGAAGGAAAGCGCACCGTCGGGAGTTCTTTACGCTTTCCATCTGTTCTTGCGCTCAAACTCCCAACTCGTGTTTTGCTTCTCTTCTCTCGCCTAGCTGGGCTGCGATGGAGTTGGGTCTGCGTGAAAGTCGTTTGAAGACGGAGAGCGATCTGAAGAAGGTCCGAGCCCTCATGGGGTGGTCTTCGGACTTCTTCAACCGTTCAGTCCGCGCCGGCGGGGAGCTTCCCTTTAAAAAGGAGCACTCCGGCGAAATGGTGTACTTTTCATCGTACGCCATGGTGGGGCTGATCCCACCGTTTTCTTCCTTCTTCTTGATGCTGCTGGACTTCTATGGTCTGCAGCTATACCACCTTGGCCCTCACTCCCTCCTCCTTGTGTCCATCTTTGTCCACTTCTGCGAGATGTGGGTGGGCATCCCTCCATGCATCGAGCTCTTCCGCACCTTCTTCACCGTCCAAACCACCAGCCGAAGTGACGAGTACCTTGGCTTCTACTACTTTGTGAAGCGCAAGAAGTGCCCGTTCAAGTACCTCCGGTCGTTCCCTTCCGGGAAGTGGGATGACTGGAAGAAAGATTGGGTAGTCATCCGGGTGGAGGAGCACGAGCGGTTGGAGCTGCCAGACGGTCTGCCCGGCATCGACACGTCGGTGTGGAGCGAAGTTCCGGTGCTGGCGGCAGCTTTCGACCCCATCCTGTCCAGGATCCGCCAATGTGTGGAGGGAGGACTGACTCCCCAGGCGGTGTTCTGCAACTTCCTGTCCAACAGGTGGGCACCGCTGAAGAGGAGGGAGAAGCTCGCCTGGGCTCTCAACAGCGTGATGGACGAGGACCGGGTCGAGACCGGGTTGAAGTCCAGCATGGTGGGGAAGTCCTTGGAGTTTCACCTCAAGAAATTCCAGCACGGCATCGATGTTGATGGAGAGTACTTGACTCCGCCGCCGGCTTTCCTCCCCCTGAACGTGGAAGTTGAGTTTAGCAGGGAGCTCCGGCGGAAGATGCCCGCGCTTGACGACCTTGGCGTCGTCGAGAGAAGATCGACCGCCCGGTTGGCGATTCCCGGGTTGTCGGAAGGCGGTTCCACCCCTGTCTCTCAGCCAAGAGCTGAGGTCACCGGCAAGGGCAAGGAGCTGGCGGAAGAGCCGGAGAACCGGAAGAGGAAGCTGCGACATGCTGACAGAAGGTCCGTCGGGCTTGCTACTTCCCCGCCAGTTCCCCGTCCTCAGGAAGGAAGATCCTCCGCCGCTGTAGCGTCTGTCCCCGTGGTGGGGTCTTTTCGGAGCGCTACTGTTCCGGCGGTGGGATCCTCCCGGAGTGCGGCTGTCCCCGTGATGGGTCCCTCCGGAGGTGCCAGCTCCGGACAGGCGACTCCGGTTCGAGAAGCGGTGAGGGCCTCCAGGTCTAGGAGTTCCTCCCGGTCAAGGAGAGCTCCGACCCGGGAAACGCCCGCGGCTACGGCAAGTCCTGGGAGTCCTCCCGGAGCTCCTACGCCGACCGTGGCCAGCCCGGAACGTCCGGGAAAGAGGTTCCGTGCAAGCTGGTGCGTGAGCCTCCCAAGGTAATTTTTCTTGCTTACCTCAATTAACTTTTAATTATAGCATCTGTTTGCTCAATTTCTTCATTCTTCATCCGCAGCGCTCCCAAGAAGGGGAGTGAAGCTCCGCCCTCAGCCACAGTGTCTGAGGCTGCGAAGGCTTCTGCTCCAGCCGCGGTGCCGCCCCAGGCGAAGGCTGCGACAGCTCCGGCGCCGGCTGTCGTGGTCATGGACCTCGACTCGTCTCCAGAAGTTCCCGTGGTAGCGCCGGACCACGGGATTGAAGATGCGCCAGCGGCACCCGCTCCGGAGGTTGAAGCTCCGGGCCCTGGTGCTGCAGAAGTAGATGCTCCGGCTGTTGAGTCGGAGGAAGTAGCGGTCCCGGCTTCAGAGCCGGAAAGTGCTGAAGCCCCGGCGGTTGAGCCGGAGGTAGCTGAAGCCCCGGCGTGCGAGCCGGAAGTTGAAGTAGTTCCGACAATTGAGCCGGTTACTTCCGAAGCTCCGGTCGCAGAGCCGGTAGCTATTGGAGCGCCGGCTGCAGAGCCGGTGATTGTGGAGGCGCCGGCTGCAGAGCCGGTGGTCGAAGAGGCGAGGGAGCTTGAGCCTCCCTCAGAAGAAGCGTCCCGGCCGGAGCCAGTGGAGGCGACGACGTCGATGGTACCCGTGGCAGAGCCAGAGTGCCTGAACGAAGTCGCCGGCCCCCAGCCTGAGGGGGCGAATGAAGATTTGGTGACGGGACCTTCTTCGGTGGCGACTGAGGCCATCCCGGAGGAGTGCCCTAGTGCCTTGGAAGCTCGGGGTTCCGCTCTCGTAGAGTGGGACCCAATTTTTGTAAATGAAGACCCGCTGGAACCAGCGGAGGAGACCCCAGAAGGTCCGGAGCCCATCTCGCTGTCGATGTCCATCGACAACGCTTGCTCCAGTCTACGCCAAGTCCAACTAGCCTTCTTCCACGACAGCAAGGTTCTTGAAGAGGAGCGCCAAACCCTTAGGAGGTGGCGTAATCGACTCCAATTCGAGACCAAGCTGGCGCAGTCGAGGATTGCTGAGGACAAGGAATGGATCAGGCGGGAGAAGGTCCGCCTGGAGCTCTGGGGTGAGATGCTGGACGAGAGGGAGAGCATGACTCACAACCTCGACGCCCAATCCCGGGAGTACCATGACCAAGCTAAGGCTGCTAACGACGCGACCAACGCTCGGTTTGATCAACTCGAGGCCATCAGCACCGCACTCATCAAGCGCCGAGAGGCACTTGAGGGAAGGGAAAAGCGGCTCGAGGATGAGGAGCAAAAACTCCTGGAGCTACGGGATGACGTCTTGCGACGTGAAGAAGAGCTCGCCGAGAAGACAGCTCTGGCGGACAAGGGTATCGAGGAGCGCACTAAAAAATTGGAAGAGCGCTGCCTCGAGGAGGAGGAGAAGACCTGGGTGCGGGGGCAGGAACTCTACGAGTACGAGTGTGCCCTTGTCGCCCGGGAGAAGAAAATAGAGGCTAGGGAGAAAGACCTGGTCGACCGCCGGAACAAGATCCACCTCCGGGAAGAGGAGCTCGGAAGACTTGAGAAGCGGGTTGCTGCGAAGATTCAGCAAAACGCCAAAGAAGTCGAGCGTCTTTCCCGCGAGAATTCGGAGCTGGCGGCGGCCCGGAGGTCCCTGGAAGAGATGAAGGGCCTGAGGAAGACGGACTCCCTGCAAATTTGGGAGTTCCTGAGCAAGGCCGATGATGCGCTAGCGCCGATGGGTTTCAGCCCCGTGCTCCCGGATGATCCGGAGCCGGAGCCGGACCTTGCGTTGCAAGCGTTGAGCGCTGCGGGCAGCAAGCTCTCCAAGGTGGGCGACGTCATCGCGGACCAGCTGGAGGTCGAGGGGCAATCCCTGGCTAGGAACATCACAGAGTATGTGTTGAAGTGTTACACTAGCCGGAACCCTCGATTCTCTCTGGACCCGGTGCTTGAAGGCCCCGTCGAAGGAGAAGGCGAAGCTACCCGAGCCAGCGTGTCGGAGGTCGCCCAGAAGGTCGCTGAGTTCTTCCATAGGCTCTAGGACTATCTTTCTTAGCCTTTATTTGTATCTTCTCTTCTTCCTCAATTTTGTAATCCCTTGTCTCCAGATGTAATCTCCGGTCTTCTGATGAAATGAAATCCCCAATTTTTCGTGAATTTCATTTTTTGTCTTCAACATCTTTGTCTTCACTTGGCCCCCTGGTAGATGTGCACAATTTGATTGTGGACATGTACCAAAAGGATGTTGAGTTTTGTTGAAGACAAATTTGCTTCGAACTCGTATAGTTTAGGTCCGAAGTTTTCGATAGTGAAAGTCTCTTGAAGTCGTCGGAGCTTAGAAGCTCCGACACTGTCCATCGTCGGAGCTTAGTAGCTCCGGCAATAGCCTCTACCAACACGTTGAGTGTCGATAGTTAATACTTCAAGGTGTCGGAGCTTAGTAGCTCCGGCAATGACCCTTGCCACGCCTGGCTTGCTGGCAACAGACTCTAGTGATAGAGTCTTCTCACCATCTTTAAGTTAACACCGGTGGGAGTCGGAGCTTGGTTAACTCCGATTTTTCTCCATCAATATTGGGTTTATTTTTCCTGCACACTTAAGCCAAGAAAAACAGTAAAATTCGTTCCTTATCTATAACTTCGTCGCGGCTTACAGTTCTCAAGAGAATTTCAAGTTGAACACGATTTTTAGTATAATTGGATGAATTGTCTTTTCTTTTAGATCCAATTGTCCATGGACCCACCTTACTTTGGCCTGCCGGGATGTAGGTAGAGTGGCGTACTTAGGGTGCTTGACCAGGCTAAGTCGATAGCGCACTCCGGCCCTAGAATGGCTTGGCGGCTTTCAGGCGAGTTGGCCACAGATGATATTTAAATCTAAAAAATCCGACAATTCAACTCGAATCGTACGTAAATCGGTCTAACTAGAATTTCTTAAGAATTGCACGTTTCTGTTATAGACAAGAAAGAGAAAAATAAAAATATCGAGCCTTATGCAAAAATGAATGCACGTGGAGTCTATTTCACATGAAGATGTCTTTCATTATAGGTCCGGGGTACAGGGGAAACAAGTACACTCTTAGGGTACGGAACCAGGCTAAGTGTGTTCGGTTTCTCATTTAACCCAGGGTAGTTAGCTACACTTCTAGTCCGGAGACTGTATCAAGTGTTGCATGAGCTTTCCAAACCTTTTGGGAAAGGTCCGGCTGCTCTCCCGGAGGAACTACCCGACTCTGTACAATGACTCTATAACATACACTTCAAGTTACTTAAGACTCACCTCCGTGGAATTAAGTGTAGAACTTACGGAGGTGCTCGATGTTCCAAGGATTTGGGAGAGGTGTCCCATCCTCGGTAGCCAAGCGAACGCTTCCGGGACGGGATACTTTGATCACTCGGAAGGGTCCTTCCTAGCCGGGGGAGAGTTTGTTTTGCCCTTCTCTGGATAGTATTCTCCGTAGCACCAGATCGCCTTCCTCGAGCTGTCGGTTGTGTACATGCCGCTGATGATAGCGCCGTAGAGCTTGGCGGTATCGGGCATTCCGAACAGCTGCTTGGCACCTTTCCTCCTCGAGGAGGTCTAGGTCTTCACGCCGGAGCTGGTCCTGCGCGGCTTCGTCGAAGGTCCGGACTCGGAGGGAACCCAAGGTGATTTCCGGAGGAAGGATCGCTTCAGCTCCGTACACCAGGAAGAAGGGTGTTTCTCCGGTTGCCCGACTTGGAGAAGTCCTGTTAGCCCATAGAGTGGGCGGAAGCTCTTCGATCCAATTAGCTCCGTGCTTTTTCAAACGCTCATAAGTGCGCGTTTTGAGTCCTTTAAGGATCTCTGCGTTTGCTCTCTCGGCTTGCCCATTGCTGGCAGGATGAGCTACGGAAGCGTAGCAAACTTGTATGCCGAGGTCTTCGCAATATCCTTGAAATGCGGAGCTTGTGAACTGAGTCCCATTATCAGTGATGATCTTATTTGGGACTCCGAATCTGCTCACGATAGATTGTAGAAAATTGATTGCAGATTGTTTGTTGATCGTCACAACAGGAGTAGCTTCCGGCCACTTGGTGAACTTGTCGATGGCGATGTACAGGAACTTGTAACCTCCGACGGCTCTTGGGAAGGGTCCCAAGATGTCCATCCCCCACACAGCGAAAGGCCATGTAGGAGGTATCATTTGTAAGGGCTGAGCAGGTGTATGAATTTGCTTTGCATGAAATTGGCATGCTTTGCATTTCTTCACTAGCTCAGTAGCATCCTGGAGCGCTGTAGGCCAATAGAAGCCGTGCCGAAAGGCTTTTCCGACCAGCGTGCGGGAAGACGCGTGGTTCCCACACTCACCTCCATGGATTTCTGCGAGGAGCTCGCAGCCTTCTTCCCTTGTGATGCACCGCATTAGGATGCCGTTGGCACCGCGCCGGTAGAGATCCCCTTCTACCAACGTGTATCTTTTAGCCAATCTGACTACCCGGTCAGCGGATACATCATCGTCAGGAAGGATGTTGTCTTTCAAGTAGTTCCGGATCTCCGAGATCCATGCATCGGAACTAACTTGAGCATTTGAGTCTTGCGTGCTGGGTTGCTCGGAGCTTCCGGCAGCACCTACAACCCTTGATGGCTGCCATGGTAACAGGGCCATCGGGACCGTCAGCTTCGGGATGCTGATCTCGCCCCCTTCGTTCAGTTCGGCAGGCTGAACTGTGGGTTTTGACAACCTCCGGACAAAGGTTCCGTCTGGAGCCGGAGCTCCGGTTGACGCCTTGGTCGAGAGTTCGTCAGCTTCAGCGTTGTGAGCACGCTGAACATGGTGAAGGTCTCGGACTTCGAAGTCCTTCTGAAGCCTCTGGACTTCAAGGAGATAAGCAGCCAGCTGGAGATTATTGCAGGAGCATTCACCCTTCACCTGTTTGATGACAAGTTGTGAATCTCCTTTGACCAGCAACTGCTTGACACCATATGATAGTGCCACCTTTAATCCATATATGAGTGCTTCGTACTCTGCCATGTTGTTGGTTGCCTTGAAGTCAAGGTGCACCATGTATTTCACCTTCTCCCCGGTTGGTGCGAGGAGAAGGATTCCAGCTTCGGCTCCCTGCTTCTGCATGGAGCCGTCGAAGTAAAGGGTCCAGTGAGGCTTAGTGAAGGCCGGAACTTGTGGTTCCGTCTTTTGCTCGCTGGGGCCCCCAGGGTTTAATGGAGAGGGAGTCCATTCTGCCACGAAATCTGCCAACGCTTGACTCTTGATTGCTTGTCTTGGAATGAATTCGAGGTCGAATTCAGCCAGTTCCGCTGCCCACTTTGCTATATTCCCAGTTGAATTGGGATTATGCAGGATCGCTCGAAGTGGATATGAGGTTACCACCGAGACTTTGTGAGCTTGGAAATAGTGTCGAAGCTTCCTTGAGGCAATAAGAACTGCGTAGAGCAGCTTATGCACCTCTAGGTATCGAGTCTTGGCATCATGTAACACTTCACTGATGAAGTATACTGGGCGTTGAATGGTCCGGACCCTCCCGGAGGGGTCCGGAGCTTCCTCTCCATTGATCCGGACCCTGTCGGAGGGGTCCAGACTATCTTCGGGGACCTCCGGGTTCTGGGTGGAGGAACCCGGAGCTTCTTCAGGAATGACCTGGATCCTATCGGAAGGATCCGAGTCCTCTGAAGTGGCTTCTTGTGGGTTCAAGTCTGTGAGCTGGGACCCAGACCCGCTTTCAGGAACCTCCGGATCCTCCCGAAGGGATCTGGATTCCTGAGTATTGGGTAGTTCCGGTCTCTCCGCAACCAGAACCATACTGACGACTTCGTCAGCTGCTGAAATGTAAAGCAATAAAGGCTCACCAGGGTTCGGAGCTACCAAGACTGGTAGGGTGGTGAGGAACTGTTTCAGCTCCTGGAATGCCTTCTCTGCTTCTTCGGACCATTGGAATGGTCCGGACTTCCTTAGTAACTTGAAGAAGGGAAGTGCCCTTTCTGCCAGTCTTGAAATGAATCGGCTGAGGGCTGCTAGACATCCAGTTAATTTTTGGACGTCTTTGATGCGGGTTGGTGGCCGCATGTCTTCAATGGCTTTTATCTTCGCCGGATTAGCCTCTATGCCCCGGTGACTTACCAGGAAACCAAGAAGCTTTCCGGAACTAACCCCAAATACGCATTTGTCTGGGTTTAGCTTCGTGCGGGTGGCCCGCAGCTTGTCGAAGACAGCCTGCAAGGTGTCCAAGAGGGACTCCTTGTTCTTGACTTTGACCACGATGTCATCAACGTACACTTCCACTATGTCTCCGATGAGTTCTTCGAAAGTTTTGTACATTGCTCGTACAAAAGTTGAAGCTGCATTCTTGAGACCAAAAGGCATGGCTGTGTAACAATACAATCCATCCACTGTGATGAATGAAGTATGTTCTTCATCTTCCCTAGACATCCGGATTTGATGATATCCTGAATATGCGTCTAGAAAACACAGTAAATCACACCCGGAGGTGGAATCCACTATCTGGTCTATTCTAGGTAGTGGGAATGGATCTTTTGGACATGCCTTATTCAGTGTGGTGTAGTCGATGCACATCCGAAGTTTCCCGCCGGCTTTAGGCACAACGACTGGGTTTGCCAGCCATTTTGGATGGTAGACTTCTCGGATGAATCCGGCTTCGAGCAACTTCTTCACTTCTTGTCGGATGAAGTTCTGTCGCTCTACAGATTGCTTTCGAGGTTTCTGGTGCACAGGCCGAGCGTCGGGGTAAATCTTCAGATTGTGCTCAATCACTTCCCTGGGGATCCCAGGCATTTGTGACGGTTGCCAAGCAAACACGTCAACGTTAGCCCGGAGGAAAGTGATGAGCGCGAGTTCCTATTTGTCGTTCAAGCCACCCGATATGCGGGTAGTTTGAGTGACATCAGAACCAATTTGGACGACTTTGACGGGAATGTCGGTGTCGCCGCTTGGCTGCACACGAGGTGCAGAGGTCGAGCCTCGTTGACGAATGCTCGGAGGTTGTGGAGCTTGCTTCTGTCTGGAGTCCTCCTCTTGCGCTGTGGTAAGTGCGTGGAGTTCCTCCAGAGCAGTTACTCCGGCAGTGCGATCTCCACGGATCCGGAGAACGCCTACTGGTGTTGGCATCTTCAACACCAGGTATCCATAATGAGCAGCTGCCATGAATTTGTACAAGGCAGGTCTACCCAAAATGGCGTTGAATGGTAAGTTGATCTGAGCGACGTCGAAGATCAACTTTTCGGTGCGATACTTCTCCCGGGTCCCGAAGGTAACAGGGAGAGTAATAGCTCCGAGTGGAGTGATGGCCCCCGGACCTACTCCGGAGAAAGGTCGAGAGGGCTGGAGGTCCGAAGGTCAGAGCTGAAGCTTAGTGAAAGCTTCGAAGCTGATGAGATTAAGCCCCGAACCTCCATCTACCAGGACATGATGGAGCTGGATGTTGTTGATGGTGGGAGATACCATCAAGGGTAGCTGGCCAGCTCCGACCATGCTTTGAGGACAGTCCGAAGCATCAAAAGTGATGGGTGTGTCCATCCACTTTCGATGTGGCTCCGGTCTAGCTGTAGGAGCTACAGCAGCCATATCCCGTCGCATAGTCTTGATGACACGACGAGAGGTGATGTCCCATGATCCACCAAAGATGGTGTTCATGGTTTTTCGACGCTCGTTGTCGGAGACGTCGGAATCATCGTCGACGGAGGTGTAGACGGCTTTCAAGACCTTTTTGGGGTCCTGAAACCCTAACTCCTCTTCAGCCGGAGCTTCATCGACCTTTTGTTTTCCCTCCCTCTGTCGGAAGGGAGACCCTTCCCGGCGCTTGTGGTAGCGCTCGGCAAGGTTTTGGACCTCCCGGCAGTCCTCCAGTCTGTGGCTGCTCGTTTTGTGAATGGGGCACCACATCTTGGATTTGCCACCGTCTTCAGAAGACGGTCGAGGTCGCTTCTCGGGGCGTGGCCCCCGGCCACCAGGAGTTGCAGCGGCTGCAACGTTGGATGTGCCGGCCGACGGCTTCTTCTTGCCGTTGGTCTTCTTTTTCTTCTTGCCACTCCCGGAGGTAGCGGCTTCTTCTTTGGAGGATTTTTTATGATCCTCCAGGGCTGGTTTGGAGTGCATTTCACGGCCCTCCGCAGCTCTGGCACATTTGTCAGCCAGGCTGAAGAGCTCCGTGACGCTGGTGATCTCTTTGATCGCCAGCTTCTCCAACATCTTCTTGTCTCGTACACCCTGTCTGAATGCCACAATGACAGAAGCGCTTGAGATAGAAGGGATTGTGTTACGTACCTGAGAGAATCTCTGGATGAATGACCGCAAAGATTCTCCTCCTTTTTGCACGACCGCGAAAAGGTCCAGTTCAGTGCCCGGACGGGTGTATGAACTCCCGAAATTGGCGGTGAACTGACGGCACAGCTCCTCCCAACTGTCGATAGAGTTGGGTGGAAGGCTCATAAACCAGGACCTGGCGGTCCCAGTTAAGGCCACTGGAAAGTAATTGGCCATTACGGCCTCGATTCCTCCAGCTGCTAGGATCGCAGTGGAGTATATCTGTAGAAATTCTACGGGATTGACAGTCCCGTCGAATTTTTCCGGCAAGTGTGGCCGGAACTTCTGTGGCCATCTAACCATGCGCAGGTGCATGGCTAGGGCGGAACAGCCTCCTCCTACTCCTTCCAGAGTAGAAAGGTCTTGAGCATCTCGTCTTTCTCGAGCTCGCTCGATGTGGACACGGCCATCCTGTTGGCGATATCGGCGATCAAGCTCCGCCCGGAGGTCGTGTGTAGAAAGCCGAGATGCAGTATGGGCACGTCGTGCCCCAGAGGGCAACGACGTCACTTGCTGTGACGCAGCTCTTCTTCGGTTGTTGGAGACATGTGGACCAAGTCTTCCAGACAACGTTCGTCGCTGCGACGGGGCCCGCCCTGAAGGAGGTGGACCCTGGTTGTTGAGGCGTTCGGCCGCTGCTGCGACCAAATGCTCAACATCAGCTCTCCATTGCTCCATGGCACCTTGAGATGCATTCGGAGGTGGTGGTCGCTGGAGGAGAGCACGCGCTGCATGGAGCGCGTGTTCTGGGTTGTCATGACTTGCCGGCGCAGAATGTGACGCCGGTGCACCATCATGTCGTCCGGCATGTCTTGCCGGAGAAGATGGTGGTGGTGGGAGTGTGACTCCCGCTGGAACTGAGGCTCCTGCCGGTGGCTGCATGTTGGAGGGATTGCCTCCGACAGCCTGAGCAGCAGGTTGCCCGTTGGATGATCCTGCCGCAGAATTCACCATTCTTGAAGATCTCAGGCCCCCCTACCTGGCGCGCCAACTGTCGACTGTTGGAGTCGGCAGATCCCCTGACACTACGAAAGTGTGGAAGGAGTTTGAGGTTCGGTTTGGGCGCGCGGAGACTCAAGTAGGTGAAACGCGATTGGACACGAGTGACACAGTAGTTTACGTGGTTCGGGCCGCCTGAGCGTAATACCCTACTCCACGGGTGTGTGTGTGTGTTGTATTAACTTGTGAGCTTCAGAGTGTTCAAGAGTTCTCTCCTCGTGTATCGTCGGTTTGTCCTTTTATAGTACAAGGACAAACCGTTACAAGTCAGCCTGGCCCGACATGTGGCCCTGGCGGTTATTGGTATTGATACACGAGATTAATTGTTGTTAATAACCCTGTAACGGCTCCGACAGTGCCGTTACAGGTGTTAAGATCATCCGATTAAATATCATTAACGTGGAATTAATGATGATTAATCGGGTCTTGAAGTCTGCGGCTGTCCTTTGGAGATCCGGAGCCGTTACAACGTCTCCCGAGGGTTTGAAGCGGCCAGCTCCGACGTATGGACACGTGGCAGCTCCGGAGCTTGCTCGTGGGAAGCGGGAAGCTCCGGGGCGGCCTGGCACGTGTCAGGTCCGGAGCTTCTCTCGGTCAGGGGTTACCTCCGGAGGTGCCGTTTCAGTACTTGGCCCGGAGCTTCACCCTTGCGGGTAATAGCTCTGGTCTGACAGTACACGTGGCAACCTAGGGGCTAACCATGTTGAAGAAGCGGGTCCGGTTACGTCTGACAAGTGGGCCCCCGAGGGTCTTCAATTTGAGTAGATGTCCTTCCCTTGAGATCTTTGTATCCTCAGGGGGTGTATGGTTTTTAGGGTACCGACACTTAGTGAGACCATGTTTGAGTCATCTTTGTGGCTCTCGGCAGGATTTTTATCTTCTCAAACTCAATGTTTGTGATGAACCTTGAGTTTGAGGGGGTGTTAGAGATATAATACTATATTTATATTAGATGATGTACTAAAGACTTTGTTGCATATTTGTACCCATCTTGTACTCTATATATTGGACCCTCCGGCTCTCTTAACAATACAAGGTAATATTCATAACAAGAATCATGGTTTCAGGAATGCTCTCTTATGACACACTTGGCTCGTCACCATCTTCTCAGAGCTAAGGATCGCATGAAGAGGCAAGCTGATAAGCACCTTCAGAGTGCTCCTTCACACTCGGTGATTGTGTCTACATAAAGTTGCAGCCGTACATACAATCATCCATGTCACAACATTTCAATCAGAAGTTGGCTTTCAAATTCTTCGGCCCCTATCAAGTCCTCGGCCGCGTTGGATTGGTTGCTTACAAACTTGACCTTCCTCACATATCCTCGGTGCCCGTCTTCCATGTGTCGCAATTGAAGGAAGTGAACCTCCGCCTCAACCGGGTCAGTTCGTCCTTACCAGTTGATGCCACTGACCTTCAGTTTTCTGAAGCTATTCTGCAGGAGCGCCAAGTTCGATGTGGATCCTCAATGATACCCCAGGTGCTGGTCAAATGGTCCCACATGCCAGTTGAGCTCGTGTCGTGGGAAGATCGAGACCAGCTGCTCCAAACATAGCAGATGGGCCTCGCCTCGGGAGTCGGCCCAAAAAGCCCAACATCTATCTGTCGAGTTCTTTGTGGGCGCGCAACTAACTGCTGTCGTGCGTTCATCGTCTCTCCAAGACAGATAGGCATGAGAGAGATAGGGGATAAGAGTAATCGAATGATGATGGTTGTTCGGCTTGTCGGTCGATGATCTTGCCCCGCATGAAACCTCATCTCCTTCTTCCCCAACTCCGGTTTGCTCTCCAATCTCCTCCTCCCTAACATAGACAGGATTGTGCATCTGCTTTCCTGGGGCCGTATTTCTCCTCCTTCACCTTCTGCCCTGCAACCCAGAGAATTCTCCCTGCCCTGCAACTCAAAGCAAATGCTCGGACAAGGAAAAATTTCATCCCCCACCCCAGAGTCTTGGTTGGTGTCTATCTGTGGAGCCATGAAGAAAAAGAAGCCGAGCTTAGGCATCATTACACATCTCTGTTGGAATCGCAGCAGCCACGGCAGTGGTCTTTTAACTGGGACACGCTACAGCTACCAGTCATTACAAGTCAGGGCGTAAGCATTATAAGTCAGGGCCCAGATGCCCCTTTAACCGAAGAGGAGATCTGGAAAGCAATTTGCGCCATGCTGCAGAGAAGGCACCCAGTCCGGATGGGTTCACAGGGGTATTTTACAGCAAGTGCTGGGACTTGATTAAATCGGAGATTGTGTCAGCCTTTCAGTGTATGTACCAGCTCCAAGCCGGCCCCCTCCCAATGCTTAACACAGCCTTGATCTCCCTATTGCCCAAGAAGGATGTAGCTAAGCTTCCAGGAGATTTCAGACCAATAAGTCTGATCCACTCTGTTGTTAAATTATTCCCCAAGGTACTATCACTCCATTTGAAAAAAGAAATGGATGGGCTTCTGCATCTCAGAGTACCTACGTTAAGAATAGAAGCATCCAAGAATATTTTTATACGTCCGGAACCTGACACGAGAGTATCATTGCACGAGAAGACCAATGCTGCTGCTAAAATTGGACTTTTCCAAGGCCTACGATTCAATCTCCTGGGAGTACCAACTGGACCTCTTGACTCATAGGGGGTTCTCAAGCAGGTGGAGAAACTAGCTTCCTCTCCTGCTCACGATGGCCTCCTCATCGATCCGGCTGAACGGGCGTAACACCCAAATTTTTGGAGAGAAAAAAAATGTAAAAATAAATTTGTGAAGAGTTATAAAATATTTTATTTTGGGAATAAAATCCATATAAGGCAATTGCATCATGTGATTTGATTGTGTGAAATTTTTGAAATTTAAATTCGCTGGAAATTTAGTTTAGAAATTAAAAACATAAAAGAGAAGAAAAAAAGAAAACAGAAAAGAAAAAGAAAAAGAAAAAGGAAAAGAAATTGGAAGACCGCTCCTGGGCCGCCAACCCCGCCCCGGCTCATTTCCCCCTCTCTTCCTCGCGCCAGCCCGCTCCACCCGCGCCACGCCCCTTTTCCCCCTCCCTTCCGCTGACGGGCCGACCCCACCTGTCGACACTGTCTTCTCCACCGCGCGTCGCGCGCATGTAACGGCCGTGCATGTCGCCGCCGCATTCACCTCGTTCAGTGCCATCCGTTTCTCCTCAATCAAACACCGGCTAGTGCCCTATGATGGCACCATCAGTTACTCGTCTGAACCCCTATAAAAACCGGTCGTCTCCCCCTCGGATTTCACCACCCTGACGCCCCAAACCCTAGCCACCGTCGAGTTAGGTATTGGCGATCATGTTCCCGTCAGTTCCTTCAATTTCCGTCCACAACACCTTGCCTAACACCTTCGCCGTGTTTCGAGGAGGTTGCCGGACATCATCGTCGGGGAGGAACACCGCTGCATCGTCGACTTCGTCAGGCGCCGACGAGCTCCGCCGCTCCCCATCATCGTCAGCTAGTCTCCGTCCAATTTCCGGCCTCGCAACACCATCTGGTGAGACCCCCTCATCCCCCTCTTGCTTTTGCGCTCTTTATATGACTCATTTTGGTTCCTTAGCGCATGTTTTGACCATCACCCGCGAGAGCGCCACCACGCGCCGTCAGTCAGTGTCGCCTGGGCGACGTGGCTCATTGCCCGTCGTCCATTTTGTTTCAACGACCAAGATTAGATCCACCCGTACCCCTTCGGCATTTTAAATCTGGACTGTCCATTTTAAATCCCACAGCCCACATTCAAAGCCCCTTTAGCCGTTGGACTCTTTTACAGAGAAACCGCTGCACTTTTTAAATAGTTTACAGATAGGTCCAAAAACTTATAAATCAACCTTGGACTTTCTGGAAATTAGGAAATAATTGTAAAATGAAGTAAAAATCATTTTAATGCCCCTGGAATATTAGGAAATAGCAAATAAACTCTAGAAATTATAGAATAATCCCTGGACTTAATAAGAATTGTTTTTAGCCTCTGGAATAGTTCTGATTTTATAGAAAAGCCCCTGGAAATTCCAGAAATTAAATAAAAGTCCATAATTTCTATAAAATAATTATAAAAATAGATTTAAAAATGTTTTTAATTTATTTTCATTTATGTAATATTTTTATAATTCATTTAAATTGCTTAATTAATCATAAAAAACTTTTAAGTGTATTTAATTTATAAAAATTGATTTGGACATAAAAATAATTATTAAAAATAGTGTAAAAATTGTAAAATGCACATTTTATGTTATAAATTTATTTTAAGCTATTTTGAAGGAGAAAAATTTCTAGAAAATAATAATAGGTTTATAATAAATATAAAAATGGTATAAAAATTGTTAAAAATATGTTTTTCTCAATATATTTCATTTAACTCTAAATTCTCAATAATTGGTTTATGCCTATAATTTAAATCAACCATAAAATCACTTTTGCGTAGGAATTTATGTTTATTTGAAGTTTTTGCATTCTATGTGCTCTTATTGTATGCTATTATTTCATGCATCATCGTAAAACTAGAGTCAGGGCCAGAACTGACATTTAATCTTCAAGAGCAGCAATTTCCCGTCGACCACCAGGCTCAATTTGGAGGCAAGTTCCTTGACCATCTTGCACACTTTTTGTTAATTTTTTGTTAGATGCATGCTAAATTAAAATATGAATCATACGCTATGATTCCCTAGTTTTTTCCAATAATTCCTTGTCGCTTGGTTTGGGTGTTTTACTATTAATTAGTTCACACCTAGCCATGCTTAATTAATATGGTCAACTTATCTACGTGATATATTCGTACATCTTTGATTCATGAAATGCTGGCAAATATGAATTTAGTAGATAGGAATCTGATACGGGGTTTGGTATGGATTGGTGCATGCGTGCACAAGACCTTGGTATGGGGCTTGACACCTATCGGATTCTAAGGACCGGTTTATGGAGGAAGTTGCTAATCCTTTTAGTATCACCACGGAATTGTATATGGGACAACTTGGTTTAGTAATTCGGTCTCTCCCGATGTAGCATAGGTAATTGAACAGGCGATGAATGGGTTCAGAATCCTGCCTTGGGATCCGCATGGTTCAAGAGGGGGCTTCTCCTAGAGGAGGGAAAATAGACTCTAGGTGCCAGAGCGGTGAAACCTTAGAGTACCCATTGCAAGTCGGGAGAACCATCAAAAAAACCTCGTAGTGATCTCCTGGCCACACATCTATGAAAGTGTGTAATGTGGTTAGCTACCACGAGCATCAGGGAGGTTTATCTTAGTCCACCGAGCAACAGGGGATGAAATCACAAACTATGAGTAAAGGATACACACTCTGTAGAGTCTTGTCAAACATTCTAGACAGCCGTGCTCACGAACATGAGCGGCTTGGTACCAAATTCATAATTAGCACATGGTTACATAATGGATGGTTTGGCTTGGACTTACCTGTTTATTTTGGGATGTTGGTTGGGAATTTCACCTAGATGTAGGTGCTTAACAACAATTATAGTAAGTTATAATTGCTATAGTGCTTTACCTATTATTTGCCATCCTTATTATGAGTCTCATGTCATAACTTCCCAACTTGCATGTACCGTTGGTACTCAAACTTTTTAGTTGCATATTTTGCCTCCCCTAGTCTATGAAGATGAAGGGGTGGAGAACCAGGACTTCTATGGAGACCTCGATGAGATGTTCTAGGTTGGCATATCCCTCGTGCAATGCTTGTGCTTGGAGCCCTTTTATATGTTTTTCCGCTGCTTATGTACTTTTCTTTTAGACTTGGAAGGTCATTTATGTAATAAGGTGATTTACTTGAACATGGCATTATTTATGGTATTTCACTTTCGTCTACACATGTATAAGTTGAACTGATCCTAGCATACATGTGGAAAGCATCTGGTTGCCTTCTTATTACCAGGTGTGACAATAGGGTACCGGGATCGGCCATCCAGCACCAAAGGGGGGTCAGACAGGGTGACTCCATGTCTCCGCTGTTCCTACTAGCCATTGACACACTGCAGAGGTTCTTTCAGTTAGACATGGAAGAAGGAATCCTCTCCCCGCTAAACAACCACCATGCTCAGATGCGCACAGTGATGTACATGGACGATGTGCTACTCTTCCTCAACCCTGTGTGCTCAGAGGTGGCAGTAACGATGGAGCTCTTGCGTCTTTTTGGAGAAGCTTTTGGACTAAGAGTAAACGCACAGAAAAGCACTATGGCCTCAATCCAGTGTGAGGAACTGAACATGGACACCATACTAAATGATTTACAACTTGGCCAATAACATACTTGTAGTTTCCTCTCACCCTAGGCCTACTAAGGATGGTACAACTCCAAGGCATACAAGATAAGATAGAAACCAAGCTTGCTGGCTGGCAGGCTAAATTGATGAACTTAGCTGGATGCAGGGAACTAGTCCACACAGTCCTGAGCCCCTGGTGACATATCTCCCCTCGACAATGAAGCCACCAAAAAAGCTCTACAAAGATATTGACAAGGTAAGAAGGCGTTTTCTTTGGGCAGGGAATGAACAAATGCATGGTGGCCGCTGCAAGGTGAATAAGCAAATAGTTTGTCGCCCACAGATCTGTGGAGGCTTGGGTATTAAAGACGTCGAGAAATTCGGCCGTGCTTTCAGGCTGCGTTGGCTCTGGCTATTATGGCGACAAACCCCCAGGCCATGGCACGGGATGGAACTCTCCGTGGATGCTTCGGACATGGCCCTTTTTGCAGCGGCAACAAGAGTCTCCTTAGGGAATGGACGTCAGGCACTGTTTTGGCATTCTAGCTGGCTGGACAGGAACACCCCCTCAGCCTTGTTCCCAGATCATCATGAATTTAGCAAAGGGAAGCACCGGCAAGTCCAAGTGGCTCTGCAAAACAACACTTGGGGTCATGACCTTCTCCCACACCTACCATCTAGCCTCCTGCCAAGATATGTGCATCTTTGGACATTGGTCCAACAAGCACAACAGCTGCAGGATGGGAGCGTGGATGATCAAATAACTTGGACTCTTACAACCTCAGGCCAATGTTCAGCACAATCAGCTTACACGGTGTTATATGAAGCACCGTTGCGTACATCATTCTATAATGTTCTTTGAAAGAATTGGGTTCCTCAAAGAGACAAAGTCTTCCACTGGTCAATGCTACAAAACTGCATCTGGACATCTGATCGATTAATTCTAGGGGGGTGGAAAAATAACTACTTTTGCGGCCACTGCCGCTGCAGCCTCGAAACGGTACAGCACCTGTTCTGTGAATGCCCGTTGGCCGTAGGAATCTGGACTGAGTTCAGCAGCTGGATGCCGGAGCAGCGAATTTGTCCAAGCAACTGGACACCTGCTACTTCAGTCAGTGATGTGTTCTACACCATTTGCAGGAGCACTTCTTCCTCGCAAAATAAAGCCATCAACTCTATGATTATAGCAGTGTTGTGGTCTATTTGGACAGAACGTAACACCAGAATCTTCCAAGGCTCCGAGCGATCGATCGAGGAAATCATTTCTCAGACCAAACATGACATCCGTCTTTGGTGTGCCGCCAGATGCAAGCACCTGGGTGCGTTACTTGCTAACAGGGCGCATGGAGTGTAGGACATGTTCTGCTCTGGACCAGCTCGGACCCTTGTATTTTCCTCTTATTGTACATGAACATTTCTTTTGCAATAAATTAATGAAATGCCAGATCCACCAGCCTGTTAGACGGTTAAAAAAGAAGAAGGCACTAAGGTGTCGCTCTCAGTTTCAGAGGCTGTGCGCGTTGGGAGAAGTAGATGCCGAGGCAGATCCCCACAATGCCGGTATGGGGAAGGAGGCTCAAGACACGGGAGCAGGCAGAGCCCGGCTGATAGGTCTGTAAGCCCGGGTACAAGACGATCAAGGGAAAGGTCCCTTTACAAGCTGCTGCACAGGTTCCAGAGGGACAACAATAAAGAAGAGTTGAAGAAGGTGGAGGAAGTGGAGAAGACCAAGTGCAAGGCAGACAAGCCCAGACACGAGAGTCCAAGCCAAGGCACAGGGGTCTCAAAGGTGACTGCCAGATCCATACTACCACACTTGTTACATCAGTTTGAGGTACATAAATAGAGGCTATGCCGGCAACTAACAATGCTATATCTAAGGACACTGTGTGAGTATGGAGCGTAGGCCCAGGAGTGCATGGATCGGGCTGAGTGGGTGTCTGGTGTAATGGCCATGCCGTGAGATGCGTGCTGACGCCCACCCCCCCCCCCCCCCCCCCCCCGATCCCCACAGGCTCAGCGTGGTGATGTGACACAGAGGCTGGTTCTAAACTCTTAAAAGATTGCTGAGGGTAATCCTTTTGTCTTGATGTCCACAAATTGCTTGTCCGAAGGTACATGTAGAATGAGAATGGCTCCAATCTTGACCTGCTAATGAACAAAGTGTATGTCAATCTCGATGTGCTCTGTACGCTTGTGGTGAACAGGATTTGAGGACATGTAGACGGCTGAAATGTTGCCATCGGATGAGGGTGGCCTTGTCAACAATGGATCTCGTGAAGAATTTGGCGTAGCCAAATGCACTCAGTGGATGCATTTGCCACCGCGCGGTATTTGGACTCCGTGCTGGACCGAGAGACTGTTGGCTGACGCTTGCTGGACCAAGACACCAATGAGTCGGCGAAGTAGATGCAGTATCGGGGAGTCGAACGCCGAGTGTCTGGGCATCCGGCCCAATCAACGTCAATGTACGCGATGAGATCTAAAGATGTCAATCCGTTGATGGAGAGACCGAGGGAGGACGTGACATGGATGTATCGAAGAATACGCTTAAGGAGTGTGAAGCGCGTGAGTTGCGGGGATCATGCATGTAGTGGAAAGCTTGCTGCACAGCGTATGAGATGTCAGGACGGGTTACCGTCAAGTATTGAAGAGCCCCAGCAAGCTGCCAATACTTGGTTGGGTTTGAAACAAGTGAGCCATCAGAGGCAGAAATTTTTGATCTTGTGTCAAAAGGCATAGGGGATGTCTTGCAGTTAGACATCCAGCGCGCTCAAGGATGTCCTCAGCATAGGTGTTTTGATGGAAGAAGAATTCCGGTTGGAGTGTGACGGATATGGACGATCGAGAAATACTTAAGATCACCAGGATTTTTTATTGCAAATTCTCCTCGAGGGCGTGGTCTAGAGAGTCGAGCGCGGCTGTGGTGGAGGAAGTGAGAATAATGTCATCTACATATAATAACATGTAGGTAGTCTCGCCTCCCTGCCGATAGACAAATAGTGAAGGATCAGAATGTGACGGATGAAGGCCGAGCTGTGTGGGAAAGGAAGCGAAGCGTTGGAACCAGGCATGCGGTGCTTGACGGAGGCCATAGAGGGATATCCGAAGGAGGCAAACTGCATTGGGTTTGGCTGGATCTGCAAAGCCAAATGGGTTGTTGGCAGTAGGCACGCTCGTGGAAATTGCCATGCAAGAATGCATTTGATGTCTAACTGTGTGACAGGCCATTGGCAGTTTGCAATGAGTGTGACAACGACTCAGATGGTGGCCAGCTTGATGACAGGAGCAAAGGTCTCGCTAAAGTCTATGGCAGCACGTTGGTGAAACCCGCGTACGACCCAGCAGGTCTTGTACTTGTCAAAAGAACCATCGGGTGTGAATTTGTGGTGGTATACCCATTTCCCAGAGACTATATGAGCATTTGGAGGTGGTTCAACAAGGGACCAGGTTTGGTTGGCTAAAAGCGCATCAAATTCTGCTTGCATTGCGTGGAACCAATGTGGATACTTGAGCGTAGGACGAGTGGACTTTGGAATGGGAAAAAGTTGTAAGGTAGAACTCATGGGGTACTTGGGGTTGGGGCAGGATATGCCAGACTTGGAACATGTGGTCATGGGATGCGAGGCAGGCTGGTATGTGCATGGACGCGGTTGTGTGGGGCAAGTAAGGCGACAAAGATAGGAGCATCATAAGTTGGAGAGGAAGACAGAGCCTCAGTTGTATAAGTAGTATGTGATGTGTGCGTGAATCTCGGATCGTGCGTTGAGGAGGAACAGCGTGAGGGGATTGGTTGCATGGGTGTGTCACAATCTGCATTAATGGCGGGTGATGCAACAGGCTGATGATGGGCAACGTGGTGCTGTGATGATGGGCGCATAGTTTTAGGTGGATGTGCATGTGGTTGATTGGTTGCATGCAGCCGGGGAGGTGGGCACAGAAAAATAAAGGCGGATCAGGTGAATCATCGCGGCAGTTGACACGCTCAATTCCTGGTGGATCTAGCAGGCATGAAGTTCCAAGAAGATGCAGAAAGTGCATGGTTGTTGTGGGATCCGCTGCGCATGGTGCGGAAGTGTCTGAGCTTTGGCTGGGTATGAGTGTGGGCAGATCTGTTTGTTTGTTGGCAAAAGGAAAGTGTTGCTCATGGAAAACAACAAGGCGAGAGATGATGATCTTCCTTGTAGTGATGTTGTAGCAACGGTAGACGCATGCTGCAGATCTAGGACTGAGTTTGTTTGTGGATGTGGCCGAGAGAATATTAAAGCACAAGCAACTGAAGACTCGTAAATGATTGTATGACAGTGGCTGGAGGAACAATGCTTCATATGGTGTGATGCGATTTGTAGCATGGCAATGACGCTGATTCATAAGGTTGCGGTATCCAATGCTTCTGCCCAGAATTGAGGAGGGGTATGTGACTGGAGGAGCATGGTGCGAATGCAGTCATTCAGTGTACGTAAAATGCGTTCAGCCTTGCCGTTTTGCGGTGATGTATGAGGACAGGAGAGACGTAGGTGGATGCCGTGTAGGGAGAATAATGATCGAAGAAAGTGGTTGTCCCATTCACGGCCATTGTCTGTTTGTAATGCGAGAATGGACAATTGGAATTGAGTTTGAACGTGAGAATGAAAAATTCGAAAGGTGTAAAATACGTCTAATTTATTTCAAAGTGGAAAGGTCCATACAAAATGAGAATAATCATCTAAGATGGCAAGAGTTTTGGAAACCGGAGATGCTTTGCATGGGAGATGTCCAAGCATCAGCGTGCACAACCTGAAAAGGGAAATAAGTAAGGGTAGTTGAATCATGAAAAGGAAGTCTCACATGCTTGCCAAAGTGACATGTTTGGCAAGTATGGGATAACACTTTAATACAACTGAAGGAGAATGTTTGCAAGGCACGGAGGAGAGTAGGGCGTCCGGGGTGGCCGAGCTGCTGGTGCCATAGGTTGACCGAGTCCACAGATGAATGATGGGTGGTGGGCGAATGTAGTCGATGGGTGCAAAAGTATCCAGTGCTTTTACAACGAAGTATCACTGTTTTGGTTCAAAGATCCTTTATAGAAAAACCAAACGGGTCAAATTCCACAGAGACAAAGTTGCCACGTGTCAATTGTTGTACAGAGATCAAATTATGCACAAGAGATGGAGAGAGTAAAATATTTGACATGGACAATGCGTGAGAAGATATGAGGATGGTGGATGAAGCTGTATGAGTGACAGGAAGTCGTGCACCGTTACCAGCGGTCACAGAAGCATTGCGAAGAAAAGGACGAGTAGAGGGGAGGGGAGTGTGTGTACCGGCCATATGAGATGAAGAAACCCCAAAGGAGGGATTAAAAATTCAAATTTAGCTCCGGTTCCAACTATGCAAAAACATAAATTTGAGTTGCCCAATGGATTTCCAATACATGAAACAGCCTTCATGCAAAATGTCATAATTTTTGAAGCGCATTTGCTATTTAATTCAAAGGGGACATTTAATTGCAATTGAATTCAAATTCAAATTTGAATTCGAATAAAACTTGACCAAATGAAGAATTGAAGTCCAGATTTGTATTCTATACATTTGATTTGGTCTCCCTGAAAAAATATAAAATTTTTGGACAAGTATTGGTGGTTGAAATGAAGGACCAGAGAGGTGAGCAGAGAAGGGCTTGAGTATGATGCGTGGGACCCAATGGTCAGGCCCACTTGCTCTCCACTCATTTTTTCTCCTCTCCCCTGCTCGCCACCACAACGCTGCATGCCGCCACCGCGGTTCTCTCTACCTTGGCACCGAACCCACTGCCTCACAGCAATTTTTCGCATTGAAGTCGAGCAACTCACCTCTCCCTTGAGTCCTTACCCTCTCCACAGTGACAAGCCTTTCGTTTTCCTCTCTGTTGCTGCCGCACGACGCCATTGTCGCCCTCTCTGCTTCCTATTCGCCAGGCCGAGCTGTTCGTCGGTTGATCAGGCAACCAAAAGAAAAAACATTCATTTGCCTAGACTATATCTTTTTCTCAGTCAAGTTCGGGTCATTGCTAAACCGACGCGCCATATTTTTCAGGTTTCGCCAATGGACCCGCCGAGCTGAGGCGCTGAAGTTCCACCGTTCCAGTCAACTTCAGTTCTCTCTCGAGCAGCAGCAAGGTTCGCCAGGACCCCAATTGCTGTTCTCAACTTGAGTTATCGCTTCATAGCTTGTAGGTTAAGTCATCTTCTAATATAGTTACAGGTATTGTTCTGTACACCCTAGCACATCCCCTCGACGAAGAACCATCGAAAACCGTGGAGTAATTGTGCCAGAATAGGAGTTTTCTTCGCCGCTGACGTTTGTGACCTAGGTCACTGTCGAAATCATTGTTCTGGCCCTGTTCATCCATGTTTTGGTTCTTTTCCTTGTCTCTCATGGCCCAGTGAAGCTCTACAATGGATTTCTAAGCTGTTTGAGTTATGGAGAGGTGATTCCAACATCATTGTCAAGTGTCGAGCCACTGTCGCCTGTTAAGCTACTATGCGCTGACTGGTTGCACCCAAAAGCTTAAGCTGATAGGAAAGGGTAGACAGTTCACTTATACACTCCAACACTCCCCCTCACTTGAGGCTCTCTCGGGCCTCTAACGTGGAAAATAGGAGTGGACTTGCGTCCTCCAGGATTCGAACTCGAGACCTCTGACTCTGATACCATGTCAAGCTATTATGCACTAACCGGTTGCACCCAAAAGCTTAAGATGATGAGGAAGGGTAGGCAATTCACTTATACAATTCAACACTCCCCATCACGTGAGGCTCCCTCGGGCCTCTAATGTGGAAAATAGCAGTGTACTTGCGTCTGCCAGGATTCTAACTCGAGACCTCTGGTTCTAATACCATGTTAAGCTACTATGCGCTGACCGGTTGCACCCAAAAGCTTAAGCTGATGGGGAAGGATACGCAATTCACTTATACACTCCAACATCGCCATTGAGCACCATGCTCTGGCCATCTCATGTCCTCTCTAGTTGTTCCATTGTCTGTGGCAGTGAAAATCATGCACAGACGGTGACTTTGTTTGAAGATGGAGCAGAGGAAAGCACCGTCGGCGGGCTCCGGAGCCCGAGGAGGAAGAAGGGAGGTGCTGGTCCTGCTTGTCAGCGATCGAGGGCGCTGTTTAGGATCAAGTGTGGCTACTGATCTTTTGCGGCCATGCGGGTGAACTCAGTTGCCCAAATATGCCCCATTCTGGTTGGACCATTTCAAATGGGCGGGCACGGGTTTAATTATTTAAACTTTCTAATAGAGAAATAAATCCAGAATTGATTCAAACTTTAAAAAACCATATCTCCTGGTACAATATGTCAAAACATCCAAAATAAATTTTGTTAGAATCCTCATGTCAAATAATTTGCAGTGGTGCAATTTATCTGATCTGAAAGTCAGATTATATTCATCATTAATTCCTTTGAGAAAGATGCTTGGGAAATTAATTTCAGCTGTTCTGGTAATTGGAAATTTCCCAATTATCAGAACCCTCATTCAAATATTGTTGATCTCCAATAAAAATGCCATGTTCATTTGACTCTATTTAGTGGATCAACCAGTGTTCCAATTCTCCATGTCTATAGAAAATTCAAAAATCAACAGAAGCATTTACAGAATTTCCTAGCAACTTGTAAAATCAATATCTCCGTGTGGAATGCTTAGAAAATTGTGAATACAATTTTGTTAGAACTTTTGAGACCAGCCCTAACCAGAAAATCTACCGTTGCCTATGTTAAATTTCCAGATTTAGGATGAAAATTCAGATAAGAGAAAAACTTGTGAGAACATTATAGACAACAAGCGTCCATAAACAGATCCAATTCTTGGCTCATATTCCTATCTTAGTACCTAGTGTCCACTGTAAAAATACAAAAGCCAATTAAAATTAATTGCTATCTAAAATTGTGTTTATAAGCTTATATGCATAGTTTCAATACAACTCATGTTCATCTATGTTTTGCATACCGTTTAGTGACCGAGCCCGAGGAAGCACTAGAGACCCTTGACAGCATCCACCTGAGGCTAACTTTGAGTTTGAATCACAGCAAGACAAGCCCCGGTTTGCATTTAAATGCTATTGCAAAGTTTTGATTTGTATTACATATGGATAGTGTTATGTTGGTTCTGTGCATTAGGTGTAAGGTGAATGACACCGCACTTGCATGGACCACAAATCCCATGGAATGATGGGTAGGTTTATGGCTCTGTAGGATTGAAGAGAACGCGAAAAGCTACCAGAGGGGGGTGAATGGTAGACTTAAAACTTTTTAGGCGGAAGCAACAAAAACCCCTTCGCGGAAAATCAATCAGTTAAGAAATTGCGTGTGCAACTGATCTAAACATGTTTAACCATGACAAAAGTTATAGACATTATAGAGAATCAAGTCGCGAAGACACGACAACGAGAATCGCAGAAAACCGTCGAGAAAAACTCAACTTATGATCAAATGATCCAACAAAGGTCAATCCTTTCTACCCGAGTAAAGACAGATCTACAACACTGCAAAGAAACTCGTGTAAATCAGAAACCACAAATCCAATGATCATCAAATTTTCACAGTTGATAGATAATCATGTTGTGAAGACAACCCAAAAAGATCAAATCAAATGGATCTGAAAACTCGAGTTACGATAAAACCACTGACGCGACATAGTATTGTACAGAAACTCGACGAGAAAAACTTGTCTGAAACAAGTCGGACGAACAGGGCACAAAAGTTCTTTTAAACTACAAATTTTATTGATAAAAACACCATAGGAGCAGCCCAATGTCTTCTCACCGCGAGCTCTGGCCTCTCTTGCTTATATAACCTGCCCTTTGGCCAACCCAAACCTAACTAGGACTCTAATCCTACCCAGTTTCAATCGAAACTTTCCAAAACTGCTTAAGACTCTTCCATACGCAGATAGAAGCAATCTTAAGACTTCCAAACACATTAGGAATATATCCCACATTCCTAAAACAACTCAACTTCATGACCTTCATGAAATCCAACCAAAACAAACTCGAAACTTTCCATAAACGAACCATAACCACCTCAGTCGCAGTCTGATGCATAATCCAGCCGATTGGACCTTTCTGACAAATTCTTTACATCCACTTCTCTTCATCACGCCTTGGAACCATGTTGCCACGTCCATGCACTCCTTGCACACATGCAAAAACCTTCCAAAAACGTCCACAATATGTTCATATGCATTGTTCTTGACCCAAACATGTTGCGTGACCTCCTGATCAACTCAACTACAATTCCTCCAGAACTTGGTGGTTGAACCTCATCTTCTCTCTAAGACTAGTTCAAAGGATACCGTCACCAGCCATGTCTTGGCCTCAAGCAACATCTGCACAAGAACAAACAACCAATTGTTCCGAGCACAAGTCCTCAACTTGACTCACATTAGTCCGATAACCACAACACCTTATGTGAGCACCTCACGTAAGCATGTTGCAATGATAGCAAGATAATATCCACCATGATCAGCCAAAACACATCAATACTTAGTAAAAGAATATTAAGCATATCTTCCCATAAGTGTAAAGGATGTTTAAAATATTGAAAGTTAAAAGTAGAATCATTGCGATCTTCCACTGGATCTTGCCAAAGCTAACCGGACCTTGCCGAAGTTAACCAGACCTTGCAAAAGCTAATCGGACCTTGCATCGGACCTTGCGCCCAAATTTGTCGGACCTTACGTCGGACCTAGCCAAAGCATATCAGACCTATTGTCATACCTTGCCGCAGCTTTCCAAACTATTTCGTCCTATTGTCAGACCTTGCCGGAGCTCGGACCTGGAGTCGGACCTTGTTGAAAAAGGGTGTTTTGGCAATATTCAAAACTTTTATCGAAATAGCCAATGTATTCAACACACATAGGTCTCACAGTCTCCCCCTTGATGATTGCATTGGAAACACCACTTAGAATCCAAACATTGGCATCAAACAAAGTATGATGAGTATGATGGGAGAACTCACATTCTTTTTGGGTCCGCAAATCATGCAAAGCAAGGAGGATACTTTTGTGCATCAAACAAAGTATACAAGAGACCTTCTTAAGTGATTTAACATGGACAAATGCAAGCCTTTTCGGACACCAATGGGAACAACGATGACACTTGGACTTGATGAAGATGGTGACCAAGTCGATCAAAAAAATATAGAAGTATGATTGGATCACTCTTGTACCTCACGACATCAAGACCAGACATATAGTTCTGCGTATGTCTTTGTGCACGGTTTCGATCTTTCCCACGTGCTTTACATCGTCAAGTTATCAAAAGAATTCTAACGTACTTACATGGAACTCAAGAATTTGGCATTTTTCTTCCTTCTTCCTTAGCCGTTACTCTAAAATCTTTTTCAGATGCTAATTTTGGGGGTTGTAGGATTGATAGGAAAAGTACTTCGGGTGCTTTTAATTTTCTTGGTAATTCACTTGTTGTCGGTCCTCTAGAAAACAAAGTTCAGTTGCACAATCCATAGCCGAATCTGAATAAGTAGCTGCTGCTAGCGCTTGCTCACAAATTCTATGGATTGTTCAAACTCTCAAGGACTATGGGGATGATTTAGATAGTGTTCCGCTGTTTTGTGATAACACTAGTGCCATTTGCATTGCTAAAAACCCCGTGCAACATTCCAGAAAAAAGCACATTGACATTAGATATCACTTTCTCTGTGATAATGTTGAAGAAAGAAACATTGTGCTTCACCATGTCGATACTGAACAACATTGGCTGATATTTTCACAAAGCCTTTGGATTTCACTCGTTTTTGTTACATTCGTAGTGAAATAGGGGTTCTGCATCCTCATGGCTTAAATTGAGGGGGAGTTTTGAAACTTGGAAAGTCTTTGTGTGAATCTGAATTTAAAATAATATGAGCATAGTATTTCATACACATATGACTTTGTGATTCCCTTTACATGTTGAAACATCTTACTACATTACTCGTGTTATACATTTTGTAGTTTTTGCCCTGACTGGTAATTGGAATAGTTACTTACACTAAATATGGTTATGATCGAACTTACTTGCTGTTTCGAACTTGTTGCATGCTCACAAGTGCTGTTAATAATGAAAAAATAATCAATCAACTATCCACATGTTGTGCTTTTATGAAAAATTGAGAAATGACCAAGAGAATATGCATGCATCACACTTCTTCTTTTGAGATTGCTTATCATTGCACTTAGATGTGAACTTGGAAAAAGTTGTGTATGACTAAAACCATGTCTTTAAGCTTCTGATTGTCAAATGACATAGGCTTGGCTTTGTTGGTTAGAATAAGGTACATGCGGCATATAATCTCTTGCAAATGTCATATGATCTGAATTTGTGCTTAAAAAATGATAAAAATGCAGCAACGAGTGTCATGCTTTCAGGTTTTGAAATAGTTAAGCTTGTGAGATCATGACTTCCTTAAATTGAAAATTACACTTAATCTCTAGCATGGCTTACACTATTTTATGTATCTTATTGATGTGATAGTGTAAGTTACTTGATAGTATGACTTGGATGAGCTTTGTTTTTCATGTATATGTTATAATATGCTTATAAGTATCAAAATTTCTCTTTTGAACCTTGCTGAATACATTGTCAAAGGGGGAGAAATATGTATAGGGGGAGAAATATTTCTTTTTCAAATTTCTTTCTCATTTGATTTTTTAATTTCAAAAAGGGGAAGAAATTTTCTTTCAAAATTTTTCATGTGAATAAGCCAATGTTTGGATTGTAAGTGGTGTTGCCAATGCATTCATCAAGGGGGGGGGGGGGTTGCGAGACCTATGTGTGCTGAATACATTGACTATTTCGATAAAAGTTTTGAATATTGCCAAAACACCCTTTTTCATCAAGGTCCGACTCTAGGTCCAAGCTCCGGCATGGTCCGACAATAGGTCCAACATATTTTGGGTAGCTCCAGCAAGGTCCGACAACAGGTCCGGTATGCTTTGGCTAGGTCCAACGTATGGTCTGACAAATTGGGGATAGGTCCAGCGCAAGGTCCGGTTAGCTTTCGCATGGTCCGATTAGCTCTGACTAGGTCTAGTGCAAGGTCTAGTTAGCTTTGGCAAGGTCCAGTGCAAGATTGCAATGGTTCTGCTTTTAACTTGAAATGTTTCAACCTTGTTTTTTGGCTTATGGGAAGTTTGCTTAGTATTCTTTTACTAAGTTTTTGAAGTGTTATGACTGTTTACGGTGGTTAATATTTTGATATGGTTTGCAACATGCTTATGTGGGGTGCTCAGATAAGATGTTGTGGTTTTTGGACTAACGAGAGTCAAGCCGAGGACTTGTGCTTGGAAGAATTGGTTGTTTGTTCATGTGCAGGTGTTGCTTGAGGTCAAAACATGGCTGGTGACGGGATCCATTGAACTAGTCTTAGGGAGAAGATGAGGTTCAAAAACCAAGTTCCAGAGGAATTGTGGTTGAGTTGATCGGGAGGTCATGCAACATGTTTGGATCAAGAACAATGCATATGAAGGTATCGTGGACGTTGATGGAAGGTGTTTGCACGCTGCAAGGATGCATGGACGTGGAAACATGGTTCCAAGGAGTGATGAAGAGAAGTGGACGTAAAGAATTGGTTGGAAAGGTCCAACCGGCTGGATTATGCCTCAGGCTACCACTGAGGTGGTTATGTTTCGTTTATGGAATGTTTTGAGTTTGTTTTGGTTAGATTTTGTGTGGGTCACATAGTTGAGTTGTTTTAGGAATGTTTAGACGTTCCTAAGGTGTTTGAAAGTCTTAAGATTGCTTCTATCTACGTATAGAAGAGTCTTGAGCAGTTATGGAAAGTTTCAGTTGAAACTGAGTAGGATTAGAATCCTAGTTTAGATTGGGTTGGCCTTAGGGCTGGTTATATAAGCAAGAGAGGCCAGATCTCTTGGTGATACAACTTTGGGCTGTTCCTCTAATGTTTTGATCAATAAAATTTGTATATTAGAGGAGCTTTTGTGCCTTGTTCGCCCGACTTGTTTTAGACAAGTTTTTTTGTCGAGTTTCTGCACAACAATATGTTGCATCGGTATTTTTATCACAACTCAAGTTTTCCAGATCCAATTGACATGGTTCTTTATGGGTTGTCTTCAAAACTTGATTATCTATTATCTGCGAAAATTTCATGGTCATTGGATTTGTGGTTTCTGATCTACATGAGTTTCTTTACATTGTTGCAGATCTGTTTTTACTCGGGTAAAACAGATTGGCCTTTGTTCGATCTTTAAATCATAACATGAGTTTTTCTCGACGATTTTCCTTGATTCTCGTTGTCTTGTATTCGTGACTTGGTTCTTTATAATATATACTACTTTCATTATGGTTGCACACGTTTAGATTAGTTGCACACACGGGTTCTTAATAGATTGATTTTCTACTGAGGAGTTTTTCTTGCTTCAAATGAAAAAGTTTTAATCTACCATTCACCCCCTCTAGTAGAATTTCACGTGTTCTTCGATCCTACAGTTAAGTCTTGTCGAGCCATCATGCTCACGGTTTCTATATTAAGTTGTTGCAGTTGACACATTTGAAGAAGGGCCCAAATATGAGGTGTTGCCACTGTTTGGATACACAACAGAGTGGGAGCCCTGCATGCCGCCATGATCATCGCCTTGGGTGTTACTAGTCTGAAGCATACTCCGTCTGGATGGCTTCAATTTTGCATAGCTTAGGCTGAGAATTTGATCTATGATACTATGACTTCCTATGTACATTAATTATTGTAAAACTTTCATTGTTTATATATATAAAACTTTTTATTTTATCATTTCTTTTCTTGTATGTTGTTGGGTGCCATATCGCACAGCACCACACTCTGCGATTCCTGAATGTCCGAACACATGGTTCTCACAGACTGGTACCAGAGCCGTATTGGGAATAGCACGCTCAAAAAGAGCCTTTTTTGAAAACTTAGAAGTAGTCGAGTGAGGATTGGTGATTATGCCCACATAAGGTCTATATTAACATAGTTATTAAGGTGGCAAACCTAACATACTTGTTATTATATTCGGTAACGACACTCCGACGTAATATAAGAGGTAATGTACGCCCCTGAAGGCGGATCTATTTTCAGGTAGCTCCCCATACCATGTTTGTCGTATGGGAGATTTCAGTGTCTAGGATCCAGGTCAATATGAGTCTATGGAGCTATTCATGTTTCATAGAGCATATATAGCGATGGTCCTTACCATGCAATAGGCAAGAAAGTGGTAACTCCTGGTAGGTAACGTGATAGTATGCAACTCTTGAACTTCACATGTTCATGGGCCATCCGCAGTGCTCGTCATCGGCGTGCCTCTCTGGGGCAGTAGGTGGTATCCATCGGGTTGATAAAATTCCCGATCGTGTCTACTCGTATGCGCTCTATTTGAGTCCCCCGTCATATGGTATTGAAACACAACATTTCTCGAGACGTGTTCTCCTCGAGGACGACCCGCATGGAATGATGCAGGTTGTTGGTTTTGGTGGCAAATATGTATAATTGTGACTACCTAAAATGCGACTTGGCTCCAATTTCTTAGTGGTCCTATCATTTTATTCAGTTTAGTCCAAGTAGTTTGAAACGATTTTGTCCCACTATCATTAGACATCCAAGCAGATTCAACCACAACCATATGATCATCTGCTCATTTTCACATCACTTCATATATGAATCCTTCTTGAATATGCAGTGATTGTTGCCCTCTTCTAACCAAATAAGGATTGCATAATGGTCAAGTGAAGTGGTAATCGTATTCTCCACTTCACAAACCTCGGATAGCTCTATCCAAATGTACACAAACATTGGATTGTGCATCTTGGCGTTTTGACCAGGTAAACTTAGGACCAGAAATACCCAGATCCATTGATGTAGTAAAGTGTGTGTGTGTGTGTGTGTGTGTGAAGAGATAATGAAGGCATATCACTAAAATATTCCAAACGAAATTAAAGAAATAAATGCCACAATTTTCAAAAACTCATTATCTCCACTACAACATCAACTCACAGGATGCAACAGGCAGTAGATATTATCTCATGTCATACAAGATACTTTACTACTTGAAAAGTTCTCACTGTCCTATGAGTTGGCGATAACACCGAGCAGTGAAAGTTCACAAAACAATAGAAGATATACTAGATGGCTTTGGTCACATTTTGGAGGGAGGTTGGAGATTTAAATCAAAATTTGCAATGATTAGATGATCGCTTATTACACTTCTGAGATCTTGTACCAGTTCATACTTCCTGCATAGGATTTGAAAATTGAAGCTATGACCCCTAAAAATATCCAATATATATGGTATAAAAGATTGCTGACCAAAAGCTTAGATGCACTACAAAACCATCGGTCATCAATCTCCTAGACTCGTGAAGCCTCACTAGCAATAGCTGTAATAGAAGTATCCCTGAGAAATAAATACATTGTGTCAGAAAAGAAAATCCATCTATGTACACCAAATGATGGAGAACTAACCTTGCCCAGAACTATACTTTGGTAAGCACTTCTTGTTGTATGCTACCGAGTAGCAACGACATTCTACCGAGCACATTTCTAACCCTTTCGGATTTGTTCTTGTTTACATCTCTGTTGTTAATGCGGCGACACATTTTTCATTGTTTTGCATTAAAAACTTTCATGCACAATTAATTTGAAAGTTCCAAAGCTTTATATTTGCATCATATTTGGAAAGGCACTTTAATGTGGTAAAAGTGCCTACGATTTTGATTACTACATTAAAAGACCTCTTGGAAACTGAAGGTCAAGTTAGTAAAGTGGACTAGACCAATATGATTGACATTAGCATCTGCAAGAATATTATCAACATATATCTCAATATAACAAGCTACTTTTGGGCAACGATTGGTTCATGTAGTTGCTACACAACATATAACAGAAACAATGACAGATGCAGAAGGAAATTGTGTGTGTGTGTGTGTCTGTGTGTGTGTGTAAAGAGAGAACAATTGCATATCACTAAATGCTCAATTAGATGATTCTATTCCTCTTCCCGTACATCATCGGGCTTGTTCCATCTATGTTCAATATATCTTGTATTACTCTTATATGTGGCGTGTAATGTGGATAGCCATCCCCTGTAGCGCTCTCTAGCAATGTTCAAAATTCTCTTTGCAGTATCTGGTGTGTCCTCCAAGTCCCATAATTGTTGTACATTCGATAACACATTTATGTAAATTTACAAGATGGAGATTACTAGAAAAAAACAAAACATGTTTGAGGTGTAACACTAACCAGAGTATCTTAGACTATTTTTCTCTTGATAGAATCGTCAATATATGACCACTTCCTTGCACCAATGAGAGGTACATGTCTTTGAGAACCACCTCATCAATAAATAATCAATAATTAATACCAACTGTGCCACCCAAACTACAGGAAAAGTAAACTGGTAGCTCTAATTGTCTAATATCATAGTATTTTTGAGCAACCTTCTCAACTAAGGTTCTATTCTTTCTCTCTACAATACCATTTTGTTGAGGTACATATGGCGAGGAATCCATTCTTTTTTTCAGCACGGAAGCGGTCAATCGTCACCTCTTATTTCTTTTAAATATCATCGGTGGACAAGTGATAATCTAAGATATATACTTCTAAGACTTGGCAATAACACTTAGCAGTTAAAGTCCAGAAAACAAAAGATGATATATAAGATTATTTAGGTCACATTTCGGGGGAGCAGGCGGGGGGGGGGGGGGGGGGGGAGATTTAAATCAGAATTTGGGATTATAAAATGATCGCTTATAGAACCTCTAAGTTCGTCTACCAGTTCATACTTCCGGCATGAGATTTTAAAAGTGAAGCTACCAACTCTAAAAATGTCCCACATATATCCCATAGGAAGAAGGAGGGCCAAAACCTTTGAATGTGGCCTAGAAGGGGCATGAATAGGCTTTGAAAGTTTTCCTACACACATAATTAGATTTTAAATTCCTGGTGAACCGGACTTGTCCGGTGTAACTACAGACTAGTCCGGTGTGCTTGTATTATGTGAACTGATCAAGTATTAGAGCAGAAATTGTATGTGTTATAGCAACAAAATTTAAACAATTATTCAAACAAACTTGATTGAACAATTAGTGTTGCAAACTTGCACGTGGAACACAATTACTTGATATATCAATTCTAAAGCCCTAGATAGTGAAAATTGCAAAAGTAAAGAGATGAGCACATGAGACACTGATTTTTACCGAGGTTCGATCTCACCAAAGAGATCTATGTCCTTGTTGAGTAGGCCCACACAGATCCAGGTCTCTTCAAAACCTTTTCCCTCGTCAATCACCACACAAGGCCGACTTGATTCCATTATCACGGGTAATCATTGAGTTGGTGGGGCAAACTCACACGTTGAGGGCTCCCACAGATTACAGCAGAAAAAATGATCTAATACACTCGAGAAGATTACAAGTAATGCAAGAGTGTAAAGAGATCAAATTCCAAGAGCTCAATGACGTGTTTACAACGATCTCCCAATCCCAAATCTGAATACTCAAATAATTTTTTCTTTTGAGGATCTTAGATGTGTGGAGAGATGTGTTTTTGTGCTCTTGGGACAAGTGGTGGTACTAGGGTTTCAGTTCTTGATAGTAGAATACGAGAGTTGTTTTTGTGAGGATGTGGATCTCCTATTTGTAGTGTTTTGAAAATTATTACCGTTAAGGATCCGGACGGTCGGACTAGTATGCTCTGGGGACCGGACTTGTCCGGTGTGCTGAGTAAAGTCAGCATTGAATGTGCAGCACACTAAAAACCCTAATTCGTGTGAGGTATAACGGACTAGTCCATTAGGAGTCCAGACATGTCTGGTGTCCTGTGTATTGGAGCATTAGAAAGTTTCTTGGACTAGTCCGGTCCAAGAACGGACTCGTCCAGTGCAAAGTGTTATGAAACATCAGAGATATTCTTGGACTAGTCCGATCCATGAACGCTTGTCCGGTGCATAGTGTTATGGAACATCAGAGAGTTTCTCCGACTAGTCCTATCAATGAACAGACTTGTCTGGTGTACTGGGAAGTGAGACTATAAAAAGTTGAATGGACTAGTCCGGTGCTCAGTGAATTATTAAGGTTGATTTTAAAGCCTTACCCCCACGCAAAGACTTGAGCTCTTGGGACGTGTCTCTCACACACATCCTATATAATTAAGTCTACTTTGCGCTTTATTCATTAGTTGGGCCTTTTCCTTTTTCTTCATCACTTCATTTTTCACCTTTTTGAGTGCATCAACTATCTAATCTTAGTTAACCTACATTTATCTCAACAAGTTAATTAGGATCCCATTTGTTTGTCATCAATCGTCCAAAACCCACAAAGGAATGCCTAGATGCACTTTCAAACTCCCCCTTTTTGGTGATTGATGACAACCAATTGAGGTTTCACAATTAAGAGTAAAAATTGATTTTCATAAAGTGTGCATACATGAGAATGACAAATGATCAATAAAAACTTCTCACATATATGCACTCTTCATGGTGGGGTGCTGATAGAGTGTGTGATCAAATATTGTGACGTGCCAAAATATAAGAACATATCAATTATAAAAGTAGCTATCACAACAATATTGAATAAGCATCACACATTCAGATAAAATAACATAGGCACATCCACAAGAGATTACAATAATTTAAAATTAAGATACATGTTGTAGATCACTAGTCCTTAAGGCTACAAAATAAGCTACTACTCTCAATCTCTCCCCCTTTGGCATCAAGGCACCAAAAAGGGAAAAATTGAGTGGAATCACTCTTCATTACTGCGTTCCTCACTCTCGGTCCTCTTTTCATCTTCCTCTTCAAGTCCATGCTGAGGAGGAGGAGCATAAACACTTGCTAGTCCAAATGAGCTCATCTCTTGCTCAGAGAGGGGAGCCATTTCAGTGATATCTTCTTGTGAATCCTCTAAAATCTGAGGTAATCCCACTGGCTCAATTTCTAGCATCTCACAAATAGCTTTGATGTTGGCCTTCATGTATCATTGATGTCTCTTCCTGGCCAATCTCTCTTTGTGCTGCTTAATTTTCCACTTTGTGGCATGATGCAAAGATGGAGGAAAGCATTTTTAGAACACCACTAGATGACTCTTTGTAGGATGGAGGAGCAAAGGTAGCAGCTGGAGTCTTGTGCCTTCATGAACTTGCTTGGATCTCTGCTCAACTGCAAGTGATGCAGGAGCAGAAGGAATAGTGTATACTGTAGGCTTCTGGGGTTTGAGGCCGGTGTGCTCAACATTCTTGATAAATCTCAAGTCCTGTCACCTTTTCAATCATGTACATGATATAATGTGCATAGCCACAAGTCCTTTTTGGAGTAATGGAGATGTTCACAATGTCATTGTAGATGTACTCAAAGACATTGAAGGTTCTTCTTTGTGTGATCACTTTCATCAGGGTCCTTAGAGTCACTGCCTTGGGTGGTTCCAGCCTCTCCTTCCTTGGGAGTTATGGTCTTCCTCAGAGTTCTATTTAGGACTGCAAAGAATGGATTCAAATACTTGGTAGTTTGAGGCTTGTAAGGCATTCTTGTGTCATAGAGGAATTCTAGCTCTTCCATCACCAAAGGCTTTATGTTGTTAATTATAAGATCATTGTCCAAGGAATTCTCAAGATGGAGTATACTTGCAAACACTTCATAGGTGACACTATACATGTATCCATGTGTCATCCAAATCATCTTGTCCCCATCATCACGGGTGAAGTAAAGAGTAGAGTAAAATTGGGTGATGATTTCATTGTTCCAATTTTATCGGAAGGATAGAAGATCCTTCAAACCATGCCTCTCCAATGCCTCCAGAACCTCTTGATAAGCTTGATACTTATTGGATTGGAGGTAGGTGACATTGACGCACTGACTTTCAATCACGGGGTTCCTCATCTTCATGCATACATGCTCATAATAGTCAGCATGAAAGTTGCTCTTGAACCTTGGAACATCTGACTACTTAGGCTGCTCATAGACTTCAATCTTTCTGTATTTATCATCCAGCTCATTTCTTTTTCCAGTAAAATCATCATCTGAAGGCTACCTGTTGCGGTGAATTGGGGCCTTCATCTTAAATGGACCAATAGGGCCACTAGATAGTCCTTTTCCCTTGTTGATTTCTTCTCCTAGGTGCCGGTGAGTTGGCACCAGCATCATCCTTGCTTAGAGCTTTCTTCACTACCACTCTCCTCTTCTTAGGAAGAACATCGTCGGGAGGAGAGGAGTGAACATTGTAGTCATGCCTCTTCTTCATGACTTTCTCATAGACTCTTTGTACCCTTGCACGATCATGCTCGACTTCATAATGAAATGAGCTATCCTCGGAAGCTAACGACAACCTGCCTGACAGAGGAATTCAAGGATGGATAAGAATTGATTGTAGACTTTGTGGAAATAAGAATTCAGAGGTTCAATTAGTCAGTGTACCGGACTTGTCCGTTTTTAGAGTGCAGACTTGTCCGGAGGACCAGACTTGTCCCCTCCAGACACCAGACTAGTCTGGACAGACGTATGAACCCTAACTTCCTATTTCAACAAATCTAGATCGAATTGATGCAAAACGAGTAGGAATACAGTAGGAATACATCTTGAAAAGTAATTTATGCCTGGGAATCAAGAAAAATAAGAAAGATTGAAAGAATGGTGAGAACTAGGGTTGAGTGAGATTTTATCGAAGAATTAATGATTGGAGATGAAGACGCGGAGTTTGGTCTGGATTAGTCTGGAGAGATGAAGCTTCACGCCGAGGAGAAGATTTCTTGTGGAGAAAACTTTGATTTTGGTGGACCAAAGTGAAAATTGCCTTGGGAGCTAGGTTTTGAGGAGATAGAAAGGAAATGCGATTGTCAGGGGAGGAAGACGAAGTCTAGGCGTCGGGTTGGGTTTAAACCCTAAAAATACGAACTAGTTTGGTATAGGGCCGAACAAGTCTGGTACTAGACCAGTGTGAGACAACAGACTAGTCCAGTGCTGACACCGGACTAGTCCGGGTCAGCTGGACTGATCAGATTAGAAGAACCAAAGTGATATTGGATGTTTGATCTAATAGGGATCCAAAGGACATTATTTCACAAATAATCTTGATGAGCATGACCAGTAAGCAATCAACAATAATACAATGGTCATAATTCACCAAGATTCACTAATTTAAATAGTTTCCAAGAGAAAATCAAGATAAGGGATATTTTTCGCAGAGTAAGTAAACTTTGAAGATTCAATCAAGTATGCAGTGTTTCAAGCCACATTTCGAGAGTCAAGTATATTTAGTTCCTTTCTTAGCTCACAAAATCTCTTTTCATCTAGTGGCTTTGTGAATATATCTGCAAGTTGTTTTTCAGTTCTAACATGTGAAATTACTATATCACCTTTTAGTGAATGATCTCTTAGAAAATGATGACAAATGTCTATGTGCTTAGTTCTTGAGTGCTCTGCTGGATTGTGTGCAATTTTTATGGCTCTTTCATTATCACATAGGAGTGGAATATGGTTCAGATTGTAACTATAATCTCTTAGAGTTTGTCGCATCCAATGTAGTTGTGCGCAACAACTACTGACTACAACATACTCCGCTTCGGCTGTGGAAAGAGCAATGGAGTTTTGCTTTTTAGATGACCATGAGACTAAGGATCTGCCAAGAAATTGGCAAGTTCCTTACGTGCTCTTTCTATCGACTTTGCATCCTGCATAGTCGGCATCAGAATATCCTATTAAGTCGAACTTAGATCCTTTGGGATACCAAATGCCCAAGTTATGTGTGTGAATAAGGTATCTTAAAATTCTTTTAACAGCTATTAAATGAGACTATTTAGGTGCGGCTTGAAACCTTGCACACATACAAACACTAAGCATGATATTTCGCCTAGATGCACAAAAATAAAGTAATGAACCAATCATATACTGATATACCTTTTATCCACGTTTGGACCATCTTCGTTGAGATCGAGTTGTCCATTAGTTACCATGGGTGTCTTGTTGGGCTTCGCTTTGTCCATATTTAACTTCTTGAGGATGTCCTGCGTGTACTTGGTTTGGCATATGAAGGTGCCTTTTCTTAATTGCTTTACTTGGAATCCCAAGAAGAACTTCAATTCACCCATCATCGACATCTTGAATCTGTTTGTCATAATTTTGCTAAATTCTTCCCAAAAAGATTTGTCACTCAAAAGCAATAGATATCAGAGAGAATCATGTCACGAAGGCAACACAATAATAATCACTCAAATCCGTCGAGAGAAACTCAAGTTATGATCGAAAGACCGAACAAAGGTCAATTTGTCCTACCTGAGAAAAAAATAGTTCTGGAATACTGCAAAGAAACTCGTGTAGATCATAAACCACAAATCCAATGACCGTGAAATTTTTACAGATGATATATAATCAAGTTGTATAGACAACCCAAAAAGAATCACGTCAATTGGATCTGTAAAACTCGAGTTATGATAAAACCACCTACGAAAGGTAGTGCTGTGCAGAAACTCGATGATTAAAACTTGTCTGGAACAAGTCGGACGAACAAGGCACAAAAGTTCCTTCAAACTACGAATTTTATTGATCAAACCACAGGAGGAACAGCCCCAAAGTCGTCACCCGCGAGCTCTGGCCTCCCTTGCTTATATAACCAGCCCTTAGGCCAACCCAATCTCAACTAGGACTCTAATCTTACTCAAATCACGAATTGAAACTTTCCATAGCTGCTTAGGACTCTTCTATACACAAATAGAAACAATCTTAAGACATCCAAATACATTAGGAACGTATACCACATTCTTAAAACAAATCAAATTCGTGATCCACACGAAATCCTATCGTAACCAACTCAAAACTTTCCATATTTGAGTCAAACTCGACTCAGCCGCAGCCTGAGTCCATAACCTAGTCGGTTGGACCTTTCCGACCAATTTTTATGTCCACATCTTTTCATCACGCCTTGGAACCATGCAGCCACGTCCATGCACTAATTGCACACGTGCAAACATCTTCCAACGATATCCACGATACCTTCATATGCATTGTTCTTGATTCAAACATGCTGCACAACCTCCCGATCAACTCAACCACAATTCCTCCTGAACATGGTTGTTGAACCTCATCTTCTCCCTAAGACTAGTTCATCGTATCCCGTCACCAGCCATGTCTTGAACTCAAGCAACACCTGCACATGAATAAACAACCAATACTTCTGAGCACAATCCTCGACTTGACTCTCGTTAGTTCTGAAACCACAACACCTTACGTGAGCACCTCATGTAAGCATGTTGCAAACCATAGCAAAAACGATATCAGCCATAACCACCAAAACACACCAAAAACTTAGTAAAAGATTACTAAGCAAACTTTCCATAATCCAAAAAACAAGTTCAAAACATTGCAAGTTAAAAGCAGAACCACGCAAACTTTCCATAATCCAAAAAACAAGTTCAAAACATTGCAAGTTAAAAGCAGAACCACTGCGATCAAGCTTCGAACCTTGCCAAAGCCAACCAGAGCTTGAGCTGGAGCTTACCAAAGCTAGTACAACCTAGCGCCAGAGCTTGCCAAAGCTAGTCAGAACTAGTCAATCCAAAAGCCGTAGCTAGAAAAACATGTCAGAGCTAGCCAACATAAGTCGGACCTATCAAAACATATCAGAGCTTAACAACGACATGTCGGAGCTATCAAAGACATGCCGGAGCTAAAGACAAAGCTCACCGGAGCTACCCAAAAACATGTCGGACCTAGACAAAGAAAGTGTGACCTATTGTCGGACCTTGTAGAAGCTCGGAGCTAGAGTCAGACTTTGCTAAAAAGATGTTATGGCAGCATTCAAAACTTTTATTGTCAAAACCAATGTATTTAGCACACATAGGTCTCACAATCTCCCCCTTGATGAATGCATTGACAACACCACTTAAGATTCGAACATTGGCTTATTCACATTAAAAGTTTTGAAAACAATTTCTCCCCCTTTGTAAAACAGAAATAAAATGAGAAAAAGAAATTATCCCCCTGAAGAATTGTGCTAAAAACAATTGTGAATATGTGCAATGTGTAATCAATTTCTCCCCCTTGCATACTTATCTTTAAAAATTCACCATATTATCTATTATCTCTCCCCCTTTGACAATGTATTCAGCAAGGTTCAAAAGAGAGATTTTAATTGTTATGAGCATATTATAACATATACATATAAAACAAAGCTCATCCAAGTCATACTATCAAGTAACATACACTATCACATCAACGAGATACATAAAGTAGTGTAAGCCATGCTAGAGATCAAATGTAATTTTCAATTTAAGCAAGTCATGATCTCACAAACTTAACTATTTCAAGACTTGAAAGCATGACACTTGTTGCTGCATTTTATTATTTTTCAAAGCACAAATTTAGATCATATGATATTTGAAAGAGATTATATGCGCATCTGCCTTATTCTAACCAACCAAGCCAAGCCTACGTCATTTGACAATCAGAAGCTTAAGGGCATGGTTTTAGTCATACACAACTTATTCCAAGTTCATATCTAAGTGCAATGATAATCCATCTCAAAAGAAGAAGTGCGATGCATGCATATTCTGTTGATCTTTTCTCAATTTATATTTGTTCATAAAAACACAACATGTGAGTTGATTACTTGATTAATTCTTTATGATTAAAAGCACTTGTGAGCATGCAGCAAGTTCAAAACAGCAAGAAAGTTCGATCATGACCAGATTTAGTGTAAGTAATTATTCCAATTACTAGTCATGGCAAAAACTACAAAATGTATAACATGAGTAATGTAGTAAGAACTTTCAGCATGTAAAAGAATCACAAAGTCATATATGTATGAAATACTATGCTCATATTATTTTAATTTCAGATTCACACATAGATTTCTCAAATTTGATAAACTCCCCCTCAATGTAAGCCATGAGGATGCATAACCCCTATTTCACAACGAATGAAACAAAAACGAGTGAAATCCAAAGGTTTTGTAAAAATATCAGCCAATTGTTGTTCGGTATCTACATGGTGAAGTACAATGTTTCCTTTTTCAACATTATCACGGAGAAAGTGATACCTTATATCAATGTGCTTAGTTCTAGAATGTTGCACGGGGTTCTTTGAAATTAGATGGCACTAGTGTTATAACAAAATAGTGAAACACTATGTAGATCAACCCCATAGTCCTTATGTGTTTGAACAATCCAAAGAATTTGTGAGCAAGCACTAGCGGCAGCTATATATTCAGATTCGGCTGTGGATTGTGCAACTGAGTTTTGTTTTCTACAGGACCAAGCAACTAGTGAATTACCAAGAAAATGACAAGCACCAGAAGTACTTTTCCTATCAATCCTACAACCTCCAAAATCAGCATCGATCTTTCAAAGTAACGGTTGAGGAAGAAGGAAGAAAAATGCCAAATTATTGAGTTCCATGTGAGTACTTGATAATACTTTTGAGGGCTTGACGATGTGAAGCACGTGGGGAGGCTTGAAACCGTGCACAAAGACATACGCTGAATTGTATGTCTGTTCTTGATGTCGTGAGGTACAAAAGTGATCTGATCATGCTTCTATATTATTTTTGATCCAAAGGTTCACCATCTTCATCAAGTTCAAGTGTTGTTGCTGTTCCCATTAGTGTCCGAAGAGGCTTGCTTTTTTCCATGTTGAAGCGCCTTAGAAGGTCTTTTGTATACTTCATTCGATGCACAGAGGTACCCTCCTTGGTTTGCTTAATTTGCAGCCCCAAAAAGTACGTTAGTTCTCTCATCATACTCATCTCAAATTCTGAACTCATCATAGCTGAAAACTTGGACACAAGATCATGAGAAGCACAACAAAAGATAATATCATCTACATACACTTGAACGAATAGAGTCACTGCCATGCTTAAGCACAAAAAGAGTTTTATCAACCTTGCCCATGGTAAACCCCTTTTCAAGTAAGAATGTTTTTAACCTATCATACCATGCTCTAGAGAATTGTTTGAGACCGTACAAGGCTTTGGACATTTTGTAAACATGATTAGGAAAATCTGAATTTTCAAAACCCGGTGGTTGTTTGACATAAACCTCCTCATCTATGTAGCCATTAAGAAAAGCACTCTTAACATCCATTTGATAAAGCTTAGAACCTTTAGATGTAGCAAAAGCTAACAAAATTCTTATGTCTTCTAATCTAGCAACAGGAGCAAAAGTTTCATCAAAATCTAGACCTTCAACTTGAGTGAAACCTTGAGCAACCAACCTAGCCTTATTCCTAACCACAACCCCATCCTCACTTTGTTTATTTTTAAACACCCATTTAGTTACAATTAAAGTGTGACCTTGAGGTGGAGGTACAAGTTTCCAAACATTATTTATTTCAAAATTTTCTAACTCTTCGTGCATGGCAATAATCAAAGATTCATTAGTGAGTGCGTGTGATATATATTTGGGTTCAAAAGAAGCAACAAAAGCCGAATGAGCATGAGAGTTTGGATCGCAAAACCTGGATCGTGTGACTCGTTCGTGCAAGCTTACAATAATTTGTTGTGGAGGATGACTTTTGAGAACCCAGAGGGGAGTGGATACTTCACAAGCTTCTTCTTCTTCATGTTCATCACAAATCGATGAGCTTGTGACTTCAGGAGGATCTGGACCAGCAGTGGTGGTCGTCGGTGCTGGCTGTGGATCAAAATCAGGAGCTGAAACAATATCATTCGTTGCTGAATTTTTGGGTAGCAGCACCACTTCTTCCTCATCTTCAACGAAAATACTCTCCCCCTGCGGATATGGATCTGGACCTGCAATGTTTGAGCAAGTACCTGTGCTAGCTTCATCAAAAGACACCTCACAAGTCTCCACAATTTTGTTAGTGTCAAGTAAAAGCACACGGTAGCCTCTAGTATGACATGGATAACCAAGAAACATGCCATCAATGGTTCTAGGTTCAAATTTATCAAGATTACCATGTTTCTTAACAAAGCATTTGCAACCAAAGACCCGAAAATGTGTAACACTAGGCCTTGTCCAAACCGGAGCTCATATGGTGTTTTGCCTAGCTTAGTGCGCAAGAAAACTTGATTTGAGACATAACAAGCGGTTGCAATCACATCAACCCAAAATTTCCTAGGAGTTTAATTTTCATCAAGCATAGTCTTAGCCATCTCAACTAAGATTCTGTTCTTTCTTTCTACAACACCATTTTGTTGAGGTACATATGGTGAAGAAAATTGGCGGTCTATTCCATTTTCAGCACAAAAGTGATCAAAAGATTGATTTTTAAATTTGGTTCCGTTATCACTTCTAATTGCTTTTAAAGATCCTGGGTGATCAATTGATAATCTAAGAAATAAAGTTCTAAAGTGACTAAAAGATTCATTCTTAGATGTCATAAAGTAAACCCGAGAGTATCTAGAATAATCATGAACAATAACAAGAACATACCATTTACCTCGGAAGGATTGAACACGTGACGGTCCTACGGTGTCAAGGTACAAAAGTTGACCCAGTTCAGTTGTCATGATCATTGTGAGAGGAGTATGCGAACTTGCAACCATCTTAGCATGTCTACAAGAAGGGCACACACTTTCTTTGTCCTCTTTAAGCTTAGGCAGCCCACGTATGCGATCAAGAGCACTAACACGCGTTAGATGATCAAGGCCTACGTGACCAAGTCTACGATTCCAAAAATATAAATCCTTTGAATGATTAGCAACTAGACACCTATGCTTAGAGGAAGACATATCAAAATCAGCTTTAAAAACTCTTCCAAACTGAGACATTTTAAAAATAAATTCACTATTTGAATTTACAACTTTGTGGAAATTTTTAGTGAAAATAATTTCCAGATATTAATCTAGCAGTTGTGAAACAGAAAGAAAGTTGTATTTCAAATTTTTAACAAGTTCCACATCTTTCAAACTATAGTGATTATTTACTCTAACCGAACCCTTAGCAATTATAGGAGTTGAAGAATTACGGCAAAAGTAACATTTTCTACACGTGACACAAAAGAGAGGGAGGAGAACCAATCTTTGTTACCGGTCATGTGACGGGAGCAACCTGAATCCACAATCGAAATGTTCTCCTTCCTCAAGCGTGTAACCTACATAAAAGCACAATACGTCGATGAATCAATACTGGGGTTAGTCAAAAGGAATTTAGGAATCCAGTACTGAGTCACACGACGTGCAACAGGAAAAACACGCGAAAGCTGAGATAAAACAGCAGGTTTATGAGTCAAAGTTTGAGATTTTTTGTTCTTAGCTACTGACCTATAAGGTGTTACTTGTGTAGCACAAAAGTCAGTAGCTCCGGAGGCAAAAACAGAAGGTCCGGAGGTAAACTTAAAATGTTTTTGACTCATAGCAGTAGGTTGCATGTTCCTAACATTCGGTTTATTATGTGCAGCAATTTTTGCATGAAAGTTATGAGATTTAGCAGTCATTCTTTCTTTTTTTTTCTGTTGTTTAGCTAGTCAATAACAAAAATCTATGACATGACCATCTCTACCACAGTCAGTACAATGAAATTTAACTTTGTGTTCATGTCTAGATGCGCAAGCAACATTTTTATTTGAAACCAAATGAGACAACACTCCTGCGTATCTGAAAACCACTTCTTTTTATTTAGGAACTATTTGAATCAAACCACTTCCTAATGACTTTACGATTTTAGGTGGATGTGTCTTAGCATGAGCATTAGAATCAAAACCTAAACCAATTTTATCATTGCAAGACTTGGAAGAATTCAGCAGCAAGTTGGTTCTTATTCCTATTACAAAACTGATCTAATGTCCTATGCATGTTATCAAGTTTATTGGACAGATCAAGGCAGTTTTCACATGATTTTTTTCTTTTTAATTTGCAATTGGAACAATATTTAACTTCATGAGAATGTAAAGCATTGTTCAATATAGAAATTTCATTCATAGCATCTTGTAGTTTCTTATCAAGATCATCACAAGTAGAACAATGCAAATTAATTGTAAAACAGCTAGCATCTTTCAAGTTTTTATCATTAAGTGCAGCAAGCTCTCTGTTCTTTTCAATTTCTAACTCAAGTTTATCAAGCGTGGAGGTGTGCGCACGTCTCAATGAGGACAATTGTTCATATATTAAATCACATGAGGAACAAGAATCATCACTAGCAATCAAGGATTTTAAATAATTAATTTCAGATTCTAGTGACTCAATTTTAACAGCATTGTCCCTAAGTTTTTTGTCCTTTTTCTTAACTATCACAGTGGCACGAGAAATAGCATCACACATTTCTTCGCAAGTAGGACATACCTCTTCATTGTCGCTGTTGTGTTCAGCCTCCTCCATACTTGATCTTGACTTGCCCGCCATAAAGCACAAGTTTTTGCCAAATCATCTTTATCTTCGTCACTTCCAATGTCCACGTCGATTGAGCCAAGTTCCTGGAGTGCGGAGATAAAACTATTCACCAGTTGGCGACCTGTAAAGCCCTTCTTCTTCTTCTTCTTCTTCTCCTTCTTCTTCTTCTTCTTCTTCTTATCATTTGTTGAGGAGTGCTTTGTCCTTATTGTTTTTCTTCTCGGGAAGTAGAACCTGAGTGGTTAGGACAATCTATACGAAAGTGTCCTGTCTTACCACATTCGAAGCATCGTTGAAGTCTGGAGCTTCCTCTTCTTCTAGTTCTCACATTTTGCAATGATTTTGAGAACCTAGTAGAGAGAAGTGCTAGCTCCTCCTCTGGAAACTCCTCAATCTGTTCAAGGGTTAGAGAGGACAACAAAGCAAGTGTACCACAAGATGAAGATTGACCGGAGCTAGGCATGTCACGAAGACAACACAAGAAGAATCACTCAAATCCGTCGAGAGAAACTCAAGTTATGATCGAAAGATCGAACAAAGGTCAATCTGTCCTACCCGAGAAAAAAATAGTTTTGAAATACTGCAAAGAAACTCGTGTAGATCAAAAACAACAAATCCAATGACTGTGAAATTTGACAGATGATAGATAATCAAGTATTGAAAACAAACCAAAAAGAATCACATCAATTGGATCTATAAAACTCGAGTTATGATAAAACCACCGATGAAAGGTAGTGCTGTGCAGAAACTCGACGAGTAAAACTTGTCTGGAACAAGTCGGACGAACAAGGCACAAAAGTTCCTTCAAACTAAGAAATTTAATTGATCAAATCACAGGACGAACAGCCCCAAAGTCGTCACCCACGAGCTCTGGCCTCCCTTGCTATTAACTAGCCCTTAGGCCAAACCAATCTCAACTAGGACTCTAATCCTACTCAAATCACGAATCAAAACTTTCCATAACTGCTTAGGACTCTTCTATACGCAGATAGAAGCAATCTTAAGACTTCTAAACACATTAAGAATGTATCCCACATTCCTAAAACAACTCAAATTCGTGACCCACACAAAATCCTATCATAACCAACTCAAAACATTCCATATTTGAGTCAAACCCGACTCAGCCGCACCTGAGTCAATAACCTAGTCGAGTGGACCTTTCCGACCAATTTTTACATCCACATCTCTTCATCATGCCTTGGAACCATGCAGCCACGTCCATGCACTCCTTGCACACATGCAAACATCTTCCAACGACATCCACGATACCTTCATATGCATTGTTCTTGATTCAAACATGCTGCGCAACCTCCCGATCAACTCACCCACAATTCCTCCCGAACTTGGTTGTTGAACCTCATCTTCTCCCTAAGACTAGTTCGATGGATCCCGTCACCAACCATGTCTTGAACTCAAGCAACACCTGCACATGAATAAACAACCAATACTTCCGAGCACAAGTCCTCGACTTGACTCTTGTTAGTTCCGAAACCACAACACCTTACGTGAGCACCTCACGTAAGCATGTTGCAAACCATAGCAAAAACAATATCAGCCATAACCACCAAAACACACCAAAACTTAGTAAAAGATTACTAAGCAAACTTTCCATAATCCAAAAAGCAAGTTCGAAACATTGCAAGTTAAAAGCAGAACCACTGCGATCAAGCTCTGAACCTTGCCAAAGCTAACCGGAGCTTGAGCCGGAGCTTACCAAATCTAGTACAACCTAGCACCGGAGCTTACCAAAGCTAGTGCAACCTAGCGCCGGAGCTTGCCAAAGCTAGTCGGAACTAGTCAACTCAAATGCCGGAGCTAGAGAAACATGTCAGAGCTAAACAACATAAGTCGGACCTATCAAAACATATCGGAGCTTAACAACGACATGCCAGAGCTATCAAAGACATGCCGGAGCTAAAGAAAAATCTCACCGGAGCTACCCAAAAACATGTCGGACCTAGACAAAGAAAGTCGGTCCTATTGTCGGACCTTGCGGAAGCTCGGAGCTAGAGTCACACCTTGCTAAAAAGATGTTATGGAAGCATTCAAAACTTTTATTGTCAAAACCAATGTATTCAGCACACATAGGTCTCACACGTTCATTTGATACAGCTTAAAATTATGGTGAGTAGCATATGCCAATAAAATACGAATGGACTCAAGTCTAGCTACGAGAGCGAAAGTTTCACCAAAGTCCAAACCTATGAATTGTGAGTAACCTGATGAGGACATCACTTTTATGGATACAAACAACACTCCATTTAACATACAAGATGCAATCAATAGAGTTCACACACAATTAATTTCAAAGGTGAGCTCGTTCTTATATGTTTCCTTTTATGTTTTTGAGAATAGATTGCTACCTAATTATTTCATTATGACTAGGATCTAGGGAGAGGTTCAAGGAGTACTTGGAGGAAGTCTTAGGGATGTGGAGGACCAGAGAATACGTTCAAAGATGATGGAAACCGAGCCCAACTCAAAATCGTGTCCAACTCGGAGTCCAGGAGCAGTTTGCACTAAAACGGATGCCCAGGACACATACGATCTCCGTATTGGACGTTCTACATTTGCATGGAAAGGGGAGAGGATAATCTTTCCAATGCCACTGGTCCCGTGTCAAAATTCTTGACAAGATGACGGGAATAATAAAAAAAAATCATGTTCAGAATCTGTCAAGGTGCTGCACCATAGTATTGGGCCATTGGGCCTTGTATCAAGTCTAGATCTCTTATTTTCGTGTCTTAGGGTTAGGTCACGACTCCAACACCCCCTTGGACGTCCTCCCACCTATATATATTCCATGGTGGCCGCCATAAACAATTGGTTTTCGCTTAGATCAATAATATCATCGTTCTATAGTTTGTGAAACCCCAACTTCGCGATTTCAGATCGTGTCTTCTACGTTCTTGCTTGTGTTCTCGGTTGCACTTGCAGGGATTAGCCTTCTTTGAAAGGTCAATCGTGTGAATAATGGTTGATAACCAATGGAGTGGTGGTGTAGTGATTGCAGGGGCTGTTCGTGTTCTACTCCAGAGCCTCAGATCATCAACATCGAGATCTCCACATCAATCGACTTATCCATTACCTTTGGGAAGATCGGGCCTAAACTACTCATCATTGGTATCATATTTCTAGGTTGCCCGTTTGGTAATTTTAACACCCACTATTTTTAAGAGAGAAAAAAATTTAAAATGAATTTCTCATGAGATAAAAACTTTTTCTTGAGAATAAAATTCATATAAGGCAAATTGCATCATGTTTGAATGATTGTGTGAATTATTGAAAATTTAAATTCGCTAGAAATATGGTTTACAAATTCAAAACATAAAAGAGAAGAAAAAGAAAACAGAAAAAAAAAGAAAAAGGGAAAAGAAATAGGAAAAACGCCACTGGGCCGAATCCCCCAAATCCGGCCCAACTCCCTCCTCTTTCACCGCCGGCCCGCACCTCCTCTCCCCTCCCTCTCTCTCTGCCACCCGGGCCCCGCGCGCCAGCTCACTCTCCCGCGCTTCCTCTTCTCTCCCCCTCACTGACAAGCCGGCCCTACTTGTGAGACCCTTCGCCCACCTCCCACCGCACCCGCGCGTAACGGTCCCGCGCCATCACCGCGCCGCCCACTTTCTCCCACCTTTCAATGTCGGCCGTTTCACCCTAATCAAACGCCTCGACGTGCCCATCATGACCGCCGGCCGTTTCTACTCCGGACCCCCTATAAAAACCCGGCCAATTCCTCCCCAATCCCCTCACCCGAAGTCGAAACCCTAGCGCCGCCGAGCTCGGAAATGCCCGCCATGTTCCCGCCATTCCACCCGATCGCTTGCCTCGCAAACTAGCCTCACACCTTCACCTTGTTCTCAGGATCACGCCAGACACCTTCGTCGGGGGAGACAGGCTCTGCGTCGCCGACTTCGTTGGGCGCCGAGGAGTGCCGCCGCCGTTCACTATCGCCGACCCACCTCCGTCCATTTTCCGGCCGCGCAACAACCTCCGGTGAGACCCCCTTGATCCCCTCTACATTTTGCGCTAATTAGATGTACCCTATCGCCATTGTAGCTTGTTTTTGGTCATCGCCGGCGAGATCGCCGCCGCGCGCGCGTCGCTGCCTCCGCGCGCCGCCCTGCGCTGTCGTTCCCGCCATTTGGGGTGACGTGGCTCCCTCTCGGCCGTTCATTTTGAACGAGCGGCTAATATTAAAACATCCCATACCGTTTTGGTACATTAAATCCAGGCCGTCCATTTTAAATCCAACGACCCACGTTCAAATCACCTTTCTCTCTGCCTGTTTTGCGCCCAAGCCCCTGGAAACTTGCGGGCTACCCCCTGGATTTCTCTGGAATTCAACTCTAGCCCCTAGAAATGTCAAACTAGCCCCTGGACTTTCTGGAAATTAGTAAAATACTGGTTAAATTAATAAAAAGTGTTTTAAAGCCCCTGGAAAATTATAAAATAGCAAATAAATTCTAAAAAATTGTAGAATAAACCCCAGACTTAATAAAAATTATTTTTAACCACTGGAACAATTCTGTTTTTATAGAAAAGCCCCTGTTAGTTCTAGAAATTAAATAAAAGTCCTTAATTTGTATAAAATAATTATAAAAACAGATTTAAATATGTTTTATTTATTTTCATTTCTGTATTATTTTTATTAATTCATTTAAATTGCTGAAATGGTCATAAAAATACTTTTAAGTATATTAGTTCATAAAAATTGTTTTGCACATAGAAATAATTAATAAAAATAGTGTAAAAATTGTAAAATTTACATTATTGATCTAATTTATGCTTATTTTGAAGGATAAAAATTTCTAGAAAATAATATTAGGGTTCTAATATATATAAAAAATGGTATAAAAATCTATAAAAATATGTTTTACTCAATAAATTTCATTTAACTTTAAATTCTCATCAATGGATGTATGTCTATAATAAAAACCAACCCTAAAATCACTTTTGCGTAGGAATTTGTGTTTATTTGAATTGTTTGCATTTTATTATGTTCTTATTGTATGCTATTTTTTTCGTGCATCGTCGTAATTTTAGAGTCGGGGCCAGAACCCACTTTTAACCTTCAAGAGCGACAATTTCCCAACGACCCCGAAGCACAATTTGGAGGCAAGTTCCTTGACCATCTTGCACCCTTTTTGTTAAGTTTTAGTTAGTTGCATGCTAAATTAAAATATGAATCCTATGTTATGTTTTCCTAGATTCTCCACAATATTCCTTGTCATCATGGTTTGGGTGTTTTACTATTAAATTAGTTTACGCTTAGCCAAGCTTCAATGAAATATGGTCTATTCTACAATATTACATTTGATGTTTTATGATTCATGAATTGATGGCAAAATTGGAATTTAGTAGATAGGAATCTGATAGGGGGTTTTTTATGGATTGGTGCATGCGTGCACAAGACCTTGGTTTGGGGCTTGGCACCTATCGGATTCTAAGGACCGGTTTATGGAAGAAGTTGCTAAGCCTTTTAGTATCACCACAAAATTGTATATGGGACAACTTGGTTTAGTAATTTGGTCTCTCCTGATGTAGCATAGGTAATTGATCAGGCGGGGAATGGGCATTGCCTTGGGATCCACATGGCTCAAGAGGGGGATTCTCCTGGCGGAGGGAAAATAGACTCCAGGTGCCGGAGCGGTGAAACCTTAGAGTACCCATTGCAAGTCGGGAGAACCATTGGAAACACCTCGTAGTGAACTCCTGCCCACACACCTACGGAAGTGGGTAATTGTGGTTAGCTACCACGGGCATCAGAGAGGTTTACCTTAGTCCACCTGGCAACAGGGGACGAAATCACGAACTGTGGAAAAAGGATACACACTCTACAGAGTTTTGTCAAACTGTCTAGGCAGCCGTGCTCACGGATATGAGCGGCTTGGAAACCGAATTCATAATTAGCACATGGTTACATAATGGATGGTTTGGGTTTGGTTTTACCTGGATAAATTTTGGGGATGTTTGTTGGGATTTCACCTAGATGCAGATGCTTAATAAACAATTAAGAGTAGGTTGTTATTGCTATAGTGCTTAACCTATTAATTGTCTTCCTTGTTATGAACCACACATGTCATAACTTCCCAACTTGCGAGTACCGTTGGTACTCAAACTTGTTAGTTGCATATTTTTCCACCCCATTCTACGAAGATGCTGAGGTGGAGAACCATGACTTCTATGGAGATCCCGAAGAGATGTTCTAGGCTGGCGCTCCCCCATGCAACGCCTGTGTTTGGAGCCCTTATTATGTTTTTCCGCTGCTTGTGTACTTTTATTTTAGACCTGGAAGGTCATTTATGTAATAAGGTGATGTACTCGAACATGGTATTTTATTTGGTATTTCACTTTCGTCTACACATGTATGAGTTGAACTGATCCTGGCATACATGTGGAAAGCATCTGGTTGTCTTCTTACCAGGTGTGACAAAGTGGTATCAGAGCCGTGTTGCCCGTAGGACGCAAGCCTAGATAGAAAAGGACGATTTAAGGAATTTACTATTTTCAAAATATTATTAATTATAAAATTTCTTTGTATTCTTTACCATGTACTTATTTCACTTACTCCTTAATTTGTTTTATTACTGACACTCTTCTGTTTCAAAATTTTAGATGGCCAACTTTAGGAGAACCGCTCGCATTTTCACCGGAGGCTATGTCCCTAACCGAAGGATTGCTGCCCACCGTACCCCGCTCAGCGATCCTCGACGTGCGGTGGTGATACGTACTAGTGGGAGAGCTGCAGGACGACTCCGACGTCGACTTCAGGCCATACTACACGATGCTAGCTACAGGCACGAGAGACTGGCACTCACCTACCACTCCATCGGGATGCAGCGCCCCTACCGGATTGAGTGGTCATGCAAGCTATTTGTCTACTATGGGGATGAACTACTCAAGGTGCACCGTACTCCTGCCGCGAGGAGCTACCAACGTCACGCTGAGCAGGATGTCAGTTGGGAGGCCATCACCTTTTGGAGTCACACTTACCGCTACCAACATCAGAACTCGGTCACGCCTACACTCCCCAGCGTCTAGCGGCATTGGCAACTTCGTCACCAGTACGTGGAGGGGCCCCTGACCCTTCCACAGACTCACCAGACAGTTGATGACGTGGAACGCCTATGAAAGACAGGTGAGGAGGTACCGTCGGATCACCGACGAGGACCCAGATGGGTATGCTTCAGACACCTCCACTTGGATTCTGGACTCTCCTGATCGCTGTGTTGGACGTGGCGACACTAACTCTCTAGACCAGTCTTCAGACGAGGAGCCAGATTCTAAGGAGCCTTCTGTACTGCAGCAGCCAGCCAACTCTCCTCCACATGACAATGAGTCTCGTGGCAGCAACTAGGTATATGATGGAGATGATGATGAAGACTCGGACGAGGAGGAGGATCCCGAGGAGCGAGAGTAGACTCCGACCAGCACTACGACTCAAGATTAAGACACTTACCCATGAGTTGTAATAAGAGCGATGTAGTAACGATCTGTGTAATCATGAGTTGTATGTTTATGCTTTGAGAACTTTTTTATCCATGTTTGAGTTTGCTTAATGAAATGACCTTTATTTCTCTTATTCCTTATTGATGCATATAGTGGGAAAGTCGTATAGAATAGCTTCTATCTTATCTCCTCATTCTATCACAACGCTCCAATCTCAGATGGCAGGAAGTGGAAGAGGACGTGGACGTGGTGTGCCATCCAATCAAGACAATGAAGTCCCGCTACCTCAATGGAATGGACGAGGTGCCCGTGGAGCACCAGCTGCAAATCAAATGCAGCATATGATGGCTATGCAACTTCAAATGATGCAAAATTTAACACAAATTGCGAACAACATGCAACAGGCTCAGCAAGCACCACCACCCCCTCCTCCACCATCACCACCCCCACCTCCAAGGTTTTGCTTAAGGGACTTCATGAACACTCAACCTCCACGCTTTTCCAACGCAGTAGAACCTATGGATGCTGACGACTGGATTAATACGATTGAAAGTAAACTGAGGATTGTTCAATGCGAAGGAAGGGAAAGGGTGTTATTGGCATCACATCAACTCCATGGACCTGCAGCTGATTAGTGGACCACTTATACTGCAGCCCATGGCAACCCGGACAACATCACTTGGGAGGAGTTCAGAGAAAGCTTCCGCAATCATCACGTACCTGAAGGAGAAATTCAAGCCAAACGTCTGGAGTTCCTAGCACTGAAGCAAGGGAACATGAACATACTGGGGTATTTGAACAAGTTTACACAACTATCTTGGTACGCCCCTGGAGATGTTGACACTGATGCCAAGAAATAATTTTGTTTCATGGAGGGACTGGACAAAGAGATACAGTTGATGATGTCTTCCAGTGACTATGCTAGCTTCCAACATCTGGTGGACAAAGCTTTTACGGTAGAAAGAAAGAAAAAGGAATGCGAAGGAGAAGACCGCAAAAGGAAAATGATGATGGGGCAATCTTCAAGCAACAATCGTCCTCGCTTCAACCCACAGCAGTCGAGACACATGAATCGTCCCATGGACAATAATCAAGGTCAGCAGTACATCAACAACTCTTCATTCAGGCCTCAAGCTCAATATGCTCGTGCACAGTACCAGCAGATGCAACCACAACGCCCTCAAATGTATCAACAGCGTCCTATGACTTCAAACCCTCGACCAACTAGGCAATCATAGCAAAATCAACAACGAAACAAGGCTCAAGACACTAGTACTCGGGGAGCTTGTTACATATGTGGTGACAAGGGACACTACTCCAACAACTGCCCGAAGAAGCTATCACAGCAGAACCAGTCCAGAGGAAGGGTCAATCATGTTGTTTTGGAGGAAGCCCAAGATGCATCAGATGTGGTTATCGGTACGTTCCCTGCTGATTCCCATCCTTCTACAGTATTGTTTGACTCTGGTGCAACGCATTCATTCATAGCAAAAGAATTCATAAGAAGACATGGAATAATTGTTACATTAATGAATCAAGTATTAGTAGTCAACTCTCCTGGAGGAGAGATGTTGACAAGGCACGTTTGCCCTAATGTAAGCATAAGCATTAGGGGGGTAGCATTCTTAGCAAACCTTATAGTGCTGAAGTCACAAGGAATAGACATTATTCTCGGAATGGATTGGTTAACCAAGTACAAAGGAGTGATCCACTGTGCCACCAGAACAGTATGCTTAACTCATACAGATGGCACAAATGTGGAGTTTCGTCCTGAGCAAGCACCAGTTCAGAAAATACGACTCAATCAAGTTGCAGTAGTACAAGAGATCAAAGTTGTTTGTGACTTTTCGGATGTGTTTCCTGAGGAACTACTTGGTATGACCCCTGACAGAGAGATTGAATTCATCATTGAATTAGTGCCTGGTACAACACCAATTTACAAGCGACCATACAAGATGGATGCTAAACAATTGGAAGAATTGAAGGATCATATCAATGAGTTGTTAGCAAAAGGATACATTCGTCCAAGTTCCTCACCTTGGGGAGCTCCAGTGATATTTGTGCCCAAAAAAGATGGCACACAGAGGTTGTGTGTGGATTATCACGCACTCAACGCAGTAACTATCAAGAACAAGTATCCTTTACCAAGGATTGAGGATTTGTTTGACCAGTTGAGAGGTGCTTGTGTGTTCTCGAAGATTGATCTGCGTTCAGGGTATCACCAATGTAAGATACGACCCTCAAACATACCCAAGATGACATTTGTTTTGAGATATGGATTATATGAGTATACAGTCATGTCTTTTGGCTTGACAAACGCCCCAGCTTATTTCATGTACCTTATGAATAAGGTGTTTATGGAATACCTGGATAAGTCTGTCGTGGTGTTTATTGACGACATTTTGATATTCTCCAAAAGTGAAGAGGAACATGAGGAGCACCTAAGACTGGCCTTACAAAAACTTTGTGAACATCAGTTGTATGCAAAGCTAAGTAAATGTGAGTTCTGGTTGAAGGAAGTATCATTTCTGGGACATGTTATATCACAAGGAGGAATAGTAGTAGACCCTAGTAAGGTGAAAAATGTTCTGAATTGGAAGACACCAGAAAATGTTTGGGAAATCAGGAGTTTCTTGGGTATGGCTGGCTATTATCGTCGGTTCATCGAAGGATTCTCAAAAATATCTCGTCTGTTAACAAAGTTACTTGAGAAGGGAGCTGTATACAAGTGGACATCAGAATGTGTAAGACCTATGTGTGATGAATATATTGGCTTGTAGTGAATACAATTGGCTTTGATGATAAAAGTGTTGAATATAACCTAAACACCTTTTTATCAAGGTCCCACTCTAGCTCCGAGCTACAGCAAGGTCCGACGTTAGGTCCGGCTTGGTTTGGGTAGCTCCGGCTATGTTAGATGCTAGGTCCAACTTCTTGGTAAGGTCCGACTAGCTTTGGTTAGCTCCGGTGAGCTTTATCTTTATCTCCGGCATGACTTTGTTAGCTCCGGCATGTCTTTGATAGCTCTGGCATGCTTTTGCTAAGCTCCGACGTACTTTGTCTAGCTCTGGCTTTTGGGTTTACTAGTTCCGACTAGTTCTGGTTAGCTCCGGCGCTAGATCCTGCTAGTTTTGTAAGCTCCGGCGGGAGCTTGGTTGTACTAGTTTTGGTAAGCTCCGGTGCTAGGTTCTACTAGCTTTTGTTAGCTCCGGCTCAAGGTCCGGGTTGCTCTGGCAAGGTCCGGAACATGACCGTAGTGCTTCTGCTTTTCATTTGCAATGTTTCGTACTTGCTTTACATTTTTGGAAAGATTTCTTAGTATTCATTTGCTAAGTTTCTGGTGCGTTTTTGTTGATATGTATGATTTCGTTTTGATATGCTTTGCAACAAGCTTATGTGAGGTGCTCACGTAAGGTGTTGTGTTCGGAACTAACTTGAGTCAAGTCGAGGACTTGGGCTCGTATGGATTGGTTGTTTATTCATGTGCAGGTGTTGCTTGAGTTCAAGACATGGCCGGTGACGGGATCCATTGGACTAGTCTCAGGGAGGAGATGAGGTTCCAACAACCAAGTTCAGGAGGAATTGTGGTTGAGCTGATCAGGAGGTTGCGCAACATGTTTGGATCAAGAACAATGCATATGAAGGTATCATGGACGTCATTGGAAGATGTTTGCACGTGTGCAAGGGGTGCATGGACGTGGCTACATGGTTCCGAGACGTGATGAAGAGATGTGGACGTAAAGAATTGGTCGGAAAGGTCCAACCGACTAGGTTATGGACTCAGGCTGCGGCTGAGTCGGGTTTGACTCAAATATGGAAAGATTTGAGTTGGTTATGATAGGATTTCGTATGGGTCACGAATTTGAGTTGTTTAGGAATGTGGGATACGTTCCTAAGGTGTTTGGAAGTCTTAAGATTGCTTCTATCTGCGTATAGAAGAATCTTGAGCAGTTATGGAAAGTTACGATTTGTGATCTGAGTAGGATTGGAGTCCTAGTTGATGTTGGGTTGGCCTAAGGGCTGGTTATATAAGCAAGGGAGCCCATAGCTCGTGGTGCACGACTTGGGGGGCTGTTCCTCTTGTGTTCTATTGAATAAAATTCGTAGTTTGAAGGAACTTTTGTGCCTTGTTCGTCCGACTTGTTCCAGACAAGTTTTACTCGCCGAGTTTCTGGACAGCACTACCTTTCGTCGGTGGTTTTATCATAACTCGAGTTTTACTGATCCAATTGACGTGATTCTTCTTGGGTTCTCTTCACAACTTGATTGTCTATCATATATCAAAATTTTACGGTCATTGGATTTGTGATCTATGATCTACACGAGTTTCTTTGCAGCGTTCCAGAACTGTTTTTCTCGGGTAGGGCAGATTGACCTTTGTTTGATCTTTTGATCATAACTTGAGTTTTCCTCGACGGATTTGAGTGATTCTTTTTGTGTTGTCTTCGTGACTTGATTCTCTCTGATATATGTCACTTTTGTCATGGTGAAACACGTTTAGATTAGTCTCACACACGATTTATTTAACAGATCATTTTTCTGCCGAGAGAGTTTGGGGTTTAATTGTTTCCACTGCGTAAGATTTTTAAATCTACCATTCACCCCCCCTCTGGTAGCTTTTCACATGCTCTTCGATCCTACAATTGGTATCAGAGCCACGGTGCTCTAATCTTTGTGATTTGCACGTGTTTTTGACTAATCATCATGGAGAAGTACTCCGCTAAACCTTGTGTGTTTGCTGGTATTGATTTCCAGGTTTGGAAGGCACGCATGGAGGCTTTCATCCAGGCACAAGGCTTTGCAATATGGGAGAAGGTGTATAAGCCTTATGAAGTGCCACCTAATGATCAAGTCACGGCCACAAACCTACGGGACGTCGACAACAACAACAAAGCCCGAAACTTGATCATCCAAGGACTCACTCAAAGCGACTTTGATCGTGTCGTGAACCTCCGATTAGCATACGATGTTTGGAGAGCTCTCTGTGATTATCATGAAGGCTCCAACACAATCAAGGAGGTAAAACAAGATATGTTCAAAAAGGAATATATGCGTTTTGAAATGCAACCAGGTGAGTCTATCGATGACCTCTTTGCTCGTTTCAATAAAATTCTCAGCAACTTACGTAGTGTCAATGTAAATTTTTCTGATGCTGAGAATGCTAGGCAACTTCTTAGTGCATTAGACATGTCAATTTGGGAGATGAAAGTAACATCTATTCGTGAATCAACTGTTATGAGTTCTCTTACGTTAGATGTACTTTATTCTAAACTAAAAACTCATGAAATTGACATCCTAGCACGTAAGAACCCAAACAAGTCTATTGCATTTGTCTCACAACGTGATATGTCTAGCTCCAGCCAATCATCATCCTGCAATACTCTTGTTTTGTTGTCTTCACTAACCGTGGAGCAGATCGAAGAATTTCCAGAAGAGGAGTTGGCACTCATCTCTACTAGATTCTCAAAAGCATTGAAAAATGTGAGAAATAGAAGGAGAGGAAGCTCCGGACCTCAACGCTGTTTTGAATGTGGTAAAACAGGACACTTTCGTACAGAATGCCCTAACCTTTCGGGTCCGACCACCCGTGAAGAAAAACAAAGCAAGGTCCGGACCTCCTCGGGAAATTCCAACAAGAAGAAGAAAGACTTTGAAAGTGATGAAGATGACGACGATCTGGCCAACTTATGCTTCATGGCGGGCAACACAAGATCAAAATCAAGTCAGGAGGATGCAGAACACAACAGTGAAGATGATAAGGTATGTTCTACCTGCAATGAAATGTGTGATGCTATTTCTCGTGCAACTATTATTGTCAAGAAAAAGGACAAAAAGCTTAGGGATAATGCTACTAAAATTGAATCACTAGAATCTGAAATTAACCGTTTAAAAATTTTGATTCCTAGTGATGATGCATGTCCCTCATGTGACTTAATCTATGAACAATTGTCCACATTACGAAGTGCACACTCCTCCACTCTAGATAAACTTGAGTTAGAAATTGAAAAGAACAAAGAGCTTGCTGCACTTAATGATAAAAACTTGAAAGATGCTAGCTGTTCTACAATTGATTTGCATTGTTCTACTTGTGATGATCTTGATAAGAAACTACAAGATGCTATGAATGAAATTTCTATATTGAACAATGCTTTACGTTCTCATGAAGTTAAATTTTGTTCAAATTGCAAACTAAAAGGAAAAACTTCATGTGAAAATTGCCTTGATCTGTCCAATAAACTTGATGACATGCATAGGACATTAGATCGGTTTTGTAATGGGAATAAGAACCTAAACTTACTGCTGAATTCTTCCAAGTCTTGCAATGATAAAACTGGTTTAGGTTTTGATTCTCATGCTCATGCTAAGGCACATCCACCTAAAATTGTAAAGTCATTAGGAAGTGGTTTGATTCAAACAGTTCCTAAACAAAAAGGAGAGGTTTTCAAATCTACAGGAGTGTTATCTCATTCGTCTTGAAATAAAAATATTGCTTGCTCATATAGACATGAACACAAAGTTAAATTTCATTGTACCTTCTATGGTAGAGATGGTCATGTCATAGATTTTTGTTATAGACTAGCTAAACAACAGAAAAGGGAAAGAATAGTTGCTAGATCTCATAACTTCCATGCAAAATTTGCTGCACACATTACACCGAATGTACAATCTGCTGTTTTGAGTCGAAAACATTCAAAGTTTACCTCCGGACCTTCTGTTTTTGCCTCCGGAGCTACTGATTTTTGTGCTACACAAGTAACATCTTATAGGTCAGTAGTCAAGAATAAAAAATCTCAAACTTTGACTCATAAACCTGTTGTTTTGTCTCAGCTTTCGCGTGTTTTTCCTGCTGCACATCGCGTGACTCAGTACTGGATTCCTAAATGCCTTTTGACTAACCCCAGTATTGAGTCATCGACGTATTGTGCTTTTATGTAGGTTACACGTTTGAGGAAGGAGAACATTTGGATTGTGGATTCAGGTTGCTCACGCCACATGACCAGTAACAAAGATTGGTTCTCCCCCCTCTCTTTTGTGTCACGTGTAGAGAATGTTACTTTTGCCAATAATTCTTCAACTCCTATAATTGCTAAGGGTTCGGTTAGAGTAAATGATCACTACACTTTGAAGAATGTGGCACTTGTAAAAAATTTGAAATACAACTTGCTTTCTGTTGCATAATTGCTAGATGAAAATCTAGAAATTATTTTCAATAAAAACTGCTGCAAAGTTGTAGGTTCAAATAGTGAGCTTATTTTAAACATGTCTCGGTTTGGAAGAGTTTTTAAAGCTGATTTTGATATGTATTCCTCTAAGCATAGGTGTCTAGTTGCTAATTGTTCAAAGACTTATATTTTTGGCATCGTAGACTTGGTCACGTAGGCTTTGATCACCTAACGCGTGTTAGTGCTCTTGATCGCATACGTGGGCTGCCTAAGCTTAAAGGGGATAAAGAAATTGTGTGCTCTTCTTGTAGACATGCTAAGATGGTTGCAGGTTCACATACTCCTCTCACAATGATCATGACAACTGAACCATGTCAACTTTTGCATCTTGACACCGTAGGACCTTCACGTGTTCAATTCTTTGGAGGTAAATGGTATGTTCTTGTTATTGTTGATGATTGTTCTAGATACTCTTGGGTTTACTTTAAGGCGTCTAAGAATGAAGTTTATAGTCACTTTAGAACTTTATTTCTTAGATTATCAATTGATCACCCAGGATCATTAAAAGCAATTAGAAGTGATAACGGAACTGAATTTAAAAATCAATCTTTTGATCACTTTTGTGCTGAAAATGGAATAGATCATCAACTTTCTTCACCATATGTACCTCAACAAAATGGTGTTGTAGAAAGAAAGAACAGAACCTTAGTTGAGATGGCTAGGACTATGCTTGATGAATATCAAACTCCTAGGAAATTTTGGGCTGATGCGTTAGCAACCGCTTGTTATGTCTCAAATCGTGTTTTCTTGCGTGCTAAGCTAGGTAAAACACCATATGAGCTCTGGTTTGGACATAGGCCTAGTGTTACACACTTTCGGGTCTTTGGTTGCAAATGCTTTGTTAAGAAACATGGTAACCTTGATAAATTTGAACCTAGATCCATTGATGGCATGTTTCTTGCTTATCCATCTCATACTAGAGGCTACCGTGTGCTTTTACTTGACACTAACAAAATTGTGGAGACTTGTGAAGTGTCTTTTGATGAAGCTAGCCCAAGTACTAGCTCTGGTGTTGCAGGACCAGATCCGTATCCTCAGGGGGAGGGTATTTTCGAAGATGAAGAGGAGCCAGTGATACTGCCTGGTAGTTCCGAAGTTGACACGTGTCCAGCTCCGGACATTGAACAAGCTCCAGCTATCACCTATGCTGGTCCTGATCGTCCACAAGTCACAAGCTCGTTAATCTACGATGAACCTAATGAAGTAGAAGCTTGTGAGACATCTGTTCCCCTACGTTTTTACAAAGATCATCCCCCAAAACAGATGATTGGAAGCTTGCACGAACCAGTCACACGGTCCAGGTTTTGCGATCCAAACTCTCATGCTCATTCTGCTTTTGTTGCTTCTTTTGAACCCAAAGATATATCACACGCACTCACTAATGAATCTTGGATTATTGCCATGCAAGAAGAGTTAGAAAATTTTGAAAGAAATAATGTTTGGAAACTTGTAGCTCCACCTCTAGGTCACACTTTAATTGGAACTAAATGGGTATATAAAAATAAACAAAGTGAGGATGGGGTTGTGGTTAGGAATAAGGCTAGATTGGTTGCTCAAGGTTTCACTCAAGTTGAAGGTCTAGATTTTGATGAAACTTTTGCTCCTGTCGCTAGATTAGAAGCCATAAGAATTTTGTTAGCTTTTGCAGCATCTAAAGGTTTTAAGCTATATCAAATGGATGTTAAAAGTGCTTTTCTTAATGGCTACATAGATGAGGAGGTTTATGTCAAACAACCACCGGGTTTTGAAAATCCAGTTTTTCCTAATCATGTTTACAAATTGTCCAAAGCCTTATACGGTCTCAAACAAGCCCCTATAGCATGGTATGATAGGTTAAAAACATTCTTACTTGAAAAGGGGTTTACCATGGGCAAGGTTGATAAAACTCTTTTTGTGCTTAAACATGGCAATGACTCATTATTCGTTCAAGTGTATGTGGATGATGTTATATTTGGTTGTGCTTCTCATGATCTTGTGTCCAAGTTTTCAGCAATGATGAGTTCCGAATTTGAAATGAGTATGATGGGTGAACTCCCTTACTTTTTGGGGCTGCAAATCAAGCAAACCAAGGAGGGTACCTTTGTGCATCAAATGAAGTACACCAAAGACCTCCTAAGGCGCTTCAACATGGACAAAAGCAAGCCTCTTCGGGCACCAATGGGAACAGCAACAACACTTGAACTTGATGAAGATGGTGAACCCGTGAATCAAAAAGAATATAGAAGCATGATCGGATCACTTTTGTACCTCACGGCATCAAGACTGGACATACAATTCAGCGTATGTCTTTGTGCACGGTTTCAAGCTTCCCCACGTGTTTCACATCGTCAATCCGTCAAAAGGATTCTCAGGTACTTACATGGAACCCAAGAATTTGGCATCTTTCTTCCTTCTTCCTCAACCGTTACTTTGAAAGCTTTTTCAGATGCTGATTTTGGGGGTTGTAGGATTGATAGGAAAAGTACTTCCGGTGCTTGTCATTTTCTTGGTAATTCTCTTGTTGCTTGGTCCTCTAGAAAACAAAATTCTGTTGCACAATCCACAGCCGAATCTGAATATGTAGCTGCTGCTAGTGCTTGCTCACAAATTCTTTGGATTGTTCAAACACTTAAGGACTATGGGGTTGATCTAGATAGTGTTCCACTATTCTGTGATAACACTAGTGCCATTTGCATTGCTAAAAACCCCGTGCAACATTCTAGAATAAGCACATTGACATTAGGTATCACTTTCTCCGTGATAATGTTGAAAAAGGGAATATTGTGCTTCACCATGTAGATACCGAACAACAATTGGCTGACATTTTTACAAAACCTTTGGATTTCACTCGTTTTCGTTACATTCGTAGTGAAATAGGGGTTATGCATCCTCATGGCTTAAATTGAGGGAGAATTTTTGAAACTTGGGAAGTCTATGTGTGAATCTGAAATTAAAATAATATGAGCATAGTATTTCATACATATATGACTTTGTGATTCCTTTTACATGCTGAAAGTTCTTACTACATTACTCGTGATATACATTTCGTAGTTTTTGCCATGTCTAGTAATTGGAATAATTACTTACACTAAATCTGGTCATGGTCAAACTTTCTTGCTGTTTTGAACTTGTTACATGTTCACAAGTGATTTTAATCATAAAGAATTAATCAAGTAATCAACTCACATGTTGAGTTTTTATGAACAAATATAAATTGAGAAAAGATCAAGAGAATATGCATGCATCGCACTTCTTTTTCTGAGATGGCTTATCATTGCACTTAGATTTGAACTTGGAAGAAGTTGTGTATGACTAAAACCATGTCCTTAAGCTTCTTATTGTCAAATGACATAGGCTTGGCTTGGTTGGTTAGAATAAGGCAGATGCGCATATAATCTCTTGCAAATATCATATGATCTAAATTTATGCTTTGAAAAATATAAAATGCAGCAACTAGTGTCATGCTATCAGGTTTTGAGATAATTAAGTTTGTGAGATCATGACTTGCTTAAATTGAAAATTACATTTGATCTCTAGCATGGCTTACACTACTTTATGTATCTCATTGATGTGATAGTGTAAGTTACTTGATAGTATGACTTGGATGAGCTTTGTTTATATGTATATGTTATAATATGCTCATAACAACTAAAGGGGGAGAGAAAATTTGTTTACATGCTCATGACTTGCTGAATACATTGTCAAAGGGGGAGAGAAAGCATGAAGAGAGAATGAATATGTCCATAAGGAGAGATAATAAAGGGGGAGAGATAATATGGGATAATTTTTCTTCTCATTTATTTCTGACTTACAAAAGGGGAGAAATTGTTTTCAAAAAATTTATTGAAAATAAGCCAATATTCGGATATTAAGTGGTGTTGCCAATGCATTCATCAAGGGGGAGATTGTAAGACCTATGTGTGCTGAATACATTGGCTTGTAGTGAATACACTTGGCTTTGATGGTAAAAGTGTTGAATATCACCAAAACACCTTTATATCAAGGTCCGACTCTAGCTCCGAGCTACAGCAAGGTCCGACGGTAGGTCCGGCTTGGTTTGGGTAGCTCCGGCTACGTTAGATGCTAGGCCCGACTTCTTGGTAAGGTTCGACTAGCTTTCGTTAGCTCCAGTGAGCTTTATCTTTAGCTCCAGCATGACTTTGTTAGCTCCGGCATGTCTTTGATAGCTCCGGCATGCTTTTGCTAAGCTCCGACGTACTTTGTCTAGCTCCGGCTTTTGGGTTTACTAGTTCCGACTAGTTCTGGTTAGCTCCGGCGCCAGGTCCTGCTAGTTTTGTAAGCTCCGGCGGGAGCTTGGTTGTACTAGTTTTGGTAAGCTCCGGTGCTAGGTTCTACTAGCTTTTGTTAGCTCCGACTCAAGGTCCGGGTTGCTCTGGCAAGGTCCGGAACTTGACCGTAGTTCTTCTGCTTTTCATTTGCAATGTTTCGTACTTGCTTTACATTGTTGGAAAGATTGCTTAGTATTCATTTGCTATGTTTTTGGTGCGTTTTGGTTGATATGTATGATTTCGTTTTGATATGCTTTGCAACATGCTTATGTGAGGTGCTCACGTAAGGTGTTGTGTTCGGAACTAACTTGAGTCAAGTCGAGGACTTGGGCTCGTATGGATTGGTTGTTTATTCATGTGCAGGTGTTTCTTGAGTTCAAGACATGGCTGGTGACGGGATCCATTGGACTAGTCTCAGGGAGGAGATGAGGTTCCAAAAACCAAGTTCGGGAGGAATTGTGGTTGAACTGATCAGGAGGTTGCGCAGCATGTTTGGATCAAGAACAATGCATATGAAGGTATCATGGACGTCATTGGAAGATGTTTGCACGTGTGCAAGGGGTGCATGGACGTGGCTACATGGTTTCGAGACGTGATGAAGAGATGTGGACGTAAAGAATTGGTCGGAAAGGTCCAACCGACTAGGTTATGGACTCAGGCTGCGGCTGAGTCGGGTTTGACTCAAATATGGAAAGATTTGAGTTGGTTATGATAGGATTTCGTATGGGTCACGAATTTGAGTTGTTTAGGAATGTGGGATACGTTCCTAAGGTATTTGGAAGTCTTAAGATTGCTTCTATCTGCGTATAGAAGAATCTTGAGCAATTATGGAAAGTTACGATTTGTGATCTGAGTAGGATTGGAGTCCTAGTTGATGTTGGGTTGGCCTAAGGGCTGGTTATATAAGCAAGGGAGCCCAGAGCTCGTGGTGCATGACTTGAAGGGCTGTTCCTCTTGTGTTCTGTTGAATAAAATTCGTAGTTTGAAGGAACTTTTGTGCCTTGTTTGTCCGAATTGTTCCAGACAAGTTTTACTCGCCGAGTTTCTGGACAGCACAACCTTTCGTTAGTGGTTTTATCATAACTCGAGTTTTACTCATCCAATTGACGTGATTCTTCTTGGGTTCTCTTCAAAACTTGATTATATATCATATATAAAAATTTCACGGTCATTGGATTTGTGGTCTATGATCTACACGAGTTTCTTTGCAGCGTTCCAGAACTGTTTTTCTCGTGTAGGGCAGATTGACCTTTGTTTGATCTTTTGATCATAACTTGAGTTTTCCTCGACGGATTTGAGTGATTCTTTTTGTGTTGTCTTCGTGACTTGATTCTCTCTTATATATGCCACTTTTGTCATGGTGAAACAGGTTTAGATTAGTCTCACACACGATTTCTTTAACAGATCGTTTTTCTGCCGAGACGGTTTAGGGTTTAATTGTTTCCGCTGCGTAAGATTTTTAAATCTACCATTCACCCCCCTCTGGTAGCTTTTCACGTGCTCTTCGATCCTACAGAATGTGAAGCCAGTTTTACAGAGCTAAAGAAAAGATTGACCACTGCTCCAGTGTTGATTATGCCTGATATGCAGAAAGAATATGCAGTCTACTGTGATGCATCCGGCCAAGGACTGGGATGTGTATTAATGCAATAGGGACATGTAGTAGCCTATGCTTCATGTCAACTCAAAAAGCATGAAAGAAATTATCCCACTCATGACTTGGAGTTAGCAGCTGTAGTGCATGCATTGAAATTATGGAGGTATTATCTGATTGGAAAAAGAACTGAAATTTATACGGACCATAAGAGTTTGAAGTATATCTTTACTCAACCAGATCTAAATCTCAGACAACGCAGATGGTTGGAACTTATCAATGATTTTGATGTTGGAATCAACTATCATCCTGGGAAAGCTAATGTGGTCGCAGATGCATTAAGCAGATCAGCTCAATGCAATAGCTTGGCACTGCAAGGTCAACAACCGCAGTTATGTGAGGAATTCACAAGGCTAAACCTTAGTATCGTGACTAGTACTGAGGTAGTGTCTATGGAAGTAGATTCCACGCTGGAGAAGGATATTCGAAAAGGGCAAAAGAATGATAAGTGGATTCAAATGATTAAACAACTAATGAAAGAAGGAAAAGCACCAGACTTCAAAGAAGATGAACAGGGAACTTTATGGCTGGAGAAGAAAATATGTGTACCTAATATCAAGGAGATTCGAGAACTGATACTGAGAGAAGCCCATGATTCATCACATTCTATTCATCCAGGAAGCACAAAGATGTATCAAGATCTAAAGGATCGGTATTGGTGGCATGGAATGGAACGTGATGTGGCGGAGTATGTAGCTCTGTGTGACACATGTCAGAAGGTCAAAGCAGAACATCAAAGACCCGCATGGTTTCAACCAATTAAAATTCCTGAATGGAAATAGGAAGAAATAAGTATGGACTTTATTGTGGGATTGCCGAGAACTCAGTCTGGATACGACTCTATATGGGTCATAGTGGACCGTTTGACCAAAGTGGCTCACTTTATCCCAGTAAAAGAAAGCTATTCTGGTTCAAGATTGACAGAACTATATATGGCAAGAATTGTATGCCTGCATGGAGTACTGAAGAAAATAATATCGGATAGGGGTACTCAGTTCACTTCCAGATTTTGGCAAAAGTTGCATGAGTCTATGGATACCCGACTGAATTTATCCTCGGCATATCATCCGCAAACTGACGGTCAAACAGAGCGCACTAATCAAATTCTTGAAGATATGTTGAGAGCGTGTGCTTTGAAAAATAGTAGGAGTTGGGATAAAAACCTACCGTATGCCGAATTTTATTATAACAACAGTTATCAAGTCAGTTTGAAGATGTCTCCGTTTGAAGCTTTGTATGGACGGAAGTGCAGAACACCATTGTTTTGGAATCATACTGGGGAAAGCCAAGTATTTGGGCCTGAAGTGTTAAGAGAAGCTGAGAGACAAGTACAAGAAATCCGGGAGAATTTTAAGACGGCTCAGTCAAGGCAGAAGAGTTATGCTGATACTCGCCGTCGTGATTTATCCTTTGAGATTGGTGATTATGTGTATCTCAAGGTGTCACCCGTGAGAGGGTTGAGACGATTCAAGGTGAAGGGCAAATTATCAGCCCGATATATTGGTCCTTTCAAAGTATTGGAGAAAAGAGGAGAAGTAGCCTATTGGCTCGAGTTACCATCTCACTTATCAGATGTACATGACGTATTCCACGTGTCACAATTGAAGAAATGCTTAAGAGTCCCTGAAGAACAATTGCCATCTGAAGCAGTAGACGTACAAGAGGACGTGACTCATGCAGAACAACCTGTTAAGATTCTCGAGACATCAGCATGAGTCACGAGAAATAAAGTTACTCGTATGTGCAAAGTTCAATGGAAACATCACTCGCAAGAAGAGGCGACTTGGGAAAGAGAAGAAGATCTCAAAGCAGAGTTTCCCAGTCTATTCTCTTAGGACGTCCAAATCTCGAGGGTGAGATTTCTTTTTAGGGGGGTAGAATTGTAACACCCACTATTTTTAAGAGAGAAAAAAAATTTTTAAAATGAATTTCTCATGAGATAAAAACTTTTTCTTTGGAATAAAATTCATATAAGGCAAATTGCATCATGTTTGAATGATTGTGTGAATTTTTGAAAATTTAAATTCGCTAGAAATTTGGTTTACAAGTTCAAAACATAAAAGAGAAGAAAAAGAAAACAGAAAAGAAAAAGAAAAAGGGAAAAGAAATAGGAAAAACGCCCCTGGGCCGAATTCCCCAAATTCGGCCCAACTCCCTCCTCTCTCCCCGCCGGCCCGCACCTCCTCTCCCCTCCCTCTCTCTCTGCCACCCAGGCCCCGCGCACCAGCTCACTCTCCCACGCATCGTCTTCTCTCCCCCTCGCTGACAAGCCGGCCCCGCTTGTCAGACCCTTCGCCCACCTCCCGCCGCACCCGCGCGTAACGGTCGCGCACCATCACCGCGCCGCCCACTTTCTCCCCCCTTTCAATGTCGACCGTTTCACCCTAATCAAATGCTCGGATGTGCCCATAATGACCGCCGACCATTTCTACTCCGGACCCCCGATAAAAACCCGGCCAATCCTTCCCCAATCCCCTCACCCGAAGTCGAAACCCTAGCGCTGCCGAGCTCGGTAATGCCCGCCATGTTCCCGCCATTCCACCCGATCGATTGCCTCGAAAACTAGCCTCACACCTTCACCTTGTTCTCAGGATCACGACAGACACCTTCGTCAGGGGAGACAGGCTCTGCGTCGCCGACATCGTCGGGCACCGAGGAGTGCCGCCGCTGTTCACCATCGCCGACCCACCTCCATCCATTTTCGGGCCGCGCGACAACCTCCGGTGAGACCCCCTTGATCCCCTCTACATTTTGCGCTAATTAGATGTACCCCGTGGCCATTGTAGCTTGTTTTTGGTCATCGCCGGCGAGATCGCCGCCGCGCGCGCGTCGCCGCCGCCGCGCCGTTGCTCCCGCCATTTGGGGTGACGTGGCTCCCTCTCGGCCGTTCATTTTGAATGAGCGGCTAAGATTAAAACATCCCATACTGTTTCGGTACATTAAATCCAGGCCGTCCATTTTAAATCTAACGGCCCACGTTCAAATCACCTTTCCCGCCGCCTGTTTTGCGCCCAAACCCCTGGAAACTTGCAGGCTACCCCCTGGATTTCTCTGGAATTCAAGTCTAGCCCCTAGAAATGTCAAACTAGCCCCTGGACTTTCTAGAAATCAGTAAAATACTTGTTAAATTAATAAAAAGTGTTTTAAAGCCCCTGTAAAATTATAAAATAGCAAATAAATTCTAAAAAAATTGTAGAATAAACCCTAGACTTAATAAAAATTATTTTTAACCACTAGAACAGTTCCGTTTTTACAGAAAAGCCCCTGTTAGTTCTAGAAATTAAATAAAAGTCCTCAATTTGTATAAAATAATTATAAAAACAGATTTAAATATGTTTTATTTATTTTCATTTCTGTATTATTTTTATTAATTCATTTAAATTGCTGAAATGGTCATAAAAATACTTTTAAGTATATTTAGTTCATAAAATTTGTTTTGAACATAGAAATAATTAATAAAAATAGTGTAAAAATTGTAAAATTTACATTATTGATTTAATTTAAGCTTATTTTGAAGGATAAAAATTTCTAGAAAATAATATTAGGGTTCCAATATATATAAAAAAATGGTATAAAAATCTATAACAATATGTTTTACTCAATAAATTTCATTTAACTTTAAATTCTCATCAATGGATGTATGTCTATAATAAAAACCAACCCTAAAATTACTTTTGCGTAGGAATTTGTGTTTATTTGAATTGTTTGCATTTTATTATGTTCTTATTGTATGCTATTTTTTTCGTGCATCGTCGTAATTTTAGAGTCGGGGCTAGAACCCACTTTTAACCTTCAAGAGCAACAATTTTCCAACGACCCCAAAGCACAATTTGGAGGCAAGTTCCTTGACCATCTTGCACCCTTTTTGTTAAGTTTTAGTTAGTTGCATGCTAAATTAAAATATGAATCCTATGTTATGTTTTCCTAGATTCTCCACAATATTCCTTGTCAACATGGTTTGGGTGTTTTACTATTAAATTAGTTTACGCTTAGCCATGCTTCAATGAAATATGGTCTATTCTACAATATTACATTTGATGTTTTATGATTCATGAATTGATGGCAAAATTGGAATTTAGTAGATAGGAATCTGATAGGGGGTTTTGTATGGATTGGTGCATGCGTGCACAAGACCTTGGTTTGGGGCTTGGCACCTATCGGATTCTAAGGACCGGTTTATGGAAGAAGTTGCTAAGCCTTTTAGTATCACCACAGAATTGTATATGGGACAACTTGGTTTAGTAATTTGGTCTCTCCCGATGTAGCATAGGTAATTGATCGGTCGGGGAATGGGCTTTGCCTTGGGATCCGCATGGCTCAAGAGGGGGCTTCTCCTAGCGGAGGGAAAATAGACTCCAGGTGCCGGAGTGGTGAAACCTTAGAGTACCCATTGCAAGTCGGGAGAACCATTGGAAACACCTCGTAGTGAACTCCTGGCCACACACCTACGGAAGTGTGTAATTGTGGTTAGCTACCACGGGCATCAGGGAGGTTTACCTTAGACCACCTGGCAATAGGGGACAAAATCATGAACTATGGGTAAAGGATACACACTCTGCAAAGTTTTGTCAAACTGTCTAGACAACCGTGCTCACGGACACGAGCGGCTTGGAAACAGAATTCATAATTAGCACATGGTTACATAATGGATGGTTTGAGTTTGGTTTTACCTGGATAAATTTTGGGTATGTTGGTTGGGATTTCACCTAGATGCAGATGCTTAATAAACAATTAAGAGTAGGTTGTTACTGCTATAGTGCTTAACCTATTAATTGTCTTCCTTGTTGTGAACCACACATGTCATAACTTCCCAACTTGCGAGTACCGTTGGTACTCAAACTTGTTAGTTGCATATTCCCCCCCCCCCCAGTCTACGGAGACGCTGAGGTGGAGAACCAAGACTTCTATGGAGATCCCGTAGAGATGTTCTAGGCTGGCGCTACCCTGTGCAACGCCTGTGTTTGGAGCCCTTGTTATGTTTTTCTGCTGCTTGTGTACTTTTATTTTAGACCTTGAAGGTCATTTATGTAATAAGGTGATGTACTCGAACATGGTATTTTATTTGGTATTTCACTTTCGTCTACACATGTATGAGTTGAACTGATCCTGACATACATGTGGAAAGCATCTGGTTGTCTTCTTACAAGGTGTGACAGTAATTGATCTATCCACTACATTATTTTTGTTTTTCATACCTAGAGTCCACAAAAAAGCGACAAAAAAACTCGCAGTTTAGTAGATCTATTCATTACTTTGTCCAAACCATATTGAGCCTTTGCAACTTTTGTTTTCAGTTTGGTTTTGTTGAGTTGGTGTCCTTGGTTGAGTCATATTGCTGGTTTAGAAATTGTTTTTGGCCTTAGTTTGAGTTTTGCATTGTGTTGATTCATCCTTTTGAATCACGTCATCACGTCCAAATTAGATTCATCTCTGTATAGTTAAGTATTTTCATCATATCTTGCTCATATGAACTCGGATTTTGGTTTTCTTATACTTCCTGGAAAGCTTAAGAAGTTCTCTAGAACTTTCATATTCATTGGTTTCTCAGAAAACAGAGTTATCAAGGTTGAAATTGCATTAGATCCCAATCTATTATTGACCTTGAAAGTTGAACAGTCTGTATTTCGGGGGCAATATCTTCTATTGTTCTGGTCCAAAATAGGTCTTCCATATACTGAAATTAAAGAGGAGAGATAGATCTATAATTTTCTGTTCAAAGTTTTTAGATTTGGGCCATCTAAAGGTGCTTAATTGTCCATAGAAATTGAGCAAAAAATTTGTAACAGACCTACGAGATATCTTTGATTGCTATGCATTGTGTTCTTCTTTTGTAGCACATTCTGAAAAAAAAAAAGAGAAAAAAAGGCAAGTGCAAAACTAGATACAAAATCTGCACAAGAACCAAAAAAAGGAGAAAAAAATAATGACGAAAAACAGAAGTGCTTGCATCCTTTGTGCCCTCTGATTTTGTTACATGTCTTGCTAGCTTGAACTTCTAGGAACACATTTAGACTAGCAACTTTGACAAGTACTTTGGACACTTATTCAACTTTACTATATGATTTCATTGTTGCTAATCCTTACTACATATAAAGTGCCATCCAAGCTACACCTTACTCTTGAGCAGAATCGATACACCTTTGCAATCATCCCACACTTAATTGGTTTCTTCATACTGTCCATCATTTGCCACCTGCAGTGTTGGTAAGAACACTTGTAATAGCGTGGTGAGGCGCTTGAGAGTGTGTGAGTCCACTTCCACTTTTCCATTATCCTTTGTAGTTGATAGGGATAACATATTTTTTTTGTCTTTTATTTGCTACTAACAATGTCAAGTAAAAGCAAGAATCATGCATTATATGCTGAGATGATTGACATGATGAAGATGATGATGGAGTTGCTCACTCAAAATAAAACATGAACTAAGGTTTCATAGGACATTCAGACCACCTTTACAACACCTTCCACAATAAGTAATAACATTCTCCCATCTCTTCCTTCTTATGATGGTTTTGGTTACGATGAATATATTATTTGGGAAATAGAGTTGGATAAAAATTTTGGACATGGCATATGTGTGAGAGGAGAAAGATTAGAAATATTGCTAGTGCGTTAGTTGACTGTGCATTAAATTGGTGGGACAACTTGAGCAATTCAGAAAAACCTCGAACATGGAAAGATATGAAAATTCTTATGCTGAAAATTTTGCTAATGTATCTAATTGCAAAGATGAAATACATGAAGTTGAGAAGAATTTTCTTGTTGTACCTCCTCCTATGCCTAACCTTTTGCAAGAACATGAACAAATAAATGTAGATGCAAATAAGAATGAGGTGTTGAACAAATCTTCTGAAGTTTTTGATGAATCAACCCATAATGCATTTAAAATTCTTACTGAAAATGAGAGTAATGTTAATGAACAATGCTCTACATTTAACCAAGGTATGGCCTTTTCAGATGTGCTGAATTTTGCTACCAATCATGCTATCGATGAGCAGCAGCTGCTGAACCTTTTCATAATACACCTTTACCACTAGTTGATTTTCCTACTAATTCTTACAACAAAAATGAGTTGTGTGCTGATAATTATATTGTACCTATGATAAACAACAAATGAATTTGATATTTTATCACTCACTTGTGCTGAGATTAAGCATTTGATTCCAATTACATGTGAAAGGGATGAGCTGAAATCGTTGTTTTCTCTAAATACTTTGGGATATATTGAATTTGACACTCTTTGTGATCTAGATATTGTAGAGATAAGAATATTTTCTAAAACTCAATTACCTTTGTTGCCAAAATATAATTTTCATGCTATAGGGAAATATGAACATAGTGGCATGTTTATGGTGCATAAAGTTTGCATATGTTCAAATGTACAAGCTCCTTTTGTGCTACAACACCATGGTAAAGTAAATGAATGCACTAATGCTAATAATGCCTTGTCAAGTGTTTCTAGTGTTTTTTCCTTGCAGCGGAGACACCAAATAAAAGAGAAGCATTGTTCGCTGCGGTTGTGCAATATGAACAACGCTCATACTATCCCCAAAAGCCTCTTTCCTGGACATACGAGCAAGTCGAGGATGACTTGTCATAAAGAAGGGGAGAATGACGAGATCATGCACGTAATCATTGCACCTACAAACATGTTACAAAGTTTATTTGTTTGGGATCCTGGCTCAAGTGAATGTGCGCTCTTATTTGATGGTCAAGATCAAGATGATGCACTATGTCGTCCACCACCTTGGCCTCCTCCTTTCATACAAACAAGAAGATTTGATGGCGTTGCACATTTTGACCAACACATGAGAGAAGATGAACTTGAGTCGAGGACGACTCCAATTCAAGAAGGGGAGGATGATGAGGACATCACTTCTATGGGTACAAACAACACTCCATTGAACATATAAGATGCAATCAATAGAGTGCACACACAACAATTAATTTCAGAGTTGAGCTCGTTCTTATATGTTTTTGGGAAAAGATTGCTACCTAATGATTTAATTGTGATTAGGATCCAGGGAGAGGTTCAAGGAGTACTTGGAGGAAGTCTTAGGGACATGGAGGACCAGAGAATACGTTCAAATAAGATGGAAACCGAGCCCAACTCGGAGTCCAGGAGCAGTTCACACTAAAATGGAAGCCCAAGACGCATACGATCTCTGTATTGGACGTTCTATTTATGCATGGAAAGGGGAGAGGATAACCTTTACAATGCCTCTGGTCCCGTGTCAAAATTCCTACGGAGTTTACTAGAATCATCAAAACAAAATCGCGTTCAGAAGCTGTCAAGGTGCTGTGCAACCGTATTGAACCATTGGGCGTTGTATCAAGTCTACATCTCTTATTTTCGTGTCTTAGGGTTAGGTCACGACTTCAAAACCCCATTGGACATCCTAACACCTATAAATATTCTATGGTGGCCACCATAAACAATTTGGTTTTGCTTAGATCAATAATATTGTCGTTCTACGGTTTGTGAAACCCCAACGTCGCGACTTCAGATCGTGTCTTCTATGTTCTTTCTTGTGTTATTGGTTGCACTTGTAGGGATTAGCCTTCTTTGCGAGGTCAATCGTGTGAAGCACGGTTTATAAGCAATGGAACGGTGGTGTAGTGATTGCAGGGGTTGTTCGTGTTCTACTCGAGATCCTCAGATCATCAACATCGAGATCTTCACATCAATCGACTTATCCATTACCTTTCAGAAGATCGAGCCTAAACTACTCATCATAACATTTTGCCACAAGTCATGCCTTATTTCTTGTTACCACTCCATGGTTGTCTTGCTTGTTCCGAAAGACCCATTTGGTTCCTACGATGTTTGCCTTTGGTCGTTCTACAAGCTCCCATACTTCATTTCTAAGTTGTTCAGCTCCTCTTGCATTGCAATCACCCAATCTGGATCCTTTAGTGCTTCCTCTACCCTGTATGGTTCCAGAAAAGAGACAAAAGTGTAACATTCATAGAAATTAGCAATGTGAGATCTAGTGGTTACTCCCTTAGCAATGTCTCCAATGATGTTGTTGACAGGATGATCTCTTTGTATACTCAGATGTACTCTTGGGTCACGGACTTGTGAAGTTGCTTGCACTTCATTTTATTCATTGTCAATGTCTGCCCCTAGATCATTGCTTCTGTGATTATATTGATCTTCTTGATCTGCCTGATCTTGAACTTGTGCATGAGCTCCCCCTTGATCATTGCTTTCCTGTTGAGGTTCAGCTTGAGCACTTGAGTCTTGTGTTTGCTCTTGAGGTCGAATATCATCAAGTGCCATCCTTCTCAACGCTTGAGATGGGGTTTCTTCTTGACATAGCACACACTTATCAACTTTCTCCACTTGGGAGCCATTAGTTTCATCGAACACTTCATCACGTGCAGTTTCAACAATGTCAGAGACTTTGTTAAGACACGATAGGCGTAGGCATATGAATCATAACGAAACAAGAAGCCTTCATCAGATTTTAAAGCAAACTTCGAACTCCTCGGTTTCTTGTTCAGGATGAAACATTTACTTCCAAAACTATAAAATATGAAACATTTGGTCTATTACCGGTGAGGAGCTCATATGGCATTTTCCTCAAGAGTCGGTGTAGATATAGCCGATTTGTGGCATGACAAGCGGTGTTTACCGCTTCAGCCTAAAACCGGTCCGAAAACTTTTATTCATCTAGCATTGTCCTCGCCATCTTGATGAGCGTCCTATTCTTCCTTTCGACAACCCCATTTTGTTGAGGGGAGTAGGGTGCCGAAAATTCATGCTTTATTCCTTCTTCATCTAGGTACTACTCAACTTGAGTATTCTTGAACTCCGTTCTGTTGTCACTTCTAATGTTCTTAACGGTTGAGGAGAATTCATTTTGCACTATTTTCAAAAATTTCTTGAGGATCCCCTGGGTTTCTGATTTATCATACAAGAAAATACCTAGGTAAATGTAGAAAAATCATCAACAATAACTAATCCATATTTGTTACCATCGATGCTTATATAAGCAATTGGACTGAAAAGGTCCATGTAAAGAAGTTCTAGCGGCCTTGAGGTAGTCATCACGTTCTTGGAGGGGTGTGGTGCTCCAACTTGTTTTCCCGCCTGGCATGCGCGCATGTCCTGTCTTTCTCAAAAACAACATCTTTTAAACCTCGGATGAGACCACCTTTTAGATGTTTCTGCAGATTCCTCATCCCAACATGGGCTAGCCGTCTATGCAATAGTCATCCCATGATAGTTTTTGCAACCAAGCAAGTGTTGAGTTCAGCTTTATCTCTGTAGAAATCAACAAGATAAAGCGTTCCCTTCAACATTCCCTTGAATGCAATCGAGTCATCACTTCTTCTAAAAATAGTCACACCCTAATTAGTGAATAAACAATTATAACCTTTGTCGCATAGCTGAGATATGGACAAAAGATTATAATCTAGAGAATCGACATGTAAAACATTTGAAAGATTATGTTGAGAAGAAATTTCAATTTTACCGCTACTAAGGACCTTTTATTGGATGTTGTCCCCAAAGTATATTCCTTCACTTGGATCCGTGTTGCGCTCCTACTCCACGAACATACTCCTCTCTCCGGTCATGTGATTAGTGCATCCACCGTCCAGCACCCATTTCGATCTACCGGAGGAGTAGGCCTGCAAAATAGAGTTATTTCTTGGTTTTAGGTACCCAAGCTTGCTTGGGTCCTCACAGGTTAGTCACAAGAGTCTTGAGTACCCACACACAAGTTTTTGAGTTCTTGTGGTGTGGCCTTGCATATTTAGCAAAGACATGTCCAGTTTTATCTTTCATGAGTACATAGGAAGCATCAAAAGTACGGAACAATATTTGCAATTCAGATTCATGTGATGTTTCTTTAACAAAAGTGACTTGCTTCTTAACTTGAACATTAGTGGATATGTTTTTATTTTTAGTAAACCCAAGACCATCTTTGACATTATGAGGTCTAGTGGTCATATATGCACTACGTGCATATTTAATATTTTCCTTGTCAAAGATGCTACTTTGGGATGGATGTTTAGCGTGTGAAATAAAAGAATCATCTTTAACAATATTTTTCTTACTTAGAGCATGTGCAAGTTACAGTTGTTGTCGAATCTACATCTTTAGAAGGTGAGGTCTTGGAGGAGGATGAGTCACTTTGCTTGAGTGACTCAACGTGCACTTCAAGGATTTTGTCAACTTTTGACAAGTTAGCAAATTCATCCTTGATTGCAATGTGTGAGTCTACTAGGTTTGAGTAAGTTTCCTTACTCAAGGCTAGCTCATGCTCAAGTGACTTGCCCTTCTCCTTTTCAAGCACAAGGAGTTTCTCAACCTCTTGATATCTCTTCCATTCGCGGATGATCTTATCTTCCTATTGGTTGACAAGCTGGTTCTTCTCAAAAATTTCATCCGACAACATTTTCATTTTCTCTAAAGCAGTTTTACTTAAACCTTTAAATATTTCTTCATTTTCACTAGAGCTATCAATATCATCAATGGAGGAATTAAGCGAGAGAGGTGTAAGTCGAACCTTTTTCTTGCCTTCCTTAGCCGTGAGACAAATATGATTATGAGTCTCCCGTTCTCCTCTGTTTGGGAAGAGCGTAGACTTCTTGGTAGGGTTCTTGATGCCAATGGTAGCCATCTCCTCTTCTTCATCGGAGGAGGACTCGCCGTTTGAGTCCCACTGCTTGCCAATGTGCGCTGGTGAGCTTGCCTTCTTTTCTTTAAGGTCTTCTTCTCTTGTGGCTTCGCTTCCTTCTTTTTCTTATTTTCTTCATATGTGGAGTGAACCATAAAGTGACTGTACTCTCCCTAGTTGTAGTAGGTACGTCATGCCTTGGATTTTCCTTTCTTTTTGCTCTTCCCATCACTTGAGTTGCTGCCCTTCCTTCTTCTCATTATGTTCTTGAATTTCTTGATGAAGAGCACCATCTCTTCATCATCCAAACCGGTGCTCACATCACTTGTGTCTTCTTCATCTTGTGGTTTACGAACTTCCTTTCCTTTAGGCTTGCAAGTTGCTTTGAGGGCAACTTCCTTCTTCTCGTAGGAGGTAAGTTAAGGTAAGTCTTTGACATATTGGGCCTCCTTCTCTATCATATCATGGTTGATAATCTTGCCTAATAGTTCATCCGGAGTCATTTTGTGAAACCTCGGGCTTTCTTTGATCATAGAGCACAAGGTGACATTTCTTGGCATAAATGCTGTAATCATCCTTTTGACCACCTCGAGGTCAGTCCACTTCTTGCTCCCATAGGACCTAATCTTGTTGATGAGTGCTTTGATTCGGTTGTACATATCTTGAGGTGATTCACCCTCCTCAATGACAAACCTCCCCAATTCTCATTCTAGCATTTCAATTTTCGCTTTACGAACTACGTGATTTCCTTCATGTACGGTCTTGAGTGTATCTCATATTTCCTTGGCACTTTCTAGTCCATGAATCTTGGTAAACTCTTGTCGGCTCAAGGAAGAAGTGATCACTGCAATGGCTTGTGCGTTGCGGTGAATTTCTTGCTTTTGCTCCGGAGTGAGTTCATCATCAGTATCCGGGGTATCTAAACCTGTACACACAACATGCCAAAGACTAGGGTTTAAGGAGATAAGATGCATTTTCATATTATATTTCCACATGGTATAATAATTTCCACTGAAATGAGGAGGTTTTCCCATGGGAATTAAAAGATAATGATTTTGAGAATTAAGACGGTCATAATTATAAGGATATCAGGAGTAGTCATGATGACCACTCCCCATTGTCTTCTCGTATTCTTCCTTGCTCTTTTTTACTTAGTAGTTTCTTTCATAGAAGTGCCATGAGTTGACACACTTCTTCATCATCGTGTTTTTTTCCTTGAGTATATCGAGTTCCTTGGTGTCTTGTTCATCTTTGGTGTTGGGCAGATTTGGGATCTCATTCTTCTTGTCAAAGGTCATTGATCTCTCCGAGCTGTGAGTCTTGTAAATCGAGAACCTGCAATAATAACATGCATGATCTCATCATCTAATACCAACTTGTAATAGCCGGTTCCAAAAAAGAACCAAGTGAACGCATATGTGTGCCCAGGACGTTGATCACACATACACGAGTGCATCACAAATGATATACAGAAAATTACCACATCACATATTAATTAAGTACTTTTATTATAATATTCAAATAATCCTCAATTACAAACTCTAATGATCATTATTAATAGTACTATTACTGCAGTGAAATAATCAAAACTGAGCAATCTAAGCATACGAGAATGCGCGGCTCCAAGCAACACCACATGCAAGTCGACGACAGCACACAGCCTAGTACTTCAAATTATCCTCAGGGTACTCCCAAACATCGCCTGAAACTGTTGGTAGGGGAATTGCAAGGTTAAGCACATGTTGTACTCGCAAGTGTGGGAAAATAATGACATGTAGGTTAAACAAGAAATGATAACAAATAATGGCTATTTGTTGAAAAGTACATTTAAAACATAAGAAAAGCATATTACAATGTCTATGTGAAATTTATTCCATCATATCCCAAATAAACATAATATTTCATATCCATCATCCATTAATCATCCATTGACCAGATTCTTACCATTATCATTAAGCATGACCATTAATCACCATCCAATCCATAACCATAACTAAAACCAAACCATAACCCAACCATCCCAAATACCAAGTTCCAATCTAATCATGTAAGTCATCCAGGTGCTCGTAATCGGGAGCATGACTATTATGATAGTTTTTAACACTCCGGAGAGGTTTTATGTGACACCAGGTTCCGAAAATGAACCAAGCGTAATGCATACGTGTTCCTAGGATGTTTAACACACATACACAAGTGATTCACAAATGATAAAAAGATTATAACCATATCTCGAATAATTACATTAATAATAGTACCTTATTACAAATCCAAATAGTCTCAAATACAAACTCTAATGAAACTGCAGCGAAAAAAACTAAACACTAAAACTCCCGAAATCACAGGCAAGCTTGACGACAAAACACACGCCTAGAACTCCTCAAAGACCTCCCAATACTCCACTGGTCGCCTGTGTCTGGATTTGGTGGGGGAATAGCAAGGATGAGCACATGTCGTACTCAGCAAGTGTGAAAAAGTATGATATGTAGCTTAAACAAGGCATGATAATAAAATGGCTAGTTCCGTAAAGTACATTCAAAACAGTTGAAATTGCAATTATATCATTATTAAGTATAGTCCTTCCCAAATAACCCAAATAACATCAATTTCAACATTATTAACCAATTCCAGCAATAATAAACCATATTAAACTCATAAATGCTCATATGTCTCAAATTCATCAATTCCATATACCAAAGCCATTTAATAAACCAATACAAACTCCCAAACCAATTTTGGCCATTAAACCAAGTTAAAGGTCCAAATTCTAATCATGTGAGGGTCCAGGTTGCTCATGACCGAGAGCACAACTATCATGATGTTTTAAACACACTCTGCATAGGTTGTACCACTTTACCGACAAGTTTGTGATTTTATCACCTTTCGATGACTATGAAATCTCAATTATGTCGTCTCACACTTAGGTGTGTGGCTAAGAGATCAAAAAATAGCCTTTACAAAGTGATACTAGCATATTTAGACCCCGCTAAGGTTTCACCGGTGGTGATGTCTCCAACTGAGCACATCCAACCACAGGACCTCTCTTGAGTCATTCAGATCCCACGGTAGTCCCATCAATCTCTAAAAACCCAATCTGACTACCCCTTCCGAGAGCATTCTTAATGGTCCAAACAGTACTTGCAATTCACTAATTAGTCAGCTAAGCCGCACCCATACTTGGCCCTGGGGTGGCACTGTAAATTCTGGATGTTTGCTCCACGAACCGGTCCTTAGATCTAAAGCAAGCTAAACCACCAAAACAGTCCAACCCATTCCACATTACCAATCTTGCTTAGATCCCTAGGAACCATGTTGCTAAAGGGTCATTAATATCAATCCTCATCATTCGTGTGCTCAATAGTTCATAATTAAGCATTATAATTGATTACCAAACCCAATTGAGCATTGCGAATAAAAAAGTGTAAAATACCCTCCCTAAATCTCTACATAGTGTTCAAGCGACAAGGGTGGTCATACAAATCTAATAAACTCCTACAATTGGGTTTTCCCCTCAATTTCGACATAAGCATGCAATTTTGCAAACAAAACCTTTAAAATAGGATCAATATGGTCAAGGACACTTGCTTTGCTCCTGCGCTTGATTCTGATCAAAGACTTCAAAACTCTGGTTCCGCAGGTCCTCGAAAGCACTGTCTACGACAGTTCCTTCTATTCCAAGCGACAAACATGCAAAACACAGAATTCAATCAAATAATGCTCATACAATACACAATATTTCATGATATGCATGATTAATGAAATTATGAGGTAAAACTCGTTAATGAGTTGCTAATAATGTTTACTAACTAGTTACATTAGTTTCTAACAAGTTTGGATAGGTTTGGAATTGATTCGAGTCAATTTGGTATTATGTCGGTTCAATTCAGGAATTTTACAGATTCAGACACCAGACTAGTCCGCTGCTAGGGACCGGACTAGTCCGCACTACGCAGGCTGCAAAATTAAGGTTTTTCTAATTTGCGAGAATTGGGGTTGAATTTGCATGAAAACTTGAATGTAGAGGCTGTACCACGTGTTTAGAGATCCCAAGATCAAGATTTGGGCATGAGACTAGAATCTTGGCGATTTGGGCTTCATGGAGATGAGTTGATGAAGAATTTGGATGAAGAACACCAATTGTTGAAAAGTTAATGGAGATTGATCTTGATTGGCCTTCTCCCTCTTTTACTCCTTATCCTTGCTTCTGGACTTGATCTTGACATCAGCACAAAGGCAAAAGTGGCAGCAAGGGTTTTCAATTGGGCGGAGAGGTGTCGGGTGTTGGGTTGTTTATATGGGGTGGATAATTAGGGTTTGGGTTGGATCCTAAGTGAATTTCGGTGGGGTACGTGTAGGGGCCATGGTGGGGTCCACTTGGGCTCCTCTGAGGTTCGGTACGAAGTTCTTGGGCCCAAATAAGGCAATTACTCAAAAACAGTTTGTGGAGAAATAATGGAATCCGAGTTGATTCCCGGAGGCCGCACTAGTCCGTAGTTCTGAAGAAAACTGGATTTCCTATGAAAAAGATAGGGAATACCGGACTAGTCCGTGGTTTACACCAGACAAGTCCGCACCCTGACAGACTAAAATGTCCAGTTTAAGCCTAAATTCATTTTAATCTCGTTCCTTTTTACATGCCTTAATGTTAAACATGTATGAGAATGTATGCAATGCATTATGCATGAAAATGAGGGTGTTACAAACCTACCCCCCTTAAAATGAATCTCGCCCTCGAGATTCGACGTGGAAGGAAAGAGATAGGGAAATTCCTTCTTGAGATCGTCTTCTTGCTCCCAAGGTGCTTCCAATTCTATATGATGCTTCCATTGCCCTTTGCACCATCAAATCACCTTGTTCCTCATGACCCTTTCCTTGGTGTCCAAGATTTTGACAGGTTGCACTGCTTAGGTCAAATATTTCTCAAGCTCCAATTCAACCATCGGTACTTGCCCTTCCGGTACCCTCAAACACTTCTTGAGCTGAGAAACATGAAACACCTCATGAATATCTGAATGATGTGCAGGCATCTCTAGTTTATAGGCTACTTCTCCCCGTTTGTCCAAAATCTTGAATGGTTTAATATAGCGAGGTGCCAACTTGCCTTTGACATTAAACCGCTTGTGACCTTGCATAGGTGACACTTTGAGGTATACGAAGTCTCCCACCTCAATACTTGAGTTTCTCCTGTCTCATTCAAAAACAAGGGTGTTCTACACCTTCTCCCATACAATGCTTCATACAGTGACATTTGCAGGCTTGCTTGATAGCTGTTATTGTAGGAAAATTCAGCATATGGCAGACTTTTGTCCCAGCTTCCTCCACACTTCAGCACACAAGCTATTAGCATGTCTTCCAATATCGGATTTATTCTCTCAGTCCGTCCATCCGTTTGAGGATGATATGCAGAACTAAAATTCAATTAAGTTTCCATCGATTCGTGCAGCTTTTGCCAGAACCTCAAAGTAAACTGAGAACCTCTATCGAACACTATTTTCTTGGGCACTCCATGCAAACGAACTATTCTTACCATATACAGTTCTGCCAACTTGGCTCCACTATGAGTAGTCTTGACCGGAATGAAATGTGCTGATTTCGTCAATCGATCCACAATAACCCATGTCGAATCATATCCTATTGAAGTGCGAGGTAAGCCAACAATGAAATTTAATGTAGCCTAGAAGGGGGTGAATAGGCTTTTTGAATCTTTGTTGATCCGGTATTGTACGGACTATTCCAGTGTACGTGGACTTGAAAGATTAAGATTGATCATTAATTAACTTCTAGTAGTCTATGCAGCAGAATACAATCGACAATTTAAATGTGTTATAACAATGAAGCAACATATTGCAATGATCAACTTTAATCCAATACTTCAATTTGAGTTATACAAGACTATGCAAACCCTAGATTACGATGAACGATAAAATAACAACATGCAAGACAAGTGTCGGAGTGTTGATCTGGCAGTTCTCCCGGTACTACCGTTGGTAGCCCGCAGAGTTTGTAGTTCGGTATTGGGCGCGCAGAGATTCAAAAGATGATGTCAAATGGACACAAGGATTTACGTGGTTCGGGCCGCCTGAGCGTAATACCCTACTCCACGGGGTGTGTAGTTGTTGTATTGGGTATCAAAGCTGTCTATGGGAGGGTTCAAGAGAGTCGTCCGAGAGTCTCTCTGTGTATTGTCGACTAGTCCTTTTATAGTACATGGACTGGTCGTTACACCATTAGCCTGGCCCGACATGTGACCCTGGCGATTACTGATGCTTAATACACAATTAATGAGGTTAATTACCTGTAATAGCATGGTAACGGGCCTTTACAGTGCCGTTACTGGTATTAAGAGGCTTCCGATAGTGTGTCATTAATATGTTATTAATGACACTTAATCGGGTCTTGAAGTTTTTGATCACCCCTTGAAGGTCCGAGCCGTTGGGGGTCCACCAGTATGATTGTTGAGGCTGAAGGTACGGTGGTCGGACACGTGGCAGCATCGGAGCTTTCCGTCTGGGACGGGTAGGTCTGGTGTAGATGTACACATGTCAGTACCGGAGCTTCCCTCTGTCGGGGGTTAGGTCCGGGGTTGTCGCACAGGTGTTTAGCCCGGAGCTATCTCAGGTGTGGTATGTAGGTCCGGTTGCTGTATACACGTGGCAGCACTAGGACTAACCATAGATGGGGGGCATGTCCGGTCCCGTATGACACGTGGGGCCTTCGTCGGTCGTCAACTCAGACAGGTGAAGTTCCTTTGGTATTTTTGTTGTCCCAAGGGATATACGGCATGCAGGGTACCGACAGTGGCCCCCTGGGCCCACCTCTAGGAGAGACCTTTTGGATGAAGTTGTTCGGCCGGAGGTGGGTCCATCCTTCGGTTTTTGATCCGCGTCTTCAAGGGTCTTCGGATGTGCCATTGACAGTAGTTCGCAGTTAAACCAACATCGCGTGGCATATCTAGGATGCGCCAGGTGAGATCTGAGCGTGCGGATCTCACGCAATTGAAGGTCACCGATTCCCGATACAAAAATCGTATCGGTTCCACGCGCCCTGTCAGGCCGCTGCCTTCGGGCTTCCCGCCTTTCATGATGACAACCGTTCGCCTAGGGTAAGAACCTAGACTTGATCGTCGAGTTGCCCAGGCCACCTTCTCATTGGCAGGGTGATGTTTTTGAATTTTATCGTTGGGTCCTCCGCAGTTTCCATCCAAGCATTGTGGGGGCATACTTAAGAAGGAAACCGCGCACCGTTTGGGGATTCTGTACACCTTCATTCGAACTCGTGCTCAAATCCTCCAAACTTTTTCTTGCTTTTCATCTCTTGCCCCGTTGTGCCGCAATGAAGTTGGGAGTCCCCACGAGCCGCATTGGGAGCAAGAAGGAGTTGTCCAGGGTCCGGACCTCAATTGGTTGTTTTTTGGTTGTAACTGCGTCTTGAGTTTCTTCGTCCTTCATCTGCAGTGTCCCCAAGAGAATGACTGAAGCTCTAGCTCCCGAGACAGCAACTGATGCTGTGGAGACGGAAGCTCCGGCTCCAATTCTAGCGCTGCCCCAAGAGGTGGTTGAGGTTGCGACAGCTCAGGAGCCATCTATCGTGGTCCTAGACCTCGACTCATCCCCAGAAGCTGCCATGGTAGCGCCGGCCAACGGGAATGAAGATGTACCAGTGGCACCAGCCCCAGAGGTTGAAGCTTCGGGTTTGGATGTTGAGCTGGCGGACGCTCCTGCTTTAGAGCCGGAGGTAGCTGCAGTCTCGGCCCTAGAGCCGGATGTTGTTGAAGCCCCGGCGGAAGAGCCGGTGGTTGATGAGGCCCCGGGGATAGAGCCGGGAGCTGATGAAGTTCCGCACCCGAGACGGTCATCGAAGAAGTTCTGGCGCCTGAGCCAGTTGCTGCAGAGGTGTCGGCGCCTGAGCCCCTAATGGTCGAAGCGCCAGCGCCTGAGCCGGTGGCGGAGGAGGCGCCAGCGCTGGAGCCAAAAGTGGCTTCAGCTCCGGCAGAATCTTTGATGCCTGCCTCGAAGGCAGTGGTCTCGGAGGTGCCCGCGCCTGAGCCAGGGTGCCAAGATGAAGCTGTTGGCGCCCCGCCTGAGGGGCCAGTTGTTGATGACCTGGCGACGGGACCTTCGGAGCCAACTCCGGAGGTCGAAACTTCTGTAGCAGGATCTTCCTCTGCGGCGGCTGAGGCTATCCCGGAGGACGGCCCTAGTGCCGTGGAAACCTAGGGGACTGGTCTCATAGAGTGGGACCCAATTTTTATCACGGAGAACCCGCTGGAACCAGCGAAGATGACCCCGGCAAGTCCGGACCCAATCCCCCTGTCGTTTCCTATTGACAACGCCTGCTCCAGTATTCGTCAGGTCCAGTTGGCTTTCTACCACGACAGCAAGCCCCTCGAGGAGGGGCGCCAAACTCTTAGGAGGTGGCGCAACCGACTCCAATTCGAGACCAAGCTGGCGCAATCGAGGCTGGCTGACGACAAGGAGTGGGTGAAGAGGGAGAAGGTCCGATTGGAGTATTGGGGTCAGGTGCTGGATGAGAGGGAAAGCATGACGCGATCCCTTGACAACAAGTCACGAGCCATCTACAACCAGGCCGTAGCTGCTAATAATGCAGCGAGTGATCGCCAAGAGAGGCTCGACGCTATCCACGACAGCCTCGTCAAGCGCCAGGAGGCCGTTGGGGAGCGGGAGAAAAAGCTCGAAGATGAAGAGCAAAAACTCCTGGAGCTGCTGGATGACCTCGTGAAGAGGTAGGAAGAGCTTACTCAGAGGATGACTCTGGGTGACAAGAGTCTCGCGGAGTGCACCAAGAAGTTGGGTGAGCACTGGGAGAAAGAGGAGAAGAAGGCCTGGCAGCGAGGACAGGACCTCCACAAGAGGAAGGATGAAATTGCTGCTAGGGAGAAGAAAGTGCGGGGCTGGGAGAAGGACCTGGTCAACCGCCAGAACAAGATCCACCTCCGAGAGGAGGAGCTCAACAAACTCGAAAGGCAGGATGCTGAAAAGATTCAGTAGAATGCTAAAGTGTTCGAGCGCCTCACTCGGAAAAATTCAGAGCTTGCGTCGGCCAGAAGATCCTTGTAGGAGATGCGGAGCTCGAGGGCTGTGGAGTCCCAACAAGTTTGGGATTTCATGGGAAAAGCCAACGATGCGCTAATGCCAATGGGTTTTAGTCCTGTGCGTCCGGATGATCCGGAGCTGGAGCTGGACCAGGCATTGCAGGCGTTGAGTTCGGCAGGCAACAAGCACACCAAGATGGGTGATGTCATCGCGGACCAGCTGGAAACCGAGGGACAATGCCTGGCGAAGAACATCGCAGAATACATGCTGATGAGCTACACAAGCCGAGACTCTCAGTTCTCACTAGACCCGGTGCTTGAAGACCCCATCGACGGAGAGGGAGAAGCTGCCCAAGCCAGCGTATCGGAGGTTGCCCAGAAGGTCGCCTCGTTCTTCCATAGGGTCTAGGACCATATCTTTGTATCTCTCGCTTGTATTCTCTCTTTTTTTTTCTCCAATTTTGTTATCTTTGTCTCTAGATGAATGAAATCCAAACTTTTATGAATTTCATTTTTTGTCTTCAACAACTTTGTCTCACTTGGCCCCCTGGTAGATGTACACAATTTGATTGTGAACACGTACCAAGAGAATGTAACAATTGTTGAAGACTTGCATGCTTCGAACGTAGGTCCGAAGTCTTCGATGGTAGAGGCCCCCTGAGGTTGTCGGAGCTTAGTAGCTCTGGTAGTGACCTCTGTCAATGCGCGGTGTGTCGACAGCAGACCCTACTGTAGAGTCTTCCCACCATCTTTTGTTCACGTTGACGGCTGTCCCCTGGATCCTCTAGAACTTTATAGCTCCGGCAATGTCTACTATCAATGCTTGGAACATCGACAGCAGACCATCTTGGGGGGTGTCGGAGCTTTGGTAGCTCCGACTTTATCCACCATCATCATAGAACCTTTATTTTTCCTGCACATTGAAGCCAAGAAAAATAGTAAAATCCATTTCCTATCTATAACTCAACTGTGACTTACTATTCCCGAGAAAGTTTTAGGTCGAACACAATTCTAAATACAATCAAGTGCACTGCCTTGTTTCCTTCAGGTCCGATCGTTTCTGGACTCGCCTTACTTTGGCCAGCCAGGGTGTAGGTAGAGTGGCGTACTTTGGGTGCATGACCAGGCTAAGTCGATAGCACACTCCGACCCTAGATTGGCTTGGTGGCATTCAGATGAGTAGGCCATTAACAATGTTTGGACCTAGAAGAGTAGACGATGCAACTCGAATTGTACATGAACTGGTCGAGCTAATGTTTCTTAAGAATTGCACAACTTTGTTATAGACAAGAAAGAGAAAAATAAAAAATATTGTGTCTGTACAAAATAAATGCACGTGGAGTCTGTTTTCACACAATGATGTCTTTCATTATAGGTCCGGGGTACAGAGGAAACAAGTACACTCTTAGGGTACGGAACCAGGCTAAGTGTGTTTTGTTTCTCGTTTGACCCAAGGTAGCTAGCTACACTTTTAGTTCTGAGACTGTGACAAGTGTTGCTTGAACTTTGTGGACCTTCCGGGGAAGGTCCGGCTGTTCTCCCGAAGGAGCTACCCGACTCTGTACAATGACTCTATCACATACATCACATGTAACTACAAACTCACCTCCATGATATTAAGCGTAGAACTTATGAAGGTGCTCAATGTTCCAAGGATTTGGGAGAGGTGTCCCATCCTCGGTTGCCAAGCAAACGCATCCGGGACGGGATACTTTGATCACTCGGAAGGGTCCTTCCCGGCTGGGGGAAAGTTTGTTTAACCCTTCTCTGGATTGTATTCTCCGTAGCACTAGATCGCCTTCCTTGAGACATCGGCTGTGAACATGACGTTAGTGATAGCGCCGAAGAGCTTGGCAGTATCAGGCATTCCAAACAGCTGCTCGGCACCTTCCCTCTTCGAGGAGCTCAAGGTCTTCACGCTGGAGCTGGTCCTGCGTGGCATCGTCGAAGGTCCGGACTTGGAGCGACCCCAAGGTGATTTCCGAAGGAAGGACTGCTTTAGCTCCGTACACCAGGAAGAAGGGTGTCTCTCCAATTGACCGGTTTGGAGTTGTCCTATTGGCCCATAGTGTGGGCGGAAGCTCTTCGATCCAGTTGGCTCCATGTTTTTTCAGGCGCTCGCATTTGCTCTCTCGGCCTGGACATTGATTGTCGGGTGAGCTACGGAGGTGTAGCTGACCTGAATGCCGAGGTCTTCGCAATATCCTTGGAATGCAGAGCTTGTGAACTGGGTCCCATTATCAGTTATGATTTTGTTTGGGACTCCAAATCTGCATACGATGGACTTCAAGAAGTTGATAGCTGATAGCTTGTTTATTGTCACAACTGGAGTTGCTTCCGGTCATTTGGTGAATTTGTCAATGGCAACGTAAAGGAACTTGTAACCTCTGATGGCTCTTGGGAAAGGTCCCAAGATATCCATCCCCCACACAGCGAAAGGCCATGTAGGAGGTATCATTTGTAGAGGCTGAGCCGGTGTATGAATTTGCTTTGCATGGAACTGGCATGCTTCACATTTCTTCACAAGCTCAGTTGCATCCTGGAGTGCTGTAGGCCAGTAGAAGCCATGCCGGAAGGCTTTACCAACCAGTGTGCGGGAAGACGCGTGGTTCCCACACTCGCCTCCATGGATTTCCCCCAGGAGCTCGCAACCTTCTTCCCTTGTATGCACTGCATTAGGACGACGTTGGCACCACGCCGGTAGAGATCCCCTTCTACTAGCGTGTATCCTTTAGCCAATCTGACTATCCGATTAGCGGATACATTATCTTCAGGAAGGAATTTGTCTTTCAAGTAGCTCCGGATCTCCGAGATCCATGCATCGGAATTAGCTTGAGGATTCGAGTCTTGCGTGCTGGGTTGCTCGGAGCTTCCTGCAGCACCTATGACCCTTGATGGACGCCATGGTAACAGAGCCATCGGGACCGCCAGCTTCGAGGTGCTGGTCTCGCCCCCTTCGCTTAGTTCGGCAGGCTGAGCTGTAGGTTTAGACAACCTCCAGACGAAGGTTCCATCGGGAGCCGGAGCCCCGGTTGAAGCTTTCATCGAGAGTTCGTCAGTTTTAGCGTTGTTGAGACGCTGGGCATGACAAGGATCCAGGACATCGAAGTCCTTCTGAAGCGTCTGGACCTCAAGTAGGTATGCCGCTAGTTGAGGGTTGTTGCAGCAACATTCACCTTTGACTTGTTTTACAACAAGATGTGAATCACCCTTTACCAACAACTGCTTGACACCATACGATAGTGCCACCTAAAGTCCATAAATTAGTGCTTCGTACTCCGCCATGTTGTTGGTCGCCTTGAAGTCAAGGTGCACCATATATTTAACCTTCTCCCCGGTCGAAGCAATGAGAAGGACTCCAGCTCCGGCCCCCTGCTTCTGCACGGAGCCGTCAAAGTAAAGAGTCCAGTGAGGCTCAGTGAAGACCGGGACCTTGGGTTCCGACTTCTGGTCACTGGGGCCCCCAGGATTTGATGGAGAGGGGGTCCATTCCGCCACGAAGTCTTCCAGGGCTTGACTCTTGATCGCTTGTCTTGGGACGAATTCCAGATCGAACTCGGCCAGTTCTGCCACCCACTTTGCAATATTCCCTGTAGAGTTGGGATTATGCAAGATTGCACGCAGCGGATAAGAAGTTACCACTGAGATCTTGTAAGCTTGGAAGTTGTGTCGAAGCTTCCTGGAGGCAATAAGAACTACGTAGAGCAGCTTATGCACCTCCATATACCGAGTCTTGGCATCATGGAGTACCTCGCTGATAAAGTACACTGGGCGTTGGATCGTCCGGACCCTCCCGAAGGGGCCCGGAGCTTCCTCCTCATCTACCCGGACCCTCCCGGAGGGGTCAGGACCTTGTTCGGGGACCTCCGGGTGCCGGTTGGAGGTACCCAGAGCTTCTTGTGAAGTGATCCAGGCCTTCCCGGAGGGGTTCGAATCTTTTTGCTCAGTAGTAGTGACTCCTTCATTTGAAGGACAGGGATCCTCTGGAGTCTCTCCTTGAGGATCTGGGTTTGGGAGTTGGGACCCAGACTCGACTTCAGGTAGCTCCGGACCCTCCCAAAGGGGTCTAGATCCCTAAACTGGAGATGTTTCTGGCCTTTCAGCAACCAAGACCATGCTGACAACTTCGTTAGTTGCCAAAATGTAAAGTAGGAGTGGCTCACCAGGGTTCGAAGCTACCAAGGTTGGTAGGGTGGTGAGGAGCTGCTTCAGCTCCTGGAATGCCTTCACTGCTTCTTCAGACCATTGGAATGGTCCCGACTTCCTCAACAGCTTGAAGAAGGGTAGCACCTGTTCCGCCAGTCTTGAGATGAATCGGCTAAGGGCAGCTAGACATCCAGTCAGCTTCTGGGCGTCTTTGATGCGTGCTGGTGGCCGCATATCTTCAATGGCTTTTATCTTCGCCGGATTTGCTTATATTCCTCAGAGATTCACCAAGAAACCAAGATGTTTTCCTGAGCTAACCCCGAAGACACACTTGTCCGTGTTTAGCTTTGTGCGAGTGACTCGAAGCATGTCGAAGACAGCTTGCAAGGTGTCAATGAATGACTCATTGTTCTTGATCTTGACAACGATGTCATCGACACACACTTCCACTACGTCTCTGATAAGCTCTCCAAAAGTTTTGTACATAGCTCGTACGAATGTTGAAGCAGCATTCTTGAGACCAAATGGCATGGTGATATAACAATATAATCCATCTACTGTGATGAATGAGGTATGCTCTTCATCTTCCCTGGACATTCTGATTTGATGGTACCCAGAATATGCATCCAGGAAACACAGTAATTCGCACCCGGAGGTGGAATCCACTATCTGATCTATTCTAGGTAGTGGGAATGGATCTTTTGGACATGCCTTATTCAGTGTAGTGTAGTCGATACACATCTGAAGCTTCTCGCCGGCCTTGGGTACAATGACTGGGTTTGCCAGCCGTTTTGGGTGGAAGACTTCTCGGATGAATCCAACTTCAAACAACATCTTCACTTCTTGACGTATGAAGTTATGTCGCTCTACTGATTGCTTCCGAGGCTTCTGATGTACAGGCCAAGCGTCGGGATAGATCTTTAGATTGTGCTCGATCACTTCCCTAGGGATCCCAGGCATATGTGACGGTTGCCAGGCAAACACGTCGACGTTAGCCCGAAGGAAAGTGACGAGCGTGAGTTCCTATTTTCCATTCAGGCCTACCGATATACGGGTGGTCTGAGCGGCGTCGGAACCGATTTGGACGACTTTGACGGGAATGTCGGTGTCGCCGCTTGGTTGCATGCGAGGTGCGGAGGTTGAGCCTCGATGACGAATGCTCGGGGGTTTCGGATGTTGCTCCTTTTCGGATTCTTCCTCCTGCACTGTAGCAAGCGCATGAGTTCTTCCAGAGCTGTCACTCTGGCGGTGCGATCTCCACGGATTCGGAGAACACCGGCTTGTGTTGGCATCTTTAACACCAAGTAGCCATAGTGAGCAGCAACCATGAACTTGTATAAGGCTGGCCTCCCAAAATGGCGTTGGAAGGTAAGTTGATCTGTGCCACATCGAAGACCAACTTCTCAGTGCGGTAATTCTCCCGGGTCCCGAAGGTTACTGGAAGAATATTTGCACCGAGTGGGTTATGGCCCCTGGACTACTCTGGAGAAAGGTCAAGAGGGGCGAAGGTCCGAAGGTCGGAGCTGAAGCTTGATAAAAGCTTTGAAGCTTATGAGGTTCAGCCGCGAACCTTCGTCCACCATCACATGGTGGAGTTGAATGTTGTTGATGGTTGGAGATAACATCAATGGGAGTTGGCCAGCTCCGATCATATTCTGAGGGCAGTACGAAGCATCGAAAGTGATGGCGGTGTCCATCCACTTATGGTGTGGCTCCGCCCTGGCAGTGGGAGCTACTGAGGCCGTGTCCCACCGCATGGTCTTGAGGACCCGACAGGAGGTGATGTCCCACAAACCACCAAAGATGGTGTTCATGGTTTTAAGACGTTCGTTGTTGGAGACGTCGTAACCGTCGTCGACGAAGGTGTAAACAACCTTCAAGACTTTTTTAGGGTCCTGAAAGCCTAACTCCTCTTCAGCCGAAGCTTCGTCGACTTTCTGTTTTCCTTCCCTTTGATAGAAAAGAACTTCTTCATGGCGCTTGTTGTAGCGCTCGACAAGGTTCTGGACCTCATGGCAGCCTTCCAAATTGTGGTTGTTCGTATTGTGTATAGGACACCACATCTTGGAGCTACCTCCATCTTCAGACGACGACTGAGGTCGTTTTTCGGGGTGTGGCCCCTGGCCACCCGGAGCTGCAGCAGCTGTGGCTGTAGGTGTGCTGGCCGACGGCTTATTCTTGCCATTGGACTTTTTCTTCTTCTTACCACTCCTGGAGGTAGTGGCTTCACCATTGGAGGACTTTTTGTTGTCCTCCGGAGGTGGTTGGGAGTGCATTTCACGGCCCTCCGCAGCTTTGGTGCATTTGTCTGCCAAGCTGAAGAGCTCCGTGACGCTGGTGATCTCCTTGGTTGCCAGCTTCTCCAGCATCTTCTTGTCTCGTACGCCCTGTCTAAATGCCACAATAACAGAGGCGCTGGAGATAGAGGGAATAGTATTTCGTACCTGGGAGAACCTATGGATGAAGGATCGCAGGGATTCTCCCCCCTTCTGCTTGACAGCAAAAAGGTCCAGTTCGGTGCCTGGTCCAGTGTATGAACTCCCAAAATTTGCGGTGAACTGTTGGCACAATTTTTCCCAACTGTTGATGGAGTCGGGCGTAAGGCTCATGAACCAGGACCTGGTGGTCCCAGCCAAAGCCGCGGGGAAGTAGTTGGCCATTACGGCCTCATTGCCTCCGGCCGCAAGAATTGTGGTGGAGTAAATCTGGAGAAACTCGGCAGGATTGACAGTCCCGTCGAATTTCTCCGGCAGGTGAGGCCGGAACTTTTGTGGCCATCTGACCATGCGTAGATGCATGGCCAGAGCAGAACTGCCTCCTCCTACTCCCTCGGGAGCAGGACTGTCTCGAGCCTCTCGCCTTTCGTGAGCACGCTCAATATGGACGCGGCCGTCCTATTGGCGATAACGGCGATCAAACTCCGCCCGAAGGTCGTGAGTTGAAAGCCTTGTTATCGTATGGGTGCGTCGCGCCCCGGGAGGTAGCGAAGTTGCTTGTCGAGACGCAGCACGCCTCCTATGCAGGGAAGCGTGCGGACCAAGTCTACCCGACACAGTCCGGTGCTGCGATGGGGCCCGCCCCAAGGGGGACCTTGGTTGCTGATGCGATCGGCTGCTGCTGCAACCAAATGTTTCACATCAGCCCTCCACCACTCCATTGCACCCTGGGATGCACCTGGAGGTGGTGGGTGTTGGAGAAGAGCACGCGCTGCATGGAGCGCGTGTTCAGGGTTGTTATTTGTCGATGCTGTGACCGACGCAGATGCCCCGTCCCGTTGTCCAGCTTGATTTGCAGGTGCGGATGGCAGCGGTGGAGGCATGACTCCTACTGGAGCCGCGGCACCTGCTGGCTGCTGCACATTGGAGGGATTGCCTGCAACAGGTTGCACTTCAGGGTTGCCGTTGGACGATCCAACAGCAGAGTTCATGATCTTCGAATCTCGGGCGCCCCTACCTGGCACGCCAGCTGTCAGAGTGTTGATCTGGCAGTTCTCCCGGTACTACCATTGGTAGCCCACGGAGTTTGTAGTTCGGTATTGGGCGTGTAGAGATTCTAAAGACGATGTCAAATGGACACAAGGATTTACGTGGTTCGGGCCACCTGAGCGTAATACCCTACTCCGCGGGGCGTGTAGTTGTTGTATTGGGTATCAAAGCTGTCTATGGGTGGGTTCAAGAGAGCCGTCCGAGAGTCTCTCTGTGTATCGTCGACCAGTCCTTTTATAGTACAAGGACTAGTCGTTACACCATTAGCCTGGCCCGACATGTGGCCCTGGGGGTTACTTATGCTTAATACACAATTAATGAGGTTATTTACCCTTAATAGCATGGTAACGGTCCTTGACAGTGTTATTACTGGTATTAAGAGCCTTCCGATAGTGTGTCATTAATATGGTATTAATGACACTTAATCGGGTCTTGAAGTTTTTAATTACCCGTTGAAGGTCCGAGACGTTGGGGGTCCACCAGTATGATTGTTGTGGCTGAAGGTCCGGCGGTCGGACACGTGGCAGCATCGGAGCTTTCCGTCTGGGACGGGTAGGTCCGGTGTAGATGTACACGTGTCAATACCGGAGCTTCCCTCTGTTGGGGGTTAGGTCCGGGGGTGTCGCACAGGTGTTTAGCCCGGAGCTATACCAGGTGTGGGATGTAGGTCGGTTGCTGTATACACGTGGCAGCACCAGGACTAACTATAGATGGGAGGCATGTCCGGTCCCGTATGACACGTGGGGCCTTCGTCGGTCGTCAACTCAGACAGGTGAAGTTCCTTTGGTCTTTTTGTAGTCCCAAGGGATATACGGTACGCAGGGTACCGACAACAAAGTTTTATCCTAAGGTTCAATTCCATAGAGATCCCCGTTGAGGAGTCCACGGAGTGTGCGAGAGATCAAACCCAAGAGCTCAAGATCATGTAGAACAAATTCTCTCCTTTGTCCAATCCCTAATCCTAAAAGATTTTATCCTTTTAGGTTTACAATCAGTGGACAGATGTATTTTTGGGCTCTTGGGAGGTGTGATGGCGCAAGGAGTGGAGAGTAGGTGTTATATGGCCATACACCTCTATTTATATTAGGGTCTCCAAATGTTACCGTTAGGGTTTGCGAAGTTCGTACTAGTTGGTGGTGGACACCGGACTAGTCCAATGTGCGGTGTGTGGAAAACCCTAAGTGTTGATGGATACCGGACTAGTCTGTTAAGGTGCGGACTAGTCCGATCTGGGCACACAAACTTTTTAGACTAGTTAGGTTGATATCGGACTTGTTTGGTGTGGTGAACACTGTGTAGAACTGGACAAGTCTGCATCTGGAGGGACTTGTCCGATTTTAGTTAGAGAGTTTTTGGACTAGTCCGGTGGATATCGGACTTGTCCAGTGTTGTGAAAAATTGTAGGGCTAAGGACAAGTCTGCACTTGGAGGACTTGTCCGATTTTAGTGAGAGGATTATCGGACTAGTCTGGTTGATATCGGACTTGTTCGGTGTTGTGCAAATGCAAAGTGTTGCAGACTAGTCCGCACTGGGGGGGACTTGTCCGTTTTTAGTCAGAGAGGCATCGGACTAGTCTGGTTGATATCGGACTAGTCCGCACATGCTGAGTTTTGTGCATTGAGTTTAATCTCTTTCACTTGAGCTCATGGGGTGTGTTTCTCCAAAACACTCCTTACACAATAAACATATTATTTTCAAGTATTGAGCTCTTTTCCTTTTGTATCCTCATTCTCCTTTCTTTTTGTGCTTTCTTCCTAATTGTTTTAAAACATGCGCTCATCTCAACAATTTTGTTAGGATATCATTTGTTTGTCATTAATGAACTGAATCCCACAAGGGATGCCCAGATGCACTTTCAATCTCCCCCTTTTTGGTGATTAATGATAACCAATTGAGATTACACAAATATGATGAAAAGTTCAGATTTTCATAAAGTGTGCACATATGAATTTTGAGCAAAATAATCAATGTAGAAGTAATACATATGTGCACTCTTTACGGAGGGGTGCAAAAACTATGTGTGTGAGCAGTAATATTGATGTGAATGAGATAAGGGGAATAATCATAACATCATCAAGGATAACAAGCACACAAAGAAGTTTTAAAGCATAAACCATTGGTCATAGTACGACATAATCATCACTTCACAAAACATGTCTAAAAGCATGATGAGAGCATAATTTAGGTTTTACAAGATTAAAAGCATGACAGGGTAGCAACAAAACACAAAAGAGCAATAGAACTCTCTCTCTCAACCTAATGCTACGACCAAAGAATCCCCCTCAATCTCTCCCCATTTGGCATCAAAGCACCAAAAAGGAAGAGAAGGAGGGATCTACTCGTCGTCGCCGCCTTCATCCACGCTGTTGTTCCTTTCTTTATCTTCTTCATCAGGCTGAGGAGGAGGATGAGAAGAACCACTTGTTGTGCCCCTAAGGCCAAAGTAGGCAAGCTCAGAAGGAGAGAGAGGTGGAAGCTCCAAAAAGTCAGAGTTAGAGTCTTCGGAGATAACTGGAGATCCAACCGGCTCAATCTCCAGTTTTTGGCATATTGCTTTGACATTGCCCTTCATGTATCTCATTTTCTCTTTTCTTGCCTTTTTTTCATCTTATGAACCTTCACCTTAGTTTTGTGGCAAGAACCAAATATAGCAGCCGAGTATTTCATAATCCCACTAGCGGACCCTTTGTGAGATGAAGGGACCCTTGAGCTAGAGGGAGCTCTTGCCTCTCCTTGGGCTCTCCTAGGAGACTCTTCACTTGATGCAGGTGAGGGAGCATTTGGGAGAGCATCTTGAGGCGGCTTCTGAGGCCTCAACACAGTATGCTCCACATCCTTCACAAACTCAATTCCAGTGACCTTCTCTATCATGAACATCAGGTATGGTGCATAGCCACAGGAGCGGTTTGGAGTACAAGAAATGTTCACCATATCATTCCAAATGTAATTGAACACATCAAACCTCCTCTTTTTGCTTATCACCTTCATCAAGGTTCTCAAGTAACCTTGGATGCAGCCTGTGTCCCCATCCTTAGGAGCAATTGTCTTCCGAAGCACCCTATTGAGGACAATGAAGAATGGCTTCATGCTCTTGGTCAATGGGGGATTGTAGCGGAGGCGAGTGTCATATAGAAAATCCATCTTGTCCTTTTCTAGAGGACTGTCATTGTGGATCACAATATCATTATTACCTGTGTCCTCAAGATGCAGCAACCTAGCAAATTCAACATAAGTTACCGTGTATTTGGATCCATGTGTCATCCAAGTCACTCTTTCTTCACCCGAGTTGGCAAAGTATTAGGTGGCAAAGAATTGAGCTATAACTTCTTCATTCCAGTCGTATCTAAAGGAAAACAGGTCCTTTAGACCATGCCTCTCTACAGCCTCTACCACCTCATCAAAAGCATCACATCTCTTCCTTTCAAAATGGTTCCAGTCAATCCATTGGCTGCGAACCACCTGAGTCTTCATATTGAGGTAAACAGTGTTGTAGTAGTCCGAGTGTAAGTGACTCCAAAATCTCGGATCAGCAGCCACTTTCCCACTGCTGTAAGCATCAATCTTTCCAAATTTCCATGCCACATCACTGCCCTTGCCATTAAATCTCTCTTCAAAGGAGTTTCTACTCCATTGTCTAGTAGATGTCATCTCCAAGGGACCAATTGGGCTAGAGGCAAGCCCCTTTCTTTTGCCCTTTGCCTGGCATGAAGCCGCCGAGCTGGATCCAACCACATCTTTACCCTTGGGAGATGGTTTCTTAGCCGAGACTTTTCTCCTCACCCGAGGTGGAGTGGGTGAGGGCTCAACAGCACGATCTTGCCTCTTTTTCATGTGATCTGTCGTAGCACGAGGCAAGAGCTCTTTATTCATCTTTGCCTCAAAGTTGGAGAGATGCTCGTTTGACTTCGACATTGTCCTGACAAAGAGGAGATATACGACATAGATAAGAATTGGTGGCAAGAGATGGCATTGAGTCGAGGTATGCTAGCGTTTTAATCATCGACCACCTGACTTGTCCATTATTCAGGTGCGGACTAGTCCGTAGTACCGGACTTGTCCACCGGACTAGTTCGCACCGATAACGGACTAGTCCGGTATGTGGCTGCTCAAACCCTAGCCAAATAAAATTGTTGAGTTTCTCATTGCAAAAGTAAAGTAGTGCAGATGGAATACGAAAAGGAAAGTATGTATTGACAAGAGGAGTCAAGCTATTTGAGCAACATCAAATAAAATTGAAGAGTTAGGGTTTGGTGAGAAAAATTACCAAATCCTTCGATTCAAGGGGGTTTGGAGTATTGTTGGAGTGGATTAGTCTGGAGTCTTCGATCTCCTTGCAATGTAGATCGATTCCCGCGGAGATTTGAGGAGATTTGATGGAGGACTCGCAAAATTGCCTTGGGAGCACTTGAGTTAAGAGAGATAACATGAGGGAGGTTGTGAGGATAAAGAAGGATTGGTTTGCGCCGGTCCTAAGGGGTTATGGAGTCAAAGTATCGGACTAGTCCGTTGTTAGACTCGACTAGCCCGGACTAGCGAACACTCAGTGGACTAGTCTGCAATGTGCGGACTAGTCTGCGGCAACCACGAACTAGTTCGTGGTCACCTCGACAGAAAAATATATAGACATTTCATATATATCCGAGGGTGCTTAAAAAAATAGGAGACAAAAACACACAAATATTCTTGATGAATATGATCAGTAAACATACAACAATCAAGCTATGACCATAGTTCATCAAGATCAAATAATTATATAGTTTTTTGGAGAAAATAGAGAAAGATGATTTTTCAACACAATCAACTTGATTTTTAAGATGGCATACAGATGTGCAATATTCAAGCCACATTCCGAGCATCGAGGATATTTAGTTCATTTCAGAGCTCACAAAAGCATTTTTCATCAAGTGCTTTGGTAAAGATACCGGCTAGTTGTTTCTCAGTTTTGACATGGGAAATGGCTATGTCTCCTTTAATTGAATGGTCTCTCAAAAAATGATGTTGGATATCAATATGTTTGGTTCTAGAGTGCTCAACAGGGTTATGTGCAATTTTAATGGCACTCTCATTATCACAAACTAGCGGAATACGATTCATATTGTAACCGTAATCCCCTAGAGTTTGTCGCATCCAAAGGAGTTGTGCACAACAACTCTCGGCTTCAACATACTCCACTTCAGATGTGGACAAGGCAATAGAGTTTTGTTTCTTGGAGGACCAAGAAACTAGGGACCTGCCTAGAAATTGGCAAGTACCAGAGGTGCTTTTTCTGTCTACCTTGCATCCGGCATAATCTGCATCGGAGTATCCAATGAGATTGAATTTTGAACCTTTAGGATACCAAAGGCCTAGGTTGGGTGTATGTACTAAATATCTCAAGATCCTTTTTACGGCTGTCAGATGACATTCCTTAGGAGTGGCTTGAAACCTTGCACACAAACATACACTCAACATGATATCTGGCCTAGATGCACATAAATAAAGTAGAGAGCCAATCATGGAACGATATACCTTTTTATCCACGTTAGGTCCATCTTCATTGAGGTCTCGCCATGGGAGACTTTATGGGCTTCGCTTTGTCCATGCCAAATTTCTTAAGAATGTCTCTGGTGTACTTTGTTTGGTTTATGAATGTTCCTTCCTTTAGTAGTTTCACTTGGAATCCCAAAAAAGTATCTTAGCTATCCCATCATGGACATCTCAAACCTATCTGTCATGATTTTACTAAATTCTTGACAAAAAGATTTGTTAGTTGAACCAAATATGATATCATCAACATAAATTTTACAAATGAATAGATCATCATCAAAATGCTTGGTAAACAAAGTGTAATCAGCTTTACCAATTTTGAAGCCATTTTAAACTAGAAAATCTCTAAGGCACTCATACCAAGCTCTAGGAGCTTGTTTGAGGCCATAGAGAGCCTTACGCAGTTTGTACACATGGTCGAGGTACTCTTGATCTTCGAACCCGAGGGGTTGCTCCACGTACACCTCCTCCTTGATCGGTCCATTGAGGAAGACGCTTTTGACGTCCATTTGAAATAGTTTAAAATCATGGTGAGTAGCATATGCAAGTAGTATAAAAATTGATTCAAGCCTAGCTACAAGAGCAAAAGTCTCGTCGAAATCCAAACCTTCGACTTGTGAGTAACCTTTGGCCACAAGTCGTGCCTTGTTCCTTGTCACCACACCATGTTCGTCTTTCTTGTTGCGGAAGACCCATTTAGTGCCGACGATGTTGAACTTGGGTCTTTCAACAAGTTCCCATGCTTCATTCCTCTTGAAGTTGTTCAATTCTTCTTGCATCGCCATCACCCAGTCAGGGTCTTTTAATGCATCTTCAATCCTATGTAGTTCGAAAGAGGATACAAAAGAATAGTATTCACAAAAATTTGCTATACGAGATCGAGTTGTCACTCCCTTTTGTATATCACCAATTATGTTGTCGATGGGGTGATCTCTTTGTATGCTTTGGTGCTCTCTTGGATGTGGTACTTGAGGTCCTGAGTCTTCATTATCATCATCTTCTTCGTCTCCCCTTGGATAGTTGCCCTCATTTGTGTTTTGATCATCTTGATCTCCTTGAGGTTGATCTTGTGTGGAAGCCCGCCCTTTATTGTTTTCCTCTGTTTGTGGTTCATCTTCTTCATTCGGATTTTGAGGTGGTGCTTGTGGTCGAATATTGCCCAGTGCCATTCTTCTCAATGCTTGACATGGAGCTTCTTCTTGATCTATTACACACTGGTCAACTTTATCTTCTTGAGAGCCATTAGTTTCATTGCACACTACTTTACGTGCTACTTCAAAAACTCCAGAGGCTTTGCTGAATACACGATAAGCGTAGGAGTTCAAATCATAGCCAGGCAAGAAACCTTCATCGAACTTTGAAGCAAACTTCAAAGCCCTAGTCTTCTTGTTGAGAATATAGCATTTTGATCCAAAAACTCGAAAGTATGAAATATTTGGTTTGCTATCGATGAGTAGTTCATATGAGGTTTTCTTGAGTAGATGATGAAGATATAATCGGTTTGTGGCGTTACAAGCGGTGTTAACCGCTTCAGCCCAAAATTGGTCCGAAGTCTTGTATTCATCGAGCATTGTCCTCGCCATCTCAATGAGTGTTTTGTTCTTCCTTTCAGCTACTCCATTTTGTTGAGGAGAATATGGTGCTGAAAATTCATGCTTTATTCCTTCCTCATCTAGATACTCCTCAACTTGAGTGTTCTTGAATTATGTCCCATTGTCACTTCGTATGTTCTTGATCTTCAATGAGAATTCATTTTGAGCTTGCCTGAGAAACTTCTTGAGTGCTCCTTGAGTTTCTAGCACCCTTCCTTGAGTATTATCACCAAAATAGATGGCTTCGCTTGAGTCTTCATTTTGTTCATATTCCACAAACATTCTTCTTTTTCCGGTCATGTGATTTGTGCATCCACTATCTAGCACCCATTTTGCTCCACCGGATGAATAAGCCTGCAAAAAGAAATTATGCTTTGTTTTTAGGTACCCAAGCTTGCTTGGGTCCTTTGAGGTTAGTCACTAGTGATTTGGGCACCAACACATGAGACTTGGTTATCTCATGGCATGGCCCAACATACTTAGCATAAGCTTTTCCATAACCATTTTTCATAAGAACATATGAAGCATCAAAGGTTCTAAACAAGATTTGTTGTCCATATGAGTCCACAATGTTCAATTTATCAAAATTATGATGTTTTCCAACTTGGGAAGAGTTTCCCTTGACAAAAGCAATGTTATCCTTGTTATTCTTGTGGCTTCTAGTGTTTTCCTTTTCACCATAAGAATACCCAATGCCATATTTAATATTAGGAGGTCTTGTGACCAAGTATGCACTAAGTGCATACTTGACCTTCTCCTTGTTGAATATGCCACATTTGGAGGGATGCTTGTCTTTTGTCAAGTTTGACTTTTCTTTCAAGTTGGTGTTGATTTTAGCACATGCACAAGTAATGACAATTTTGGATTTTATATGTTGAGAAGGTGAGCTTGAAGAGGATGAAGAACCACTTTGCTTGACTGACTCAACTTGTGTCTCAATGATCTTATTAACTTCGGTTAAGTTAGCAAGTTCATCCTTGATAGTCACGTTTGAGTCTTTTAACTTCAAGCAAGGTTCCTTGCTTGAAGCTAACTCAAGTTACAGTGATTTACTTCACTCCTTTTCAAGCTCAAGGAGCTTTTCAATCTTAAGATATTCCTCCTTTTGGAGAATGATCATATCTTCTTGGCGATCGACTAGCTCCTCCTTATCAACAAGCTTATCCATTAGAAATTTCATCTTAGCAGCAGTCTTTTTATCTAATCCACTAAGCATATCTTCATCATCACTAGAATTTTTAACATCACTAGTAAAAGAAAGTGAGGAGAAAGATTTAGATGTGACCTTTCATTTTTCCTTCCTTGGCCATTAGACATGTGTGGTTGGTGTCCTTGCTTGCGCCCATGGTTGGAAAAAGAGTGGATTTCTTGGCAGGCTTCTTGATGGCTATAGTGGCCATCTCCTCTTCTTCTTCAGATGAGGACTCATCATTGGAGTCCCACTCCTTCTCTAGATGTGCTTGGCCATATTGCTTCTTCTTCTTGAATACCTGCTTTTGTTGAGGCTTGTTTTCTTTATTCTTCCTCTTGTCGTCTTCATGTGGACAGTCAACTATGAAGTGATCATACTCTCCACAATTATAGCATGCACATCTCATCTTGGGTCTGTGTTTGTCCCTATGTCTTCCTTCATTTGAGCTACCACCCTTTCTTCTTCTCATCATTTTCTTGATCTTCTTCATGAACAATATCATGTCTTCTTCATCGACATCACTGCTTTCATCATCTCCATCATCTTCTTCATGAGCTTCTCGAGCTTCTTTTGATGTCGGCTTGTAGGTTGCTTTTAGACCAACCCCTTTCTTCTTTGCCGAGTAAGATTGGCAAGTTCCTTGACATGCTTGGTTTCCTTCTCCATCTTTCGAAGTTGATGATCTTGCCAAGAAGTTTGTCCGGGGTCATTTTTCGACACTGTGGACTTTCTCTAATCATGGATCAAAGCATCTAGTTCCGGGGCATGAATGCCCTAAGAATTAGTTTCACCACTTCATGATCCGTCCACTTCTTGCTCCCATATGCTTGGACCTTGTTGATGAGAGACTTCAGTCTATTGTACATATCTTGAGGTGATTCATCTTCTTCTATAGCAAATCTTCCCAATTCAACTTCAATCATCTCAATTTTAGCTTCTCGCACATGACAGTCACCTTCATTTGCGGTTTTGAGAGTATCCTACATTTCTTTGGCAATCTCGAGTCCATCCACTTTGGTGAACTCGTCTCGGCTCAATGATGATGTAATCACAGTTGCGGCCTGAGCATTTCGATGAATGGCTTGTTCTTGACATGGAGTTAACTCTTCATCATCATCTAGAATATCTATCTCTGTGCACACTATATGCCAAAGACTTGGGTTAGGAGATATAAGGTGCATTTTCATATTTTGTCTCCACATGAATAGTCATTTTTGTAAAGTAAGGTGCTTTGCCTAAAGGAATTGATAAGTAATGACTATTGTGAGAATTTAGACGTTCATAGTTAAAAAATTATCGGGAGTAGTCTGTGTGACTACTCCCCTTCGTCTTTTCATCTTGAATCTTCTACTTCCCTTTTGGAGATGAGCCTTGAGTTCAAGCATCTCCTCATCATCATCCTCGCAGTCTTGAATGATATCAAGGAGTTTCTCTATCTTTTTGTTCTTTTCATCATCACCCTTTTCGTTGTTGAAGCTCTTGTACACATCCTTGATGTCCGACATCGTCTCTTCGAATGGTGAGTCTCTTTTCAAGAGTTTGGCTCAGATACCAATTGAATGTAGCCTATAGAGGGTGAATAGGCTTTTTGAATCTTTGTCGATCCCTGAAACACTTAAACGATTGATCAAATATAGGTACGCTGGACTAGTTTGGTATTGTACAGACTAGTCCGGTGTACGTGGACTTCAAAGATTAAGATTGATCGTTAATTTAACTTCTAGTAGTCTATGCAGCGGAATACAATTGACAATTTAAATGTATTATAACAATGAAGCAAGATATTGCAATGACCAACTTTAATTCAATACTTCAATGTGAGTTATACGAGACTTTGAAAACCCTAGATTATGATGAACGATAAAACAAGAACACGCAAGACAAGGTTTTATCCCTAGGTTCATTTCCACAGAGGAATTTACATCCCCGTTGAGGAGTCCATAGAGGACCGGGTCTTCACTAACCCTTCCCTCGTTGAATCGCCATGGAGGCCGATTCTCAACCACTAATCCCACAGGGGCAAATAACATGTTCAAGGGGCCTTCTCACAAGTTGAGGGCTCCCTAAGAATTACAGCGATGAACACCACCAAACACACTCAAAAGATATACAATCAACAATGAGAGTGTGCAAGAGAACAAATCCAAGAGCTCAAGATCATGTAGAACAAGTTCTCTTCTTTGTCTAATCCCTAATCCTCAAATATTTGATCCTTTTAGGTTTAGAATGAGTGGAGAGATGTATTTTTGGGCTCTTGGGAGGTGTGACAGCACAAGGAGTCGAGAGTAGGTGTTGTATGGCTGTACACCTCTATTTATATTAGGGTTTCCAAATGTTACCATTAGGGTTTGCAAAGTCCGGACTAGTCCGTGGTGGACACCAGACTAGTCCATTAAGGTGCGGACTGTCCGATCTGGGCACAGAAACTTTTCGTACTAGTCCAATTGATATCAGACTTCTCCGGTGTGGTGAACACTATGTAGAACTAAGGACAAGTCCGCATTCGGAGGGACTTGTCCGATTTTAGTAAGAGAGTTTTTGGACTAGAACGGTGGATATCGGACTTGTCTGGTGTTGTGAAAAATTGTAGGGCTAAGGACAAGTCCGCACTTGGAGGACTTGTCCGATTTTAGTCAGAGGAATATTGGACTAGTCCGGGGTATATCGGACTTGTCCGGGGTTGTGCAAATGCAAAGTGCTGCGAACTAGTCTACACTGGGGGGACTTGTCCGTTTCTAGTCAGAGAGATATCAGACTAGTCCGCACATACTGATTTTTGTGCGGTGAGTGTAATCTCTTTCACTTGAGCTCTTGGGGTGTGTTTCTCCAACACACTCCTTACACAATAAACATAGTCTTTTCAAGTCTTAAGCTCTTTTCCTTTTGGATCCTCATTCTCCTTTCTTTTTTTGCATTCTTCTTAATTGCTTTAAAACCTGTGCTCATCTCAACAATTTTGTCAGGATCTCATGTGTTTGTCATTAATCAACTGAAACCCACAAGGGATGCCTAGATGCACTTTCAGAATCCATACCAACCTCTTCCCACTTCCATTCTGGAATCTTTACTGGTTGTAATAATTCGGCTAGCCTTTGATGTTCAGCTTTGACTTGTTGGCATACATCACATAGTGCAACATATTCTGCTATGTCCATTTTCATACCATCCAACTAGTAGCACATCTTCAGGTCCTTGTACATCTTTGTACCACCGGGATGGATAGAGTAAAGCGAGTTGTGTGCATCCTTTAATATCAACTATTGGAGACTCTTGTCATTAGGCACAACAATCCGTTTTCCAAGCCATAGAGTACCATGGTCATCCTCATCAAATCTGAATTCTCTCCCTTCTTGGGTCCTTTCCTTGATTTCCTTGTCCTTTGTCTGTCCCTCTCAAATTTCTTGCTCCAGGGTTGGATTCACTTCCATTGCTCACATCTCATTTACAAATCCATTATTTAACCGTTCAAACTCCTTGCATAGCTCGGGTGGCAATTCCCTAATGGTGAGCTGGTGGCTTGCTCCTTTTTGGCTTACGGCATTAGCCACTATGTTGGGTTTTCTTTGATGATAATTGATTCCCACACCATAATCCTTAATGAGTTACAACCATCATCATTGTATCAAATTCAGATCCGTTTGTGTGAATATGTACTTGAGACTCTTATGATATGTATAAATCTCACATCTATGGCCAAGAACATAATGTCTCCAAATCTTCAAAGCATGCACTACGGCTGCAAGTTCGAGATCATGCCTAGGATAGTTCTGCTCATGTTTCTTCAACTGCCTGGTTGCATAAGCTACTACTCAGCCCTCTTGCATCAATACACAACCAAGTCTTTGCCTTGAAGCATCGCAATAGATATCAAAGCTCTTGCACACGTCTGGCAACACCAAGACAGGTGTTGTTGTTAACCTCTTATTTAGCTTTTCAAAACTGCCCTGACAAGCTTTAGTCCACATGAAAGGCTTCTCCTTCATTAACATATCAGTCATGGGTCTTCGCTATCTTGGAAAAGTCATTGATGAACCGACGGTACTATCCAGCCATTCCAAGAAAACTCCTTATCTCCTTCACATTCTGTGGCCGTTCCCACTTTAGTACATCTCTAACCCTTCCTGGGTCGACTGACACTCCTCCTCCATATATCACATGACCTAGGAATGATATCTCCCGCAACCAGAACTGGCACTTTGAACTTGGCATACAACTGGTGTTCTCGCAGTTTCTGCAATGACAGCCTTAAATGCTCTTCGTGCTCCTCTTCACTCTTCGAGTAGATCATGATGTCATCAATGGATACTACCACGAACTTATCAAGATACTCCATGAAGACCTTATTCATGAGATACATGAAGTACGCGGGTGCATTGGTCGACCCAAATGACATGACCGTGTACTCATAGGATCCATACCGTGTCCTGAAAGCTCTTTTGGGTATGTCCGACAGTCTAATATTCATTTGGAAATATCCTGACCGAAGATTAATCTTAGAGAATATGTTGGCTCCCTTCATCTGGTCGAAAAGGTCCTCTATGCGGGGCAGCGTGTACTTGTTCTTGATCGTCACCTCATTGAGAGACCGATAATCCACACACATTCTTTGGGATCCATCTTTCTTATCTACGAAAAGCACTGGGGCTCCCCATGGTGAAGATCTTGGGCGTATAAAACCCTTCTATAACCACTCTTGAATCTGCTTCTTGGGCTCCACTGATTTATTAGGAGGCATCCTATATGGCCTCTTTGCTATGGGTGCAGTTCCAGGTATTAAATCAATGACGAACTCGATGTCACGATCAGGCGGCATACCTGGAAATTCCATAGGAAACACATCTGGGTACTCACGAACAACTAGAATCTCCTCCAAGGTCACTCCTTCTGCATGATTTACCATTGCCTGCTCAGTCGTCAGCTAAACTTCCTTTAACTCTATCCTGATTCCTTCCTCATTTATCAATTGCACTGTCTGAGTGGCACATTGAATTACTCCATTATGCTTCTTTAGCCAATCCATTCCATGGATGATGTCCAAGCCTTGTGAATTCATAACTATAAGGTTGGCGACAAATTATGCCCCCCTTATTGAAATACTTACTTTTGGACATACTATATTTGTCCTCATCTCTCCTCCTAGAGATTTAACCAATAAATTAAACTTCAGGTATGATTTGGCATGCTATGCTTTGCGACACACTTTGATGAGATGAATGAATGGGATGCTCCTGAATCAAATAATATAGTAGCGGGGTTGGAGTTCGCGAGAAACATACCAATCACAACATCTTTAGCTTGATGGGCCTCTTCTGCAGATTCATGGCCCACCTTGCCACAAGCGAAATTATGTGGTCCTCGGTTGCCTTGAGTTGCTCCTACATTAGGCCTTGGATTCTGTCTTGGAACATTGTTCATCTGACCCTGACCTGACCTTGTGCATTGATTAGCAAAATGTCTTGTTTGACCACATGCGTAGCATGTTTTTGCACTAGTGGCGCCAGCAAAGTTAGGGCGAGGCTGGTTTTGAGCATAAGCAGGCATATTTGGGCGTTGCGCATGCTGCCTAGGTAAGCGAGGTGCTTGCATGGGGGGGGGGGGGGGCATTGCTGTATTGGTTGTTGTGGTCACAGTGGATAAGCAGGGCGGTATGCAGTAGCAGACATGTTGTAATATGGTGCATCAAGTGGTGCATAGCGAGGACGGAAATTGCTTCCTTGTGGTTGTCCCTTATATGGCATCTTCCTCTTGTGATCAAGCTCCATCTCACGAATCTTGTTCTCAACCACAGTGGCCTTGTCAACCAGCTACTGGAAGTTTGCATAGTCAGCATTGAGCAATTGAACTCGGATTTCATTGTTGAGACCTCTCATGAACAGATATTGCTTCATGCTTTCAGTGTTGATGTTTTCTGAAGCATATCTTGACAGTTGAGTGAATTTGTTGAGGTATTCACTTAGACCCATCCTTCCTTGCCTGAGTTTTTCAAATTATTGCCTTCTCAGTATCATGGCTCCCTCTGGCACATAGTGCGAACGGAACCTCTCCTTGAATTTAGCCTAGTCGATTCTCTCCTGATTTTCATAGGCATTGCATAGAGATTCCCACCAGTCTGCAGCAGCTCCCATCAACTGTTGTGAGGTAAAAAGAACCTTCTCTCTGTCATTGCATTGGACCATGACAAGTTTCTTCTTAACAGACTTCAACCAATCATCAGTTTCCATAGGGTCTGTGGCTTGAGCAAAGGTGGGCGGTCTGGTCCTCATAAACTCCCCCAAACGATTGTGGTGTGGCGGGGGTGGCGGCGGTGGAGGCATGTGGGGCTGATTGTTGTTGCCAGCTTGCAATTGTCCCATAGTCTGTATCATGGTCTGTATGAGCTGGTTTTGCCTAGCCAATGGCTGCTCAAGGTTGATAGCTCCCATGGAAGGTCCCTGGATGTTCTGAGGTGCTTCATTGCTCTCCTCCTCACCATTGGCATTCCTTTGGTTGGGTGTCCTCGACATTTGTTGGTGAAAGAATAGGTTGATATGAAAGAATTTAGAATTTGAAAAGAAATGCCCCAACTATGTGCATCAAGGTATGTGTAACTAACAGTTCATTTATTAATTCTAATAACCCTATTAGAGGATGTGGACAAGTATCCCACAACTCTCTAATATGTGCGGATATGGACAAAACGATAGACATCCCACAACTCGCACCAAGCACACAAGCACAAGCACACACCACGGAAATTCAGCACACTACACTACACTAAATATGACTAAGGCGATCTAAATGATTTTCTAACTTCTAAACAGGAGACCTAAACTTAATTATGTGAAATGTGGTTGTCCTGGCCGTGAGGTGGCGAAGGCGACGGCGGCAGCGAGGCATACATGGGCGCACGCCATGGTGAGTTGGCCATCCATGTAGGCACTGGTGAGGTATCTACACCATTGATCTCCACGGTAGCACGAGATTCTTCTTGCTTCTTCATGATAAACAACTTCTTATGGAGGTAACGAATCTCTTCGATGGCATCGGCATAGCGATTTCCCAAATTCACCAATACCGCCTGAGATCTGTCAATGGCACGAGAACTAACTTGATCTCCATCCTGCGTTCTTAAGATCTCCCTTGTTCCCTTCTGGCGTTGCGGGTGTAGTGCAAAGCTAGTACCTCCAACTTGCTCCCGATAGACGTGGCACAATCTAGTAAGTGCATCCCAAGCGACATCATCAATAGCTTTCTCCCTAGTGGCTCTCCATGTGGATGCAAGAACAGTAACTTGAGCTCTCCATTCTTCACATCCATGGCGGGGAATCCTCTTCATATAATACTCCGGGTGCATCTTGTATAAATCAAGGAACTCCTTCAATTGCTTAGCTGCAAAACCTCCATCAGTGCCATCGGAAGGGAATTTTTGGGCATCATGGTAAACTATGCATTTGTCCTCCTTCCTGGCTTCGCTTGGTTGCGATGCATTCCCTTGAGCCTCAGGTACATCCTCTCGTGCATTGGGTTCCTCCTCATCTTGGGCTTCATCTTCACTCTCCTCATGTGCTTCAACCTCCTCTTCTTCACTATCATAGCATTCCACCATTTCAGGCTCTTCCTCTTCCTCATCATCATCATAGGACTCCACCATTTCAAGGTCTTCCTCCATCGTGTTGGAGTGTTCATGCTCAACTTCATTTACAGGATAATTTACTTCTTCCTCCTCTTGTGCTGGTTCACTCCTCTGCTCCTTGCGAGGCCTAAGCTTGCTTCCAAGGGGTGGCAAACGAGCTCTCTTGTGGGCTGCCATTTTGGTGTGATCCATATACAAGAAAACATGAGAAAAATAGAGCAAAACACAAATATCATTTCTGAAATTGTAGCAGCCATAAATTCAGATGAGAGGATGTGCCTTTGCTCAAAAAGATGCAAAAACGGCAAAAATTGCAGGAGCAGCAAAAACACAATTTTTCCCACTTTTTATAGCTAGGGGAAGGCAAAAATAGTGCAAAATAAGATAATTTTGAATAGGAAAAAAGTCCTAATTGATTTGCAATGTCCATTCTACCTAGGCATGCGTCCTACAGTCAAACCTCACTCGGATACCAATTTGTGACAACCGGTTCCAAAAATGAACAAAGTGTAATGCATATGTATGCCCAGGATGTTTAACACACATACAAAATTGATTTACAGATGATAAACAAATTATAACCATGTCTCACATAATAACATTAATAATAGTACCTTATTACAAATCCAAATAGTCTTGAATACAAACTCTAATGAAACTGCAGTGGAAAAACTAAACACTAAGACTCCCAACTCCACAGGCAAGCTTGACGGCAAAACACACGGCTAGAACTCCTCAAAGACCTCCTGGTACTCCACCTGGTCGCCCACGTCTGGGTTTGGTGGAGGGAATAGCAAGGGTGAGCACATTTCGTACTCATCAAGTGTAGAAAAGTATGACATGTAGCTTAAACAAGGCATGATAATAAAATGGCTAGTTGCATAAAAGTACATTCAAAATAGTTGAAAATGTAATTATATCATTATTAAGTGTGGTCCTTCCCAAATATCCCAAATAACATCAATTTCAGCTTAATTAACCAATTCCAGCAATAATAAACCATTCAACTCATAACTGCTCATATGTCTCAAATTCATCAATTCCATATACCAAAGCCATTTAATAGACCAATACCAACTCCCAAACCAATTTCATCCATTAAACCAAGTTAAAGGTCCAAATTCTAATCATGTGAGGGTCCAGGTTGCTCATGACCGGGAGCACGGCTATCATGATAGTTTTCTACACACTTTGCAGTGGTTGTACCACTTTACCCACAAGTTCATGATTTCATCACCATTCGATGACTATGGAATCTCAATTATGCCGTCTCACACTTCCTTAGGTGTGTGGCCAAGAGATCACAAAATAGCCTTTACAAAGTGATTACTAGCATATTTAGACCCCACTGAGGTTTCACCAGTGGTGATGTCTCCAACTGAGCACATCCAATCAAGGGCCCCCTCTTGAGCCATTCGGATCCTAGTGCAGTCCCACCAATCTCTACAAACCAAATCCGACTACCCCTTCCCCGAGCATTCTTAATGGTCCAAACAGTACTGGCAATTCACTAATTAGTCAGCTAAGTCGAACCCATACTTGGCCCTGTGGTGGCACTGTAAATCCTGGATGGTCGCTCCACGAATCGGTACTTAGATCTAAAGCAAGGAAAACCACCAAAACAGTCCAACCCATTCCACATTACCAATCTTGCTTAGATCCCTAGGAACCATGTTGCTAAAGGGTCATTAATATCAATTCTCATCATTCGTGTGTTCAATAGCTCATAATTAAGCATTATAGTTGACTACCAAATCAAGCAAAAAATGTAAAATACCCTTCCCAACTCTCTACATAGTATTCATGCGACAAGGGTGGTCATACAAATCTAGTAAACTCCTACAATTGGCTTTTCCCCTCAATTTAGACACAAGCATGCAATTTTGCAAATAAAACCTTTAAAACGGGATCAATATGGTCAAGGACACTTGCCTTGCTCCTGAGCTTGATTTGGATCAAAGACATAGAAACTCTAGTTCTGCAGGTCCTCGAAAGCATTGTCTACGACAATTCCTTCTATTTCGAGCGACAAACATGCAGAACACACAATTCAATCAAATAATGCTCATATCATACTCAATATGCCATGATATGCATGATTAATTCAATTATGAGGTAAAACTCATTAATGAGTTCCTAATAATGTTTATTATCTAGTTACAATGGTTTCTAACAAGTTTGGACATGTTTGGAATTGATTCGAGTCAATTTGAATATAAATCGGTTCAATTCAAGAATTTTACAGATTCAAATACCGGACTAGTCCGCTGTAAGGACCGGACTAGTCCTCACTACGAAGATTGCAAAATTAGGGTTTTTCTAATTTGTGTGAATTGGGGTTGAATTTGCATGAAAACTTGAATGTAGAGGGTGTACCACGTGTTTAGAGATCCCTAGATCAAGATTTGGGCGTGAGACTTGAATCTTGGCGATTTGGGCTTGATGGAGATGAGTTGATGAAGAATTTGGATGAAGAACACCAATTGTCAAAAAGTCGATAAAGATTGTGTAACACCCTCATTTTCATCCATCATGCATTGCATACATTCTAATATATGTTTAACATTAATCCACATAAAAAGAAACAAGCTTAAAATCAATTAGAAACAAAGCCGCACTTAAGAATTCTAGGAAGTGCGGACTAGTCTGATTTTGGTGCGGACTAGTCCAATTTCTGTGACTTCAAATGGACTTGTCCGTTTTGCTGCGGACTAGTCTATTTTTTCCTCTGGACACTTTTGGACTTGTCCAGTCCTGTGCGGAATAGTCCGGTGTTCCAAATTCCTTGGAAATTTCGCTAAGTCTCTGGACTTGTCCAAACATGTCTGGTGTTCTAGTGGACTTGTCCGTTTTCCCTCTGACTAAAGTCGGACTTGTCCGATTTTTGGCCAGAGTTGTCTAATTTTCCCCTCTGGATAAGTTCGGACTTGTCCGATATCCAGTGCGGACTTGTCCGATTTCTCTCTGTCCAACTTCGGACTAGTCCGACCCTTTTCGGACTCGCCTGATAAATCATGACTCCGAGTTGATCTTTTGTTTCATGACTTGTTTCTTAGGTTTTACGTTAAGTGGGCCTAGGGACATCGTGCCTAACTCTTTTATAGCCCATGTGGGACTGTACACTAACCCCTACTCATCTCAAACTTGAAATCCATCTAACCCTAGCCTCCACCTCTATATAAACAACCCCACCCCTTGACTTGACATCTATTTGCCACTTTTCCATCACACCCGAACCCGAGCTCATGGATAGCCGCCACCAAGGAGGGAGAAGGAGGTCCCAAGCAAGAATAAGAGGAGCAGGAAATGAACGAGGATCAAGATCTCCATCAAGTTTTCGTTCTCCATCGCCAATTCACCATCAAGTTCTTCATCAATCCTAGATCGTCAAGATCCAAGTGTTGTCTCCGAGATCCTTGATTCTTTGGAGCCATAAACACCTGGTATACCTTCTACTTCCTTTTACTTACGTGAATTCAACCCCAAATTTCCAAATTCACGTCGATCTAGAAAACCCTAGTTTGCTATTCCTGCGCAGTGCTGACTAGTCCGGCCTCCTGCGGACTTGTCCGATTTTTGCGATCTATTTCCTGTTGGATCAATTCCAAGTTAGACCGAACCAACCCCAAACATGTGTAGACATGTTAATAGCCATTGTAATTGATTAATAAACATTAAATGCAACTTATTAACTAGTTTTGCTTTGCAATTGCGTTAATCATGCATGTCATGTCATATTGAGTAATGTTGTGCACTTTTTGATTGTGTTTCTTGTCTTGTATTTTCATTGTGCTGATTAGACGGATTTGTGTTAGAGAGTGCCGCAGAGGATCTACAACACCAAGTGTTTTAAGGCCTTGACCCGAACCAATACCAAGAGCAAGGCAAGTGTCCTTGGAGCATATTGATCCTGTTTTTAAAATAATTGATTTGTTTGCAAAACTGCATGCTTGGGTCAATTTGATGGGAAATCATATGATACTTTGTAAAGGCTACTTTGTCATCTTTTGGCCACACACCGACAGAAGTGTGAGAGGCATAATAGAGGTTCTAGTCACTGCAAGGTGATGAAATCACAAACACGTGGGTAAAGCGGGACAACCTCTGCAGAGTGTGTCTTAAAACTATCATGATAGCCGTGCTCCCGGCTATGGGCAACCTGGACCCTCACATGATTAGTGGAAACTTGGGATTGGGATGGTTATGGTTTGGTAATGGTTATGGCTGGATATGGATTAAATTTTGGTATTGATTATGGTTAATGGTAGTGGTGAAATCTGGTATATGGATGATGGATATTGAAATATGGAGTGGTATTATGATAACTACATGGTTTATTATGAGTTTATGTCAGTACATATAACATATATTGCTTTCCAAATGTTTTATGTACTTTTCAGCACTTAGCCATTATTATATTCATCATTTAAATCAGCTACATGTCATACTTTCCACACTTGCTGAGTACGACATGTACTCACCCTTGCAATTCCCCCACCAACAGTTGCAGGTCACGATTGGGAGTTTAACGTTGATAATGCGGAGTTCTAGGCAGTGTCTGCCGTCAGCTTTGCCCGTGGAGTGTTGGAGCTATGCTATCCCTTTTGCTTAGTTGCTTATTTAGATGATTTCCGCTGCAATATTTCAAACTTGTCATTAATATTCATTAGAGCTTGTATTTGAGATATTCTGAATTTTGTAATAAAAATGGTTAATTAATCTTGTTCTGTGGTAATTTCATGTATACTCTTTTGTGATTGCACTCGTGTATTTATGTTGAACGTCCTGGGGACACACATCGTTCACTTGGTTCATTTTCGGAACCGGGTGTCACAGATTGATCTTGATTGGCCCTTCTCCCTCTTATCCTCCTTCTCCTTGATTCTTGACATGATCTTGACATTGGTACAAAGGCAAAAGTGGCAGCAAGGGTTTTCAATTGGGTGGAGAGGTGTGGGGTGTTGGGTTGTTTATATGGGGTGGGGAATTAGGGTTTGGGGTGGATTCCAAGTGAATTTTTATGGTGCACGTGTAGGGGCTGTGGTGGGGTCCACTTGGGCTCCCCTGAGGTTGGGCACCATGTTCTCGGGCCCAAATTAGGCAATTACCCAAAAACAGTTCGTGCACAAATAATGGAATCCGAGTTGATTCCCGAAGGCCGGACTAGTTCGCAGTTCTAAAGAAAACAGAACTTCCTTTGAAACAGAAAGGTAATACCGGACTAGTCCGGGGTTCAGACCGGACAAGTCTGCACCCTAACAGTCTGAAATTTCCAGTTTAAGCCTAAATTCAATTTAATCTTGTTCTTTTTTACATGGCAAATGATAAATATGTATGAGGATGTATGCAATGCATGAAAATGAGGGTGTTACATTGTACCACTTTACCCACATGTTCGTGATTTCATCACCTTTCGGTGACTAAGAACCTCCCTTATGCTGTCTCACACTTCCTTTGGTGTGTGGCCAATAGATCACAAAATAGCCTTTACAAAGGGACTACTAGCATGCACGGACCCACTAAGGTTTCACCAGCAGGCTTGAATCTCCACTCTCCCATCCACGGGCCCCCTCATGTGTCATGCGGTTCCCAGGGTAGCCCTTCTCGACTCCCATTCTCCACATCATCCAATGGTCCATACAATACCAGTAGCACACCTAATTATTCAGCTACACCGCACTCATACTTAGCCTTGTGGTGGCACTGTTGTCATGGCTTATTCTCGTATGAACCGGTCCTTAGATCCAAGGCAAGCAACCCAATCCACAAACCTTGCTTGCTTAGATCTCCCAATCCCATATTACCAATTTACCATATCCATCAATTCTCATCATATACATGCTCATTAGTTCATAGTTAAGCCATTTGTTTGTTTTCCCATCCCAACTAATTAGACCGAAGCAAAAAGGTAAAAAGCCCTTTTCGACTCTCTACACTACATTCCAAGCGACAAGGATGGTCAAACAAGACTAGTAAACTCCTATCATGGGTTTCCCATCAATTTGACACCAGCATGCAATTTTTCAAATAAAACATTTAAAAGTAGGATCAAAATGATTAAGGACACTTGCCTTGCTCTTGAGATTGGTTAGGGTCAAAAGCTTTGAAGTTCTTTGGAGGTCCTCGACAGCACCCTCTAGAGCAACACCTTCTATTCCACGCAAAAGACATACAAAGCAAGCATTACAATCAATAAATGCTCATATATTACTCAATATGCCATGACATGCATGATTAATGCAATTATGTGGTAAAACTTGTTAATGGGTTGCTATTAATGTTTACTAACTAGTTACAATGGTTTTTGACAAGTTTGAACAGGTTTCGAGTTGATTTGAATCAAATTGGGATTAATTCAGCAACTTCAGATTCAGGTGGTTGGACAAGTCTGTACTGGGGACCAGACTAGTCCGTCCTGGACCAAAAAGTCGACTGGACTAGTCCGCACAGGAACCAGAAAAGTCCGTTCGGCTAGGGTTTTGGCAATTTCCCAATTAGAGTATAGTTAAAGCTAATATGGATCTAGGGTTCAAGGGTCGAGGATTCATGGATTGAGTTCTAGATCCAAAGAAGATGGAGAATTTGGTGGAGGATTAACAATGATGTTGACGAGTCGATGAAGATCGAACTTACATGATCCTTGTCCTTTCTCTTTCTCTTCTCCTAGCTGTGGTGATCTTCTCTGGATGGTGGCTCCCACGAACTAGGGTTTGTGGTTTCTTCAATTGTGACAAATGGATTAGAGGATGGGCATTGGAGTGTTTATATAGAGGTGGTAGGGTTTGATGAATTTCGAGTCAAGGTGGTAGAGGCCGCGTAGGGGTCTCACATGGGATCCATGGGGGTTGGGCACGGCGTTCTTGGGCCCAATTAAGGCAAATACCAAATAACATGTCGTCCAGGAAAATTTGAATCCGAGTCGGGTAGACTGGACAATTCCGCTAGGGGCCAAACTAGTCCGTTGGAAGTCACAAAGTTGAATAGATAAGTCTGGTATCAAGCCGAACAAGTCCATTCGCAGGCAGAATGAAGTTCTAGAAAGTTCAACAGACAAGTCCGATATGGGGCCAGATAAGTCCAGAGGCTGGACAATTTCTCCGAAAACCGGATCAAAAGAGGGATCTATCGGACAACTCCAACGAGTTCTAGTAGCTAGGAATGGACTAGTCCATACTCAACAACGGACAATTGGGGAAAACAACAAAAACTCAATCGAACTAGTCCGCAGCAAGAGCGAATAAGTCTCGGGGACAACAGAGAGCAAAACCGGACTAGTCCGGGGTCCAATAATCTGGACAAGTCCGCACAGCTGCAGAATTTTAAATGTTGTTTTGATTCTAATTTATTTTAAACTTGTTCCTTCTTATGTTGCTTAATGTTAAACATGTATAATAATGTATGCAATGCATGATGGATGAAAATGAGGGTGTTACATCCAACCTGAATGTGTGGCACCAAGCCGGATATATAGCCTACAACAAAACAAGACCGTATTAGTCTACACTCTGGAAGAGCAAGGAAGCACAAAACAGAGAAAATATATTTAGAATCTATTTAGTGCGTGTATCAAGAGAAACAACATCATAATAGCATCATATATCCACACTCAGCTGCCAAAAATGTCTTTATATATCATAGCTTAGCCACGATAAAAATTAACAACATATTTTACAATAAGAGAATATGCCCTTAAAAGAGCATATCATCTTGTATTTAGGTTTTACATTTGTATATGAAATATACTTTTCAGTATACTTGACAGGCACAACCAAAATGATATTAATTTAGAACTATTGTGTCTAAAGTGCATTCCTCAACATTCAACAAATACACGAATACCCTTGCAGCCCTATGCAAAGCAGATAACAAGTTATTAACAACAGATGCACCACCATGGTAGCAAGAAAAAATTATCGTATCAACTCAATAATGATGATGCATGTTGTTTACAGCTTTTCAAAAACAATGGGGACTAATGATATGAGTGGCAGACACATTTTGTTGACCAGAACTCTTTTGTTGATAACTATGCTGCAAGAATTACAATAAAATTCCAAACTGGTTTTAGAACAGTATTAAATCTGATATTCGTGACTTAACTTTATAACAAGACATATAAATTAAAACCCAAATAATAAATAAATAAAATGATTAATGAGTTAATTGTTGTGTAGTTGTATGTTGATTCATCATTTTTAGCATCTCATGATTCATTGATTGCTTAAGGTCCTCCATTTTCTTAGCTCTCTCTGCACGGTCTGTTGCTATCTAGCCTTCTAAGTTCTGGACTTGGAGATTTAACTCATCATTTTTGTTTCCTAAGCTGTTCAACTGGATGTTTAACTCATTATTTTTTCCTTCCTAGTCCTGGACAAGCTATCTGAGCTCTTCATTTCTATCTTCTAAGTTTCGAACTTGGTAGTTGACCTCTTGGCTTTGTGTTTCCATTGCAACGTGTTTATTTTCATCAATATGGATATGCTGTCTTTTAGAAATAATGGGTTTAGCCATATAACCATACCCCCGAGCCTTTGATCCTCCAGAACCAATTGAGAATCTATAACAATTTTGGAAAATGTTGTTTCTCTTCTCATTTCAGATTAGACCTCCCTGCTCGGCTTCCTTATTAGTTACTTGAGCACATGCATGGTTCTATATATAAAAAGAAAGATCATTTAATAACAACACCACAGATATTTATTTAATATAGTTTGAAGTTTTACTCACATGTACGGCTTCTGCCTGATCGTTTGCCCATTCACCATTCTTCAAGTGGCTTGCCTCCCAGAGTTCTATGTTATCGGGTTATTCTCCGATCTTCGTCTTGCTACACAAAATATAAGTAAAACTTAACATGTAGTTATACCAATACATTGCAGCGAAGGAAAAACATGATTTATTTTTCATACCTTCTCATAATTAAGTTGGCAGTAGGATTTAGAACCAAGCAAGTGTTTCGTCTTTTGCTTTTTCGATTTTCAGAATTGATCCTGCTTATTTCCTGCAACTTTTAATTAATAATATGAATGTAAATCAAATAATTTTTGTACGATGTGAAGATATTAAAAAGTTAGCTGACCTTGAATTTCTGGTTGGACCCAAAATACTCTATTAGATCATCCCATTCATCTTCCCCTACATCATCAGCCTTGTTTCGTCTATGTTTAGCATCGGTCGAGTAACTCTTATAGGTGGCATGCAATCTGGATCGCCGTCCCCTGTAGTGCTCTCTAGCAATCTTCAAAAAAGTTTTGCAGTATACGGTGTGTCCTCCAGATCCCATAATTGTTGTACATTATATAACACATTTTCAAAACGTACAAGATGGAGATTGCTAGAAAAAAACTTTTTGGGGTGTGATGGCACTAAACAGAACATCTTGGGCTGTTTCTCTCTTGATAGAATCATCAATATTTGACCACTTCCTTGCACCAATGAGGGATGCATGATTTTTTTCTAATGATAACCACCTCATCGATCAAGATCCGATGATTACTACTGACTGCACCACCCAACCTACCAGACAACTAAATTGGTAGCCTCTCTTGTCTAAAATCATAGTGTTTTCTAGTAGTCATGATTAATAATCTTTGATATGGCAAAGTTTGTAATATGACAAGTCAACAACACACTGGTAGGGATCAACACGAATATAGGAATATAACCAAAAAGTATATGTATTATTTATTGAAGCATAATGTTCCAAATGATTGAAGCAAATTACCAACTGACCAAGTTTAGTATCATGTACATATAGTGTGACAGAAGAAAAGTATGATATTCATACCATCTTCACGATGGCAAATACGAGTGTGGGACGACCTCTATTTAGAATTTTCCAACTAGAGGTGCAATGCATCAAATTGTCGTGCACTTTGTTGTTGTTGATACGCTAAAATGGTATCCACTCTTGATGGTACGGTGTTTCTCCTTTGTGAGCCTATCATGTTGATTCCTCCATATTTTACAGCAATAGGAAAGTTATTGTCAATCTGTTGACAGCCGGTACGTCACAAATGAAAATCCGCAAGCGCACGGAGAAACTGTTGCAGCACTTCCCCTTAAAGAGTATTCCCAAGGGTATCGAATCCAAGGAACATATGTGCTAATCTTCAAAATAGTTCACCCAAGGACACAAAGCTTGGTGGTAGGCAAGGGATAGAGTGGATTCCCTAAGAGAAGGGGTTCTAATTCCAAACAAGTTCATCAATAGCAGCTTGTATTGGGCACGGGCTTACCTTGGTCTGCCAAGCGAATCCTGCCAAGAGCCTACGTTGTAGTCGAACGTGGAGGATTACAACGGATGGAAAGGGTTGTCACCACCTACCGCCTATCTCTACAACCCATGGACTATGAGATAATCAAAGGTAACGTCAAGCCTAGACACCACGCCTACACTATCAGCTTTTGGTGTGTGGAGTGAGGGAGCCCCCTACCCCTTATTTATACCCTCCAAAGGTCGGTTTGGCACCAGAAAAGCAAGGGAATCAGTCGCCATCGTGATCTCCAAATCGTGAGGAGCCAACACGTGGCAGCTGACCGCGTTTTGCGCGTTTATCTAGTCGGCCGAACTGACACTTCGGCCGACTTTTTGGTGGCCCCAAACGCTGTATTTTTTCCAGGAGGCTGTTTTCTGGGGCCCCATCATGGTTATGGGTGATTCCCCTCATTTTTAGTTTGTTTTCTCCTCCAAGTGGGCCCAAGAATCCTCGTGCTTGCGCCTGATTGGTTGAGAGGTGTGTTTCTTGGATTAGTCCATGTAAACACCTGTAATTATGGGCTTAATTCACCTGCATACACAATTGCACCAACACTTGTGGAGATAGTTAGTAAATAACTCCTACCGCTATGTTGGTTGTCCAATCCATAGATTTTATGCAGGGAATTGACGATCGGATTTGGCAATTAAGGACCGTCAACACAATATCAAATAACATGCATTGGTTAGAATAAATAGAGTGTTCTTGTATACAGGTAAGGACTAGTCTTTTTTTTCGAAACATACTGGTAGCACGGGATTATTTCATAAGACAGAAGAGAGTAGAATTACAAGCACAAGGTGTGCCAAAGCAAGTTACAATGAACAAAGGGCATTTACAAAGTATTGTGATTCAGCAGAAGTGGGACAAACTTCTTTTGGGTGCCGGTGGCGGACCACTCGGAGATTGTCTTCAGGAGCTCTTTGAACCTGACGGGTAGCTCCAAGGCGGGAAGTGGTGATTGACCCCGGTGAGAGGGATAGAACCTCCTTACAGGGCTTGTTCATGAAGATTAGGGGCCGTGGAACCGAAGGAGGAAGCCAGGGCGGTGTGTGGCAACCATGAAGGTCCAATGTGACATTGCCAGGACATTCTGGATGGTCTCGCAGATGTTAGATGGTCATGCCCTAGTGCGACCTTGGAGAGGTGCAAGGAAGAGAGCATCCTGGTGCAGGCTCTGGAACTCATTGTCCATGAGGCCCTCTCCCCCACCCTCCTCACGAGCACAGCGGCCTGGTCGGTAGACGGCCAGTTCTCTGGACCTCCATGGAAAGGTGGTGACGAGGTATTGGCAACAGTGAACATTGGACAGCAGCAACAGCAAAGGAGAGACCTGGCCTTAGTAGGGTTGAGTAGCCTCCATGGAAAGCATAGCCTTGAGTGTATGGATGGAGTGGTGAAGGGGTCAACGCCTGTCTGGGCCCTTTGGTGAGTGGCCGCTATGGGACAGGTGCCCAGAGTGATAGCAACACCAACAACACGACGGTTCTCGACAGTCAGAGGCTACATGGTTGTGCGCCAAGCGGTGGAAGCAACGGCCGCGAATATGGACCTTAGATTGAGTGACGCGATATTTGACTGGTGCTGCATATGTGCCTTGGTCTTGTGAGGCGGGGCAGAGGGATAGCGTGCATGCCGCACAACAGTCCACTCCACAAAAGCAATGTCATAAACACCAGCAGTGGCAGGTGGTGAATGCGCAGGTGGGGCCCAGAAGCGAAGGCAAGACAGAGGGGGGCGGCCAGCTTGTGATGCTTAAAAAAGAGAGGGTTTGGTCTTATCGAGATCACCCGGAGTTTGTCTTGAGGATGATTGGTGGCAGGACGAGTAATTGTCAGGGGGTTGAGGGTGGTGGGATCATCATGGCACTCGAAGGATGGGACATGCCAATGTTGACTGCCAAGCGGCAGCCTAGGATCCGAGGAAGTGTGGGGGCATGGCGGAGCATCGAGGGCAAGCGTGCCGGTGATGGTCGGCGCAGCAGCCGGAGGTCGGGTTTCCGGTGATAGCACCATGGTGGAAAGGATTGGTGGGTGGGCTGTGCAGTGGCAAAGAGGGGGATGGCAGCATTGATGGCCGGGAGAGGGAACGATGGCAAGGTCACTGACAGGAGCAGCAGTGGGCCGCTTTGACGGGGAAGGCGGTGGCCCAAAGCTGTAAGAAGGTTGGTGGGAGAGGGAGACGTCAAGGAGGACCTGGTGGAGTGACCGGTGGCGAGAGCGCTGAGGGGAGGCTCACGCCATCACCAGGCATAAAAAATCAGCAGACATGGTACACTAAGAAGCTTCAGAGCCAACATTCATGAAAACTTGCATGTGCGCTTGGCCTAAGAACTAGTCTATATGTCTAAATATCCTGCATGCTATGATCTACATCGTGTTTTGATGTTAACGAGCAACAGAGACTAATGAACTCTTAATTGGGACTAGGAAAGTAAAATTGCAAGGCATTCTAAAACAAATAGAAGAGACTTCATATTTAGGGTTTGGATATATATACCTCTCATTGTCCGATGTCATTATCAGCATGTAAGGTATCTTGTCTTTGTGGAGACGTGTCGTGTTCATGCATATCAGAGAATGAAGAATCATGGGGTTCATGAACAGCTTGTGGTGCATGCTGATCTGCATACGATGCAATGAAATTAATGTGTTCTAAATATTTTAATTTTGATAGTAAGCACATTATACTTATGTACCAGGTGGTTGTTTTCCATCATGATTATTTGGAGACGCCATGAGGTTTGGTGTCTTGTTGCTAAAAGTAAAACTCTTTGTAGTCGCCCCTGAGAAATTTTCTGAAAATAGTAAAGCGTATATATAATAGTGATAGCATAAGATTACATGATCTGGTGGTGTGGTTTCTACAAACTGAACCGGTGCGCTATGTTATAGTTGGAGCCGCTCTTATCTGATCGAACGGTTGTGCGGCCTCCTCCTTCTCTCCCGATCATCGACGGGGAGCGCCGCTGGCGGAATGCCATGGCCAGCAATTGGAACTCACGTAGCAGAAAGATATAAGCCCTAATAAGCCAATATAGCTTCATAAAAAGATGGCATGGATCATGTAGTACTTACCTAGCACGAAATTGGAGTCCGAGATGGCGCAGGGAGGTGTCGGCGACGAAGACATTCGGTGGAGGCCATCAAACTTGGTCGCTATGTGTTGTACCCACGAGTCTCCAAATATTTATGCACTGAGAGGATGCGTCGCTGCGAAATCCATTGAGATCCTAGTGTGAAGAAACTGCAACCGTAAGGGTGGGCCAGCAGTGACACTATTCTTGAGAACGGAAGTTGAGGTGCGAGACAGCAAAACTAGGTGCTGAGAGCACGATTTCCAGGCACAGTATATCGGGAACGGAGGCCACAGTATTGCGAGATTAGAAGCCAGTTTCTGTTTATTCACATCGTGGCCCAAAATAGGGTTACAATGGGCGGGACAGAAATTGGAGGTGGCGGGAGAGAATTTTAGTTGTAAATCTCCATTGTGGCATGCCAAGAAGAACATAAATTTGTTCGCGGGCATGGAGAGTTTGGCTCTGGGTTGCGGGAAACAGAGGGGGGTGTACTCTATTTTTTCAGCTAGCCGTGGCCCTGTGCATGTATGCAATCGTGATTAATTCATGTCACTTGGATTCCTGCACATGGTTTTGCTCTTCACCGGTGTGTGTAGCTCCCTAGGGGTAGACTTGTTTTGACAACATGCTCAGTGTGCTTGCTTCTTATAGCCTCGCTGCTTGCTCGCCGTTCGCCCGCTAGCACCCCTTCATCGTAGTTTTGCAATGGAAATCAAAATCTAAAAGCAGTCATGCACCAGGAGCAAAGCAGGGTAATGCAAAAAAAAAAACAATATTCAACGTGCTAGTTAGACATTCCAAAACATGCAAACAAAAAGGTGAATCGCCAAATGCATCAGTGTGCTAATGCAAATAACAACATGCAAACAACAACAAAGTCCACGAAAGCTAGAAAAATAGAGTTGAAAAGGTCGACCATGCGACCATATGAAACAAGGACGATGGCAAAAGGTACATGGTAAAAAGGTAAAGGTAAACAATCAGCAATTTGTAACATTTATCACAAATGAGAGAACATAGATGTACTAGCAATGTAAACCAAATTGGAATCTATGCAACACATCCAAAATGCACAAAATATTACCAGTGCTAACTGATTCATGGGTGTTAGATTGATACATCAAACTGTATCATGATCCTATTTGTTTTGACAGATGACACGGAATGGGTGCTAAGTGATGCATGCATGAGTATTTTGCATCAATACATATATCACTGCAACAAAATTACTTGGAAAGGAATCAAACCATTTAATCACTTCTACACGGCTTTAATCAACCAACATTTCAGTTTTCAACGCGCACAATACATTGAGTAGCATTGCCATGCATTCTATAATTAGTATTATTTGAAAGAGAGAAATGCTGATTTGGAAATATAACTCTCAGGTAACATCATGGGCCAGGTCTTCGTCGTTACAACCCAAAACGTGTCAGCCCATGCATGACGAGTTACCTTTCAGCTTTTTGCCGTGCGCAGGCATGGACACGATGGTGGCGGTGTCCGTAAAATTTTGTGCGAACAATTTTGATGAGGTGCGGAGGATCGACGTCAGCTCGTGGCAATTGACCGAGTCCCTGTCGGACCGATGACTCCAGATCTGAAGCAAACAACGGAGCTGACAAATCTACGGAGCCAAGCCAATCACCCAGATCTGCACCACGTCAGCAGAGATGCATCTGAAAGTGCGAACTAAACCATCAAATTGAGTGTAGTTGTGGCTCGGCACCGGGCGAGACGCGAGCCTCGGCTCCGGATTTTTTCGTTTTGAAAGAATCAGAGCACACGGTGTGCCAGCATTATATTACAAGTAGGAGTGAAAAACAGAGTACAGTACAGGCATAGATACATGAGTACTGTAAAAATTACACCAGGGTACAGGTCTAGTCGCTAATCTTGAAATGAAGTTCAGCGTTGTATTACGTTGGGGCGGCATGGTCGTGAGGGATGCCCCAATTGTGTTGCACTAGCTAGCAGCCAGATTAAGAGCTCATCTCATATGATGTTGAGAAGGGCCTTGTTGCATGTTTTTTTGTTAAAAGATCCTCTTGTTACGCTCAACCCAAATCCACCATATCAGCCGTGTGTTCAATATTGCAGGGTCAAGACATGCAGTATAGGATCGTTGATCCAATGGCTGAGAGATTTGCCCAAAAAAGATTGAACGCGTGGGGCACTCCAAGAATAAATTATTTACTGTCTCCAAGCTCCCGGTAGCATAACGGCCAAAAATAGCTATTTGGCCACCCCCAACACTGCAATCAAAACAGAGTGGCTGAAACTAAATAGTATGATCGGACAGTGCAAACAGCTACTCTACGCTAACGCTTACTCTCCATATGCATTGAGTAAGTTTGGACAGTAGAAACTGATTGAAGATAATCGTTACTCGTGAAACATATTGGAAAGTTCGAACAGTCTAAACTGAATGAAAAGTAATTGTTACTCTCAATACACAGTTACCCCGAAGGTAACTGTTACTCCGAATGCACGTTTGAAAAGATCTTATAGTCCAAAGTGCCTTCCAATGATCATCTCCCGGGTTTGATGTAAACCGACTGAGTTTGCTCACAGCATAGGAGATATCAGGTCGCGTGGCACCAGCTAGATACATAAGGGAACCGATTATTTATGAATATCTCAGTTGATCTTTTTCCTCTCCCATAAATTTTTGAAGCTTGATACTTGCATCATAGGGAGTTGGAGAAACTTTGCAGTTATCAAAGCCAAAGCGAGAAAGAATTTTCTCCGCATAGTGGGATTGATTTAGAGTGATTCCATCCTCACTTCTAATCAACTTTATATTCAGAATTACATCTGCCGATCCCAAGTCTTTCATGTCAAAACAACTAGACAAGAAAGATTTGATCTCATCAATCACGCTTGTGCTTGTTCCAAAAATTAATATGTCATCGACATACAAGCACAATATTACTCCTTGACCCCCACCACAACGATAGTACACACACTTGTCCGCCTCATTTACGCTGAATCCGGCAGATGTTAGAGTGTTGTCAAATTTTTCATGCCATTGTTTGGGTGCTTGCTTAAGACCATACAGGGATTTTATTAATTTACACACTTTATTATCTTGCCCAGAAATTTTATAACCATCTGGTTGCTCCATATATATTTATTCCTCTAACTCTCCATAAAGGAGAGCCGTTTTTACATCCATTTGATGGACAAGTAAACCATAGGAAGAAACTATCGCTAGCAACACTCTGATGGTGGTAATTCGGGCAATAGGAGAGTATGTGTCAAAGAAATCCTCTCCTTTTTGTGTAAATCCCTTGGCCACAAGCCTAGCCTTGTACTTCTCAATAGTACCATCCGACTTCAATTTCTTTTTGAAGATCCACTTACAGCCAATAGGTTTACACCCACTTGGACAATCAGTGATCTCCCAAGTCCCATTTGACATGATGGAGTCCATCTCACTATGGACTGCCTCTTTCCAATACTCTGCATCTAGAGATGCATATGCCTCTTCAAGAGTATTGGGCACATCATCAACAAGATAAACAATAAAGTCATCTCCAAAAGATTTCGCAATCTTTTGTCTCATACTCCTACGAGGAGATTGAGGATCGACTAAATTGTTATCTTCTCTGGATGGTGTGTGTGTTTTGTCGTTTGATTGAAGTGGTGTATAATCCTCAGGAGCAATTGAATGAGTATGATTTTTCTCATCATAAGATGTGCTACCTACTGCTCTCATAGGAAATATATTTTCAAAGAATGAAGCATCTCTTGACTCTATAATAGTATTCACATTTTGCTCTGGAGTATCAGATTTAACTACTAAAAATCTATAGGTCGTACTGTTTTGTGCATATCCCAAGAATACACAATCTACTGTTTTGGGTCCAAGCTTTCTCTTTTTTGGCTCAGGTATATTGACCTTTGCCAAACAACGCCAAGTCCTAAAAAATTTGACATTGGGTTTTCTTCCATTTCATCCCTCATATGGAGTGACATCTCTGTTTTTAGTCACTACTCTATTCAGGACAAAATTTGCTGTCAAAATAGCTTCCCCCCACCATTCATAGGACATACCGGCGCTCTCTAACATACTGTTAAGCAAATCTGTTAGAGTTCGGTTTTTCCTTTCAGCTAACCCATTAGATTGAGGTGAATATGGTGGTGTCACTTCATGGATAATACCATATTCAGTACAAAACTGAGAGAATCATTCGAGGTATACTCTCCTCCACGGTCATCGCGCAACCGTTTAATTTTCCTCTCAAGTTGGTTCTCAACCTCGGCCTTATAAATTTTAAAGTAATGTAGAGCTTCATCTTTAGTTTTTAAAAGATAAATATAACAAAACGAGTAGCATCATCTATAAAAGACATAAAATATCTCTTGCCTCCTCTAGTCAATATTCCATTCATCTCACACAAATCGCAATGAATAAGATCTAATGGTGCCAAGTCTCTCTTTTCCTTTAAACTTTTAAATGATTTCCGAGGTTGTTTTGCTTGCACACAAGATTGGCACTTTGATCCTTTGACAATATTAAACTTAGGAATAAAATATAATCTGGACATTCTAGCAATAGTGTCAAAACCAATATGATAAAAACGTGAGTGTCATACTTCAACTTCACAAGCTTTATTAACCACGGATGCAAAATTCAAATGATAATTCATATCAAGAGTACTTAGACGGAACAAGCCTCCGCTCACATAGCCTTTGCCTATAAAGTTCCCAAACTTGGAAATTACAACTTTATTTGACTCAAATACTAACTTATAACCATCTTGACATAACAAGGAAACACTAATCAGATTCCTGTTTATTGCTGGAGCATGCTGCACGTTCTTCAAATGGACAGTCTTTCTTGAAGTGAGCTTCAGTTCGACCGTACCAACACCAAAAACAGAAGCAACTGATCCGTTTCACATCAAGATGGTGGCAGACCGCGTTCCCTGGTAAGAAGAAAATAAAGACGAATCAGGACACACATGAACATTGGCACCTGTATCAACCCACCAATCTGTGGATTGTACAGCTGAAAAAACAAATGGTAAATTACCATACCCAGAAGGATTGGCTTCACTGCCGTTGTTTTTGCCAATGGTCACATTCACAGCCTTCTTTTGTTGTTCATCATCTTTGATTTTGCGGGAGCGGCAGTCTTTTGCAATATGCCCTTCTTTGCCACACACAAAACATGCCCTGTTGTCTTTCTTATTTTTCTTCTTTTTGAAGTTAGTAGTTTTCTTGGCTTTACCACCATTTTGCATCTTACCCTTGTTGTTATTTTTGTGGTTGGCCTTTTTCTGCATCATGTTTGCAGTAGCACCATTCTCTGCAGCAGCAGATGTGTGAGGAGTGTCTTTTGCCCTTGCTTTTTCCTCCACATCGAGGGCAACTATCAGATTCTCGGTAGAGATATCTTCCCTCTTGTGTTTCAAGCTTGTGGCAAAATCCCTCCATGTAGCAGGGAGTTAAGCAATAATGCCCACTGCCACAAATCTGTCAGGCAAGGCAATCCCAAACTCGTAATTTCTCCGGCTAGCAGCTGTATCTCGTGAGCTTGGCCAACAACAGATTTTGCAACATCAATGCTGAAATCAAAGAATTGCTCACAAGTATACAACAAGCAACCAACTGTAGAGACGGCATATTTGCGCTCAAGTGCATCCCACAACTCTGTGGGTTCTGTGTAATTCATATACACATCATAGAGGTTATCAGCCAAAAGGGTTAAGATGCAGCCAAGTGTGGAGTCACGCGCCGTTGGATATGCGGCAGTCTGTTCAACCGTGAATGGCATTACTGGGTGAATCACCCACCACAGTCCCATCGACATAAGCTAAAATTTGACTTTAGTCTGCCATCTACGGGAATTTTCGCCACCTCCGAACCTCTCAGGTTTCATTGCATCTGAAACATCAGTCATTGCTAGAAAAATAGAATAATTGCAATAATAAGGTTTCTGGAATGTTGGATGATTGTGTATTATTCTAAATCCAGATTCAACATTAAGGCAAGTTTCACATATATTCAATACTACAATGCGTACTCTACAGAGCAGTAGGTAGATCAACACAATAAAAATTAGCGAAAACATATGAACTCACTTGGGTTCATCGATGTAGCAGCGCAGATCGATATCAAAACAGCTTCGAGCGGTCGCGTAGATGTGCTGCCCAGAAACCTTATTGTCGTCCCTCGTGCAGGCTTCATAATGACAAAGGTTCGGAGATACCGCTCACCCTTCTCCTCGGTGCACGGCAAGAAAGAGGGTCGGTGCAGGTTTGATAGCTCAAACACCACAGCACATCTTCCCAAAGGAAGATGAATGGATGGAAGAGAATATTGTGTGTCTCTTGGAAACCTGAATGTCTTTAGGGCCTGATATAGGCACGGCTGCCCTCTAGGAGCCGTTTCCTTGTTAATGATGTCCACTAATTGCTCATCAAATTAATGACATTTATGGCAGTTAATCATGCACTAATTCTCTATTAGTGCAGAACAGTTCAAATTTTGTAAAGGATACAAGTGGCAAAATTACTCAATGTAGCCACGCCACGGTTGCGTGTCGCAAGTCACAAGTCACGCGAACTAACACGCGAAAAAATCGCGAAAATGCGCGCGCATGTGCGTGTGTGTGAGTACATATAGCGAGACCCCTCATTATTGTTTTTTCTATTCAGCCATAGGTATCAGAGCTACTATATATGTTGGTTTGCACCACCTTACACTAGCAGTATGAGACTATAACCAATAGCCACATTGCTTTGGAATTTCAGCTGAATGGGCCTCACTCAAATGGGCCAAATTCCAACAGAAACTGGCGATCTGCCCTGCCACGAGTCGAACCCTATTTGGGAGGACCCCATCATGTGCGAGCTTCCATGCATGGTCCTTATCACACAGGTGTTGGTTCCCGACCATAGCACGCAGGCGCTAGCATCCGTCCTGAACATGCAGGCGCAGTATCCTCCACCACCAAAATCAGGCGGACAGGTATCTGACCAAGCACCCACATAGGGAGATGTCAGCTGAGCCAACCTTCCCCTTCAGAAGAAACTCAGCAGGACCAGTCCCTAAATCGGAATGCCTCTACCAGAGAGGACGTTTTGCAGCCCTCAGAGCTCCCCCTCCGGATGAGGACTTGGGCCAGTTCGGTGGAAGGATTTTCAAACCTGTTAGTCCCGCCGTTCTCCATGTATCGGTTTTTCGCTCCAAGACCCAGTGAGAACACACTCGCTCTGTTCTGCCGCGGCCGTCATGCTGTAGTGTATGCCAGACACAGTTCCCATCCTGCATTCCAGTAGCCTACCGTGCCACCCACCGCCTCATCAGACAGTTGGACCTAGTTCGAGATGATTAAGAGATTGGGGAGGAGGCCATGCGCCAATATGCAGCAATGTACAAGATTTCGCTCTCTGGCAAAGCCATTGACACTGACCCTTGTCCATCCATTGTTCGGCGCAGAATTTTGCAACCCTGAAGGGTGAGCTGTTGATGAGGAATGAGTGAGTCCGAGAGTGTGAGTGAACCCGCCGCTGGCTGCCACTCCAGCACCGGTGTCCGCCCCCTCCCCCCCCCCCCCTCCATCCTTCCCTCGTCGGTAATGGATTCCCTAAACCTCTCCCTGCCCCTCCTACTGATTATGCGCATCCTTCCTTGGGCGTTCCTTCTCTTCGTTCCCCTCATGTGGTTGGTAAGAGTCTTCTTTCTGCTCCCCCGTCTGTCGACTCTGGGCTGCTGGACCATCTTGCAACTAGTTTGGGAGGATCGGCTTCTAGTTTCAAGTTGAGTTTCTTCAGGAAAGACATTATGAGTTCTGGGTTTCAAGCAAAAAGGTGGGTCTATATGTCTGTCAGTTAAAACAATTTTCATCTAAATGGTTCTCGTTTTTCTGTCATCTTTGGAGGGTTGTTTGGTCACCTCTAGAAACCTTATTATCAATGCTAGGTCAAGGAAGAGAAGGATAACTGGTCCACTATAGCACCCAGATCAAAGAAGAAGACCAGCGGCTGGCAATCTTCCTTCTTGCAACATAAACAGGATTTGCATTCTTTGAGAACTAAGAGCTTTAAGTTTGTCTCTGGAAGGACAATTAATCCTTCCTCCTTGTCTCATCATCCTTGTCAGGATGCAAATTCTTTTGGATCATTTTTAGCTAAGGTACAATCCAGTGGAATCCTCAGCAAAGAGCTTCAACAAGGGCATCTTACTTTTGGTAACCGCTCTCTTATTAATCACTTACATGATTTCGTGAAGTCGATTTCTCTTTCTAACACGGCAAGGCAGGCTCTTTCTGATTCCTCTAAGCAAGAGAAGTTAGACTCCATAGACGATCATACTCATCATCAAAATTTGAATTGGAAGGGCTTATTGGCAAAACATCATCAGCGATTAGCCTCTATTCCTCGAACGTTTTGGAGAATCAAAGTGGATCTCAAAATTGATTGCAACAACTCTACATGCGGGTCTCGAGATTCGAATTCGCACCTTGTCATTGAAGAGCCTTTCTCTCAGAAGAAGAGTTATAGTCTTCATTTTTCTAAAAGTCTCTTTGCAGGCCAATCTAGAAAGCAATGTGTATATCCTTACTGATGCTTGGCTTGCTTCAATTATGGTCACTCGCGGTTTCATTGTATTAACTCTTGCAGATGTTTGCCAAAAAATGGGATCCCAAGCGAGACATGATTAATGTCTCTCCCCTCTTCTCTGCATTGTACACTGACGGGTCACTTCACACGACCTTCTAAAAATCTCCCCAGCATTCATTGTCAAAAGCAACCAGAGAGACCTATGTATGCAGTGTTGTCTTTAAATCCTCTTACTGTTATGCCTTTTGTTCCTAAAGTAAACAACTGACTCCCTCAAGGCCATCTTCCTCCCCAACCACTAGAAACTTGCTCTGCTATGGCAAACTTTGCTATCGATCCATCGCCCCCCCCCCCCCCCCGAGAGCAACCATGGTGGATGGTGGTGCCCACCGGCTGGCCCACAGGAGTTGCTTCATTTTGGGTGACATCACCAAAAAGCACGAAGAGTTTGCCTTTGTTGTCTCTAATGAGGTACTCTCCCTCTCCAGCGCCTAGAAATTTGCCCTCATTGAAGATATTGCTTCTTACATTGAGGATTCCCTTCACCTTCATGTCATTAATAAGGGTTCCCATCCCTTTGGCATTGGCCTCTTATGTTTGGGCGATGCCTTCAAAAGGGATTCCCTGATCGCTAGTAACCCACATTGGTTGGTGATCATCTCTTCCGCTTTGTAAAGCATGATGAGGCCCCTTTGAACTTACGTCATACTATCTTTAACAAAAAGATTTGGGCTATGTTCCTTGGTCTACCTATGGACTTAAGATAAATTCGTCATATTAAGTTGCTTTGTGCTTCCGTTTGTCAGCTCCTTTTTTTGGAGTAAGGATGATCCGGTGATCACTCGTACTTTGGCATGTGTCTTAGTGGAAGACATTTTAGACATTCCTAGGAGCATTGTGATCAAGCATGGTCTTTAATGGGGGGTGAAGGTCGATCTTGGACCTTCCTAGTTGTGGCTTTCAATGCTTCTTCTATTGATAATTTCCCTGGTGATGAGGTTCCTCCACCTCAGTTCAATAGCAACCCCCATCCTGTTAGTCATACAATTCTTCCATGTACTTGTCAGAATGAAGGTTTCCCTTCTCCCTGCTCCTTGGAATTCTCTGTTGGTAACTTACCCTCTCCCGACATCTCTGTTTCTAGCACTAGCAGAGCCCCTGCCTCTATGCAGACGGGTCAGCGTGCTGCTCAAGCTCCTTCTGGCCCATCACTTGACCTAGTGGTGAATTCTCTAATCAATCTCTTCAGAGGCTGGATTGCCCACCTTGATCGTTCAACTGGTGGCTTGGCTCATTCTTTGATGGTCCCTGCGGTGATGGTTACTGTACACCATGAAAGCACAAAGATTACTAGCATTCACTTTAACCCAGTAGTTGAGACAATGGCCCCCAGAGCCAAGGGTCCATCCCTGCCTGTTGATGATGTTGTTGAGGACCTGCCTATTGATCCCACGCCTAGTTTCAATGAGTTCTCCCTTGCACCTCCAAGCAACAACCTTTCTCGCAGCCCCTTGCGATGTATGATCATAAGATCTATGGCCAAGCAAAAGGTCAAGGCGCCCCTAATAGAAGGAAGTATTTACAGAAGCCAGCACCTGAGCAAAATCTCCAAAGGAAAGAAGGTGGTGCAGGATTCAGTTTTGGCAATCCTAGGTAGGAAGAGGAAGATTTCCACTGGGACTCTAGCCAAGGGTATTTCATCTTCTTATGATTAATTTGATTCGCTTAATGAATTTCCTGGTTTATCTGATATTGCAAATGCTGATGAAAGCTTTCTCGAAATTCCAATCTCTGGGATGCAATATGTAGCTATCGGAAGTGCCAAATCTCTCCTTTGGAGGTGATAGCGAAATTGTTTCTTGCTCCAAAGATTGAGCCAGATGGATCGACCTCGGAATTCAGTTGGAGGAGGAGTTGAAGGAGGGCCAAGCTGAGGATCATAGTCAGAGTTAGTTTGTCCAGTTCATATTTTGTGGTGGATGGTAAATAATGTGTTGGAAGCATGTTTGTTTAGTTCGATGTGGCTGGTATTATGTCCCTGATGGATGTTTTAAAATCTATGCTATTTTGTGGGTTGGTGATGTGGATTTATACTTTGGATGGTATTATCATGTTGGTCAATCTCGAGCATCTTTGGTCTATTACTTAATTCAATTCTATCTTGTAATGAAGATATTAATACTCTGATGATTTTGAGCCCTTTATCCTGGTCTCTGACCAAGGTCCTTCTATGCTACTACAAAATTTGGCACCCCCATGGATCTGATGATATTTTGATCTATAAGTTGGAAGATTCTTAGATGGAATGTTGGAGGCTTGGGTTCAAAAGAAAAACACATGGCTATTTGAAATACAATAACAGAGTACAAATGTGATATATTATGCCTACAGGAAACCAAGAAGGAGGAATTTTCAAATGAGTTTATTAGAAAAATCATCCCACACAACTTTGATAAATATGTCTTCTCCCCTTCTTGTGGACCTTTAGGGGATATTCTGGTATCTTGGCCCAGTTCAAAATTTCATGGAGAACTACAATTTGTGTTTGTGGTAAAATTTATCTCAACAACAAATGGTGATTCTTGGTTCTCATCAGTAGTTTATGGCCCCTGTCTGGATGTGCAAAGAGTAAACTTAATTCAATGGTTATCTGACTTAGAGCCACTTGGAGATATTAATTGGTATTGGATTGGAGACTTTAGTCTCTATAGATCCAGCGACAATAGGAACAAGCCAAGAGGTAATGTGCTTCGGATGAGAATGTCTAATGATCTAATTCATTCTCTAGGTATGATTGAAATCTGTGACATATTGGCTCAAGGCTTAATAGGATTGATAGAATACTCATACCACCAAGGTATACCTTCTTTTCCGAAAGCTCACCTGCAATGTACTTTGAGGTGAAGCATGTTTGGAACGAAACTATTTGCAGATGGATGACCGATCGGGATGTTTTCCCACGTGCGCACGAGTGAGGACAAAATGCAAAGAAAAGACTAGTGTTGGTCTATGGGGCTAGTTTATGATCCTATAGAGCTGCAAGGAGTAACGACCTTCAGACCTGTAGTGGCTGGGGTGTTACAAAATGGTATCAGAGCTGACCCTTACGATTTCACGGGTGCGTACGAGTCGGTGATGTGGTACTGTATACCAGTACTGAACGTACGGAGGTGGCCAAGAGCGGCAGTTCCTGGCTTGTGGTTGACCGACTAGGACATCGGTCTTCTAAGGTGGGTGGATTGTGACATCTTGCTCAAGACTTAATAGGATTGATAGAATACACATACCATCAAGGTATACCTTCTTTTCTGGAAGCTCACCTGGAAAGAACTCTGAGGTCAAGCGTGCTTGGCTCAGAGCAATTTGTGGATGGGTGACCGATCAAGAAGTTTTCCCGGGTGCGCACGAGTGAGGACAAAATACGCAGAAAATACTAGTATTGGTCTGTGGGGCTAGTCTGTGATCCTATAGAGCTGCCAGAAGTAATGACCGCAACTGCAAATGTGTAATACAAACGCTAGATATATTGGAGGAGCGGCATCCCCACTTCCATTTGGAGCACAATGTTTGTAATATGGTTAAAAGGCATTTGCTAAGCTCCTAAATTTGCAGATGGAGCACTGGAAAAAAGATATACCGTGAGATGGATGAAATTAGGTAATCAGTCTACCAAATTCTTTTACGCAACGGCCACTGAAATACATAAAATAAATTCCATCCCCAATTCAGAATCAGAAGTTGGAAGTATCATAACAGATCATCATGAAAAGGAAGAATTATTAAGGGAGGCTTATATGAATATCCTGGCCCAATGCCAACGACCACCAATGTTGCTGGACCTAGAATCTTTACTCCCACGGTTCAGCTCTCTTCAATATCTTGGAGACCCAGTATCCCAAGAAGAAATTGATAGTGTCATTCGAAGTCTTTTAACTGACAAGGCTCCCGGCCTGATGGTTTCAATGGAAAATTTGTTAAAACTTGTTGGCACATCATCAAGGATGATATATACATAGTCTGTGATGATTTCTTCAGTGGCCAAGTCAGCATTCAACCTCTTAATTTCTCATACATCACATTAGCGCCAAAAGTGCCTAACCACACCAGAGTGCAGGATTTCGGCCCTTCTCTCTGCTGAACAGCACAGTTAAACTCATCACTAAAATCATGGCAGAACATTTGCAGAAAGTTATCATTCCCATGATTCACCAGAACCAATATGTTTTCATTAAAGAACGATCTATTCAAGATTGTGTGGTGTGGGACTATGAATACCTTAACCTCTGCAGCCAATAAAGGAAGAAGATTGTAGTACTTAAGCTTGATTTTGCAAAGGCTTTTGACACTGTGGAGAATGCTATTCTATCAATGATGTATCACATGGAATTTCCACCTTCATAGATCAACTAGATTTATGATCTTTTTAGTGCTGCGTCTTCCTCCATTCTTCTTAATGGAGTACCTGGCAGGCCTCTTCAATGTCGGCGAGGGGTACGACAAGGAGACCCCTTATCCCCTCTCCTTTTTTTTCTTGTCAGTGAACTGTTTCAATACATTCTTAATGAGGCGTTGCGTGAAGGGGTTATGCTTTGCCCGATTCAAACTCCTGGCAACCAAGGCTTTCTAGTTCTTCGATATGCTGATGATATCCTCCTTTCCCTAAATGCTACGCAGAAATATCTATTCTTCCTAAGATGTATCCTATATGGATTATCGACATCAATGGGCTTACAAGTTAATTTTAGCAAAACCAGTCTGGTGCCAATTAATTTGCCTACTCAGGAAGCTGGCAACCAAGGCTTTCTAGTTCTTCGATATGCTGATGATATCCTCATTTCCCTAAATGCTACGCAGAAAGATCTATTCTTCCTAAGATGTATCCTATATGGATTATCGACATCAATGGGCTTACAAGTTAATTTTAGCAAAACCAGTCTGGTGCCAATTAATTTGCCTACAAGCCAGTTGGGATCCTTCCCTGTATAGTACCTGAGCCTCCCTCTAAGTATCCATAAACCCTTGGTCAGTGATTATAATCCTCTTATATCTAAAACAGAGCACCTGTTAGCCAACTCGAGATTTCTCTCGTTAGCAGGGCGGTTACAGTTAGTTAATTCAGTCCTATGTGGCTTTTGATGTACACAATGAGCACATTATTGGTGCTTGCAACAGTCTTGGATGTCATTGATCAGATTTATCATCGTTCTCTATGGAATGGTCCAGAATGTATGTCAAGGTCAAAAGCGCTTGTAGCTTGGAAGAAGTGCACTAGATCTAAGAAGAAGGGCGGTCTGGGAATAATCAACCTTCGCAACCAAAATGTGTCTCTTCTAATGAATCATCTGCATAAGTTCATGAACAAAACTAGTATACCCTGGGTTGAGTTAGTATGGCAGTCTTATTACCGCAATGGAATCATAGAAAACATGTCAGCAGGCCCTTCCTCTTTCTTGTGGCGAGATATAGTTCACTTCATGCCACACTTCAAAGGCATAGCCTCTTGCTCAGTAGGCAATGCTTCAACGGTGTTTTTTTGGCAGGATGTTTGGAATAATCTGCATTTACAATCTCTCTATCCGGCACTATTTTATTATGCTAAAAACTCTTATATATCGGTGCAGACTTTTATGACTGCTTGAAGTATAATGTCTCTGCTCCATATGCCAATCTTGAATGAAGCTTTTCTAGAGTTACTGGATCTGGAGACCAAGCTTCCAGCTCTTAAGGAAGATAAAGACTCATGTATTTACATATGGGGATCATCTAGATTTTCAACAAGGCAATTTCGTGCTACACCCTACCAGTCACTAAAGGTAGCGACTGCTATGCAAGCAGCGCTCCCGTGCAAGCAGATGTTTTGAGCTCTCCGATTATAATCTAACGATGCCTTCAATTTTTTCACATAAGTCCTCCCACCTCAACCTATGAAATATGCAAAGGATCCCCTGAGAGAAGGCACCGTTAGATTATAATCGGAGGGCTCAAAACATCTGCTTGCACGGGAGCGCTGCTTGCACAGTAGTCGCTGCCGTCACTAAAGCCCCCCAACCCAATTTGCAAAATTTGGAAGTCAAGGTGTAATAGTAAGCTTAAAGTCTTCCAATTGTTGCTTTTTATGGATCGGCTTAACACAAGAGACATTCTCAATAGAAGAAACTATAAATTTTTTAACAATAATTATTGTTGCGTACTTTGCCGAAGATGTTACCAAGAAATTGCAATGCATATGTTTTTCGAATGCTCCTTTGCAAAGCAATCTTGGAGGATGTTGGGCATCCAATGGAACATAGCTCTATCTTTCTTTCAAATGATTCTGGAAGCTTGTAAGCAGTTGTCCAGCCAGTTATATATCAAAATTCTCATAATCGCCTACTGCTCCATTTGGAAAGTTCGTAAGTAAGGATCTTTGATGGGGCTAATGTATCAACTCAGATTTGGAAAGAGTCTTTGAGGGAGGAATGGTTCCTACAAGTTCACAGATTCTACCCTCCTAAGCGCCCGGAATTTTTAGATTGGATTATGTGTAAAATATGAATTTCTACTATCTTGTTTTTGTTCTTCTCGAAGGCTCATCTCGAGCCTTTTGAGCAGACTTTATGTATTTGCCCTGTTTTATTTATTAATTAATTAATAGCAGTAGGGCATTGCCTTGCTGTTATCCTGGTTCAAAAAAAAGGCATTGACACTATCAGGAACTTTACCGACCTCACAGGGATTACGGCCGAAGATTGGGCAGAGGCATCCGGGATGCATGATGAGGAGATCGCGGCACATGCGGCTGTTGCTTGAAGCTCACCCTTGACTGTCTGATGTCGCAACCCCAGATCAGGAAACAAATTTTATGCAGCAGTGCTGCAAAACAGGTCCTCTACAGCACCTTCCCTGATCTTGACACCTGTCTCCCGTCCGGATCTCAAAGCAACAGAGCCATCAGTGCGCCCCGCGCTCGATCGAGTCCGCGGCTCGGCTCACGCTCGTCTGGGCTCCCCCATCCCCGCTCAATCGAGGCCACCACGGCTTGTGTGGACACATGTTTCTTCCACCCGGTGCTCAGGGTTCACAGACCACCATCGGCCGTCCGCCGTCGAAGGCTTACCGCTGTCGGCCGTCCGCCATCGAAGACTTACCACCGCCGGCCGTGTAGATTGGCGCTGTCGCGTTTCCTTCCTCCTCGCTGAAGATCGGCGCTCGAGCGAGCACTGATTTCCTCTTCGCTTAAGTTCTTTGCGGTCATTCGTCCTTGGAGTGGGGTTTCAGGGATGGATTGTGTGCGGATTTGGATGGAGATGCGTCTAGGGATTTGATTTCCTTGGCTGTTTAAAGCAATCGTGCTTTCATCTGGTTGTGGATACTCTGGCGGTTTATTCTGTTTAAAGCATTCTTGTCTGATAATCTGAGTGGTTTCATTGATTTCGTTTACCTTTATGTTATACTGTTAGTTGAAGCTTTTTATAAACAGTATGCTTGCACTGCGATCCGTAAATACCACAAAATGGCTCTATAGTTGCAGAAATATTTGACATGGTTTTGTAGTTTTGCTCGAGGTTTTTTTTATTCAGATATATTGTAGTTCACTAGTATACACAATTCAATTTTCTGAGTTGACATAAATCTGCCTGAGGGTAATTCCAAGACAGCTTTGTGACAATGCTGAATTTGATGCAACTGATGTGCTTAATAAACTCAGACAGAAACATGCTTCTGGTTGGTTGGTTTCTGCTTTTGTAAACCATTCAAGTCATGGCTGATTCTCTTCTCAGTGGACAATATTTTTCTGTCACTTGTAACAGGTGAAGGTGCTAACTACGGTGTGTGGACATCCTGCCGTTGTGAAAGTAACTGTGCTTTGCCTCATAAGTTATATTCGTTGGCTTTGATATTCTAACTCTTAATATCGGTGACATCAACCAAATATTTTCCAGATAAATGCCATAAACGCTGCAACCGAAGCTGCTTGCCTTATTCTTAGTGTGGATGAGACAGTAAAGAACCCAAGGTAAGGAAAATTATTAATGTCTATCACATGTCACTTGTCATTCATTGACCTCTTGTTTACTATTTCTTGAATGTTGTATCATTTGCCTGTTCATCAAAATGTAATCTCCGTGCAGGTGAGCTATATGAATGATGTCCAAGCAAAAGACTTGTATATCTTCCTTGAATCAAATTAGGCATAGCATTGACCAATAAGTGGAATTGTTTGGTCCCTCCATAATGGAAACACTATTATGTTCGGCGTTACTTGATCCTTCTCCAACAATATGGATGTATAACAATGAGGTCAGTTGTAATAACTTGTGCTTTGAAGAAATAATAAAACTATACAGTAAAATAGTTACCACTAGTTTGCTTTCGGCTACTGTTGTTCCTGGTGCCTTTCTTCCTTTCAAGTACACTTTTTTTTCTTTTCACCATTAGACCTTTGATCATAGGTGGAATGTTAAATGAAACTCGACCCTTTAATATGTTATCCTCATCCTCATTCTCATTACCGATATGTGAAACTTGCAAGCATTTTGTAGGTTTGTTTGTCAGACGTTTATCTACTTCAATGTCCAACTTATCAACAGCCCTCTCCAAAGCTTCAAGTTCTTTTTGAAATCGAGCACTTTAATGCTAGAGAAGTTGCCTTTTGAGATATTTGTGCAGCATGTGTTTTCAAAGATTCTTTATCAACTATAATTTTATCAGACTGTAACCCTCTTTTTGCATACTTGGTCCACCTGTTTAGGATGTATCTATGTGGCAAGTCGAAAACTTCATTGATGTTCAATATTCATAAAGCATTCTTGCACAATATACCTACAATGAGAAAAATATTTAAATATAAACTGCAAGAAAAATTAAATAATCATATATCATTTATACTTACCAATGCATTCATATTTTCTGCAAGAACACAATATACTTTGATCTTCCATGTTAAAAATGACAATTGCTTCATCTTGACGTTCCATAGGCATAACATTATAAGTATTGATCGTTCCTTCAGTGTGCATCAATTTACTTGAGATATAAAGTTGAGATTTAAATTGCTCCTCATAATCTAAATAAAATTTTTTTGTGTATGCCTCTGCGGCAGTCTTCAACATTGGTAAATCTTTGCTATAACAAACCGGATTGGAGCGACGTGACTTAAAGTCTTCATCCAACTCATTTTCTCGAAGACTTGTGGCACATTTATCACATTCTTCTAACAGTTCTGAGATACCGAGTTTTCTGCAGAACCGTTTCTTGAAAACATTGTTCATGCCCTCACTTCGTTGTGTTGAAGTCATATCAGCGGTAAAAGAATCCTGGTACACAGCAGCCCAATGCTCTCGTAGGTTGTACAAATTTTGCAGCCATGCATTATCTTCAAGTTTACAATGAATCAATAGTTGCTCCCACAACTCACTAAACCATGCCACTGATCTTTCCTCATTTACACACATCTTAAAATCATCCATAAAATTCTTGTCACCAGCAATAAAATGACTAAGGTGTTTGTTTGCATTTTGGTAGATGTGCTATAGACAAAGACGATGTCGTGTGTTTGGGAAGACAATACTAATCGCCGCTGATATGGATGCACATTGATCAGTAAAAATTGTGCTTGGATGTTTCCCCGCCATTGTTGCTAAAAAAGTTCTGAAAAGCCGAACAAACGATTCTTTTCTCATTATATATATTAATGCTGCTCTAAAAATAATAGTCTGCTTGTGATGATTTGTCCCGAGCAGTGGTGCAAATGGCATCTTAAACTTGTTTGTTTTAAACGTGGTGTCGAAAGTGATAGCATCTCCAAAACACACATAATCCATGATAGACTGACCATCTTCCCAAAAAAAGTAGCTATTTGCCTATCATCTTCGTGAAGCTCTATGTCCCAAAAAAAGCAGGATCCTCTAATTGTTTATTCTTCAAGTATTCTAATAAATTTTTTCCATCATTTGACGGCAAATACTTTCTGCGCTGACTACCAATTTGATTATTACAATCCTGTCGTGTGAAGGGTACATTCTCGGCTCCATCATACCACTGTTTAAAAAATCATATAATTGTGTTGGCCTCATTCCCGCCTCTCGTATTTCATTGATTAAAAATTTATCTGCTTTTGTAACACTTCTTTGTGATCGTAACTTGGGAACCTTATTTAGGCTCACAAGATGATGATTATCCTCAAGTTCAACCTTTTGAACCATCCATATTCGCTCCCTGTAACACCCACTATTTTTTAGAGAGAAAAAAAAATTTAAAATGAATTTTTCATGAGATAAAAACATTTTCCTGGGAATAAAATTCATATAAGGCAAGTTGCATCATGTTTGAATGTTTGCCTGAATTTTTGAAAATTCAATTCACTAGAAATTCAGTTTACAAATTCAAAACATAAAAGAGAAGAAAAAGAAAACAGAAAAGAAAAACGAAAAACCCGCTCCTGGGCCAAATTCCCACCCCCAGCCCACTTCCCTCCTCTCTTCCGCGCCGGCCCGCGCCCGCACCCCCTCTTCCCCCCTCGCTGACAAGCCGGCCCCGCCTGTTAGGGCCTCTGTCCACCTCCCGCCGCACCCGCGCGTAACGCTCGCGCGCCATCACCGCGCCACCCACCCCCCCCCCCCCCTATCAATGTCGACCGTTTCACCTCAATCAAGAGGCGCGTCGTGCCCATCATGATCGCTGGCCATTTCCACACCGAAGCCCTATAAATACCGCCCCCCCTCAATTTCCTCACCCCAACACTCTCAAACCATAGCCGCCGTCGAGGTCAGTAATGGCGATCGCGTTCCCATCAGTTCCTTCAATTTCCGTCCACGACACCTTGTCTAACACCTTTGCCGCGTCCCCAGGAGCTTGCCAGACAACATCGTCGGGGGATATCACCTCTGCGTCGCCGACTTCATCGGGCGCCGAGGAGCACCGCCGCCAATCGCCGTCGCCGACCGCCCTCCTCCTCTCCTCCGGCCGTGTGACAACCCTCGGTGAGGTCCCCTAGTCCCCCTCTTCATTTTGCGCTAGTTGATTATGACTCGAAGCCTCTGTAACGTGCTTTCGGCCGCCGTCGGCGAGCTCGCCGCTGCGCGCGCTCGGCGCCGCGGTGCACCGCCGCCCGACCCTAGCCGGGGCGACGTGGCTCAATGCTCGTCGTCCATTTTGATTCTACGACCAAGATTAAAACCCAAGATACCCCTTCGGCTATATAAATCTGGGCCATCCATTTTAAATCTAACGGCCCACGTTCAAACCCATTTTCCTGCGGCCAGTTTTGCGCCCAAGCCCCTGGAATCTCGAGGGCTACCCCCTGAGTTCCTTTGGAATTCAAGTCTAACCCCTAGAATTGTCAAACTAGCCCCTGGACTTTCTGGATATTAGGAAAATATTGGTTAATTTAATAAAAAGTGTTTTAAGGCCCCTGGATTATTATAAAATAGCAAATGCATTTTGAAAAATTGTAGAATAATCCCTAGACTTAATAAAAATTATTTTTAGCCACTGGAACAATTCTGTTTTTACAGAAAAACTCATGTTAGTTCTAAAAATTAAATAAAAGTCCTTAATTTGTATAAAATAATTATAAAAACAGATTTAAATATGTTTTATTTAATTTCATTTCTTTATTATTTTTAATAATTCATTTAAATTGCTTAAATATTCATAAAAATACTTTTTAAGAATATTTAGTTCATAAAAATTGTTTTGCACGTAGAAATAATTAATAAAAATAGTGTAAAAATTGTAAAATTTACATTATTGATTATAAATATATTTTAAGCATATTTTGAAGGATAAAAAATTCTAGAAAATAATAATAGGTTTCTAATAAATACAAAAATGGTATAAAATTGTTAAAAATATGTTTTACTCAATATATTTCACTTAACTCTAAATTCTCAACAACTGATATTATGCCTATAAATTAAATCAACCCTAAAATAACTTTTGCGTTGGAATTTGCATTTATTTGAATTGTTTGCATTTTATTGTGTTCTTATTGTATGTTATTTTTCTTGCTTTGTAATAATTTAGAGTCGGGGTCAGAACCCACCTTTAATCTGCAAGAGAAACAATTTCCCAACGACCCCCAGGCACAATTTGGAGGCAAGTTCCTTGACCATCTTGCACCCTTTTTGTTAAGTTTCAATTAGTTGCATGCTAAATTAAAATATGAATCCTATATTATGTTTTCCTAGATTTTCCACAATATTCCTTGTCAACATGGTTTGGGTGTTTTACTATTATTTAGTTACGCTTAGCCATGCTTAATTGAAATATGATCTATTTATCTACAAGTTTACATTTGATGTATTATGATTCATGAATTGATGGCAATATTGGAATTTAGTATATAGGAATCTGATAGGGGGTTTTGTATGGATTGGTGCATGCGTGCACAAGACCTTGTTTTGGGGTTTGACACCTATCGGATTCTAAGGACTGGTTTATGGAAGAAGTTGCTAAGCCTTTTAGTATCACCACAGAATTGTATATGGGACAACATGGTCTAGTAATTTGGTCTCTCCCGATGTAGCATAGGTAATTGAACGGGCGGGGAATGGGTTTTGCCTTGGGATCCGCATGGCTCAAGAGGGGGCTTCTCCTGGCGGAGGGAAAATAGACTCCAGGTGCCGGAGCGGTGAAACCTTAGAGTACCCATTGCAAGTCAGGAGAACCATCAGAAACACCTCGTAGTGATCTCCTGGCCACACACCTACGAAAGTGTGTAATGTGGTTAGCTACCACAGACACCAGGGAGGTTTACCTTAGTCCACCTGGCAATAGGGGATGAAATCACGAACTGTGGGTAAAGGATACACACTCTGTAGAGTCTTGTCAAACTGTCTAGACAGCCGTGCTCACGAACACGAGCGGCTTGGAACAATATTCATAATTAGCACATGGTTACATAATGGATGGTTTGGGTTTGGTCTTACCTGGATTAATTTTGGGATATTGGTTGGGATTTCACCTAGATCTAGGTGCTTAATAACAATTAAGAGTAGGTTGTAAACTGCTATAGTGCTTTACCTATTATTTGCCTTCCTTGTTGTGAACCACACATGTCATAACTTCCCAACTTGCGAGTACCATTGGTACTCAAACTTGTTAGTTGCATATTTCCCCCCAGTCTATGAAGATAAAGAGGTGGAGAACCAGGACTTCTACGGAGATCCCGAAGAGATGTTCTAGGCTGGCGCTCCCCCATGCAATGCCTGTGCTTGGAGCCCTTTTTCTTGTTCATCCGCTGCTTGTGTTATTTTCTTTCAGACCTGGAAGGTAATTTATGTAATAAGGTGATGTACTCGATGGTATTATATTTGGTATTTCACTTTCGTCTACACATATATGAGTTGAACTGATGCTGGCATATATGTGGAAAGCATCTGGTTGTCTTCTTATTACCAGGTGTGACAAAGTGGTATCAGAGCCGTGTTGCCCGTAGGACGCAAGCCTAGATAGAAAAGGACGATTTAAGGACTTTGCTATTTTTAAATATTAATTGTGAAAATTTCTTTGTATTCTTTACCTTGTACTTGTTTCACTTACTCCTTAATTTGTTTTATTACTGACACTCTCCTGTTTCAAAAATTGTAGATGGCCAACGTAAGGAGAACTGCTCGCATGTCCACTGGAGGCTATGTTCCTAACCGAAGGATTGCTGCCCGCCGTACCCCGCTCAACGATCCTCGACGTGCGGTGGTGATTCTTACTGATGGGAGAGCTGCAGGACAACTCTGACGTCGACTTCAAGCCATACTGCATGATGCCGGCTACAGGCACGAGAGACTGGTACTCACCTACCACTCCATCGGGATGCAGCGCCCCTACCGGATAGAGTGGTCATGCAAGCTGCTTGTCTACTATGGGATGAACTACTCAAGGTGCACCGTACTCCTACCGCGAGGAGCTACCGACGTCATGCTGAACAAGATGTCAGTTGGGAGGCCATCACCTTTTGGAGTCACACTTACCGCTACCAGCTACGGAACTCGGTGCACGCCTACACTCCCCAGCGTCCCAGCGGCACTGGCAACTTCGTCACAAGATTCGTAGAGGGGCCCTTGAACCTTCCACAGACTCACCAGACAATTGATGATGTGGAGCGCCTCAGCATTCGCCTCCACAAGGCTCAGCAAGAAATACAGGATGTCTATGACCTTGCAGCACACTATGAAAGGCAAGTGAAGAGGTACCGTCGGATCACCGACGAGGACCCAGATGGGTATGCCTCTGACACCTCCACTTGGATCCCGGACTCTCCTGACCGCCGTGTCGGCCGTGGCGACACTATCTCACTGGACCAGTCTTCAGATGAGGAGCCAGATTCTGAGGAGCCTTCTGTGCCGCAGCAGCCTGCCAACTCTCCTCCGCATGGCAACGAGTCCCATGGAAGCAACTCGGGATATGATGGAGATGATGATGAAGACCCAAACGAGGAGGAGGATCCAAGGAGCGAGAGTAGACTTTGGCCCATCCCTACAACTCAAGATTTAGACATTTACCCACCATTTGTAATAAGAGCGATGCAGTGACGATCTATGTAACCTTGAGTTGTATGATTTTGCTTTGAGAACTTGATTATCCATGTTTGAGTTTGCTTATTGAAATGACCTTTATTTCTCATATTCCTTATTGATGCATATAGTGGGAAAGTCGTATAGAATAGTTTCTCTCTTATCTTCTTATTCTAATTCAACACCCCAATCTCAGATGGCAGGAAGAGGAAGAGGACGAGGATGTGGTGCGCCACCCAATCAAGACAATGAAGTCCCGCTACCTCAATGGAATGGAAGAGGTGCCCGTGGAGCACCAGCTGCAAATCAAATGCAGCATATGATGGCCATGCAGCTACAAATGATGTAAAATTTAACACAAATTGTGAACAACATGCAACAGGCTCAGCAAGCACCACCACCCCCTCCTCCACCACCACCACCCCCACGTCCAAGATTTTGCTTAAGATACATCATGAACACTCAACCTCCACGCTTTTCCAACGTTGTGGAACCTATGGATGCCGACGACTGGACCAATACAATTGAAAGTAAACTAAGGATTGTCCAATGCGAAGGAAGAGAAAGGGTACTATTGGCATCACACCAGCTCCATGGGCCTGCAGCGGATTGGTGGACTGCTTTCACTGCAGCTCATGACAATCCAGACAACATCACATGGGAGGAGTTCAGAGAAAACTACCGCAATCATCACGTACCTGAAGGGGAGATTCAAGCCAAGCGTCTGGAGTTCCTAGCACTGAAGCAAGGGAACATGAACATACGGGGGTATTTGAACAAGTTTACACAACTATCTTGGTATGCCCCTGGTGATGTTGATACTGATGCTAAGAAACAATTCTGTTTCAAGGAGGGATTGGACAAAGAGATACAGTTGATGATGTCTTCTAGTTACTATGCTAGCTTCCAACATCTGATGGACAAAGCTTTTATGGTGGAAAGAAAGAAGAAGGAATACGAAGGAGAAGACTGCAAAAGATGATGATGGGACAGTCTTCAAGCAACAGTCGTCCTCGCTTCAACCCACAACAATCAGGACACATGAGTCGTCCCATGGGCAATAATCAAGGTTAGCGGTACACCAACAACTCTTCATTCCGACCTCAAGCTCAATATGCTCGCCCACAGTACCAGTAGATGCAACCGCAACGCCCACAAATGTATCAACAACGTCCTATGACTTCATAAGAAGACATGGAATGACTGTTACATTAATGACTCAGGTATTAGTAGGCAACTCTCCTGGAGGAGAGATACTGACAAGGCAAGTATGCCCTAATCTAAGCATAAGCATTAGGGGGGTAGCATTCTTAGCAAACCATATAGTGTTGGAGTCACAAGGAATAGACATTATTCTAGGAATGGATTGGTTAACCAAGTACAAAGGAGTGATCCACTATGCCACCAGAACAGTATGCTTAACTCATACAAATGGCACAAACGTGGAGTTCCGTCCTGATCAAGCACCAGTTCGGAAAATACGACTCAGTCAAGTTGAAGGAGTACAAGGGATCAAAGTTGTTTGTGACTTTCCGGATGTGTTTCCTGAGGAACTACCGGGTATGCCTCCTACAGAGAAATTGAATTCATCATTGAATTAGTGCCTGGAACAGCACCCATTTACAAGCGACCATACATGATGAATGCAAACAGTTGGCAGAATTGAAGGATCATATCAATGAGTTGTTAGAAAAATGATATATTCATCCCAGTTCCCCACCCTGGGGAGCTCCAGTGATATTGTGCCCAAGAAAGATGGCACACAGAGGTTGTGTGTGAACTATCGCGCACTCAATGCAGTAACTATCAAGAACAAGTATCCTTTACTAATGATTGAGGATTTGTTTGACCAGTCGAGAGGTGCTTGTTTGTTCTCGAAGATTGATCTGCAATCAGGGTATCACCAATTGAAGATACAACCCTCGGACATACCCAAGACGACATTTGTTTCAAGATATGGATTATATGAGTATACAGTCATGTCTTTCAGTTTGACTAACGCCCCTGCTTATTTCATGTATCTTATGAATAAGGTGTTTATGGAATATCTTGACAAGTTTGTAGTGGTGTTTATTGATGACATCTTGATATTCTCCAAAAGCGAAGAGGAACATGAGTAGAACCTAAGATTAGCTTTACAAAAACTTCGTGAATATCAGTTGTATGCAAAGCTAAGTAAGTGCGAGTTCTGGTTGAAGAAGTGTCATTTATAAGACATGTTATATCACAAGGAGGAATAGTAGTGGACCCTAGTAAAGTGAAAAATGTTCTAAATTGGAAAACACCAGAAAATGTTGGGGAAATCAGGAGTTTCTTGGGAATGGCTGGCTATTATCGCCGGTTCATCGAGGAATTCTCAAAAATATCTCGTCCGTTAACCAAGTTACTTGAGAAGGGAGCTGTATACAAGTGGACATCAGAGTGTGAAGCCAGTTTTATAGAGCTAAAGAAAAGGTTGACTACTACTCCAGTGTTGATTATGCCAGATATGCAGAAAGAATTTGCAGTCTACTGTGATGCATCCGGACAAGGACTGGGATGTGTAGTAATGCAAGAGGGACATGTAGTGGCTTATGCTTCACGTCAACTCAGAAAGCATGAAAGAAATTACCCTACTCATGATTTGGAGTTAGCAGCTGTAGTGCATGCATTGAAATTATAGAGGCATTATCTAATAGGAAAAAGAACTGAAATTTATACGGACCACTAGAGTTTGAAGTATATCTTCACCCAACCAGATCTAAATCTTAGACAATTCGATGGTTGGAACTTATCAATGATTTTGATGTTGGAAT